>JAJTWR010000356.1:777500-795000 GCA_021613335.1 Whitmania pigra | reverse complement strand
CTCATCGGATCACGACGAATCATCCTGAGAACATTAGTAAATCCTTACGATCTCCACAGAATTAAGAAAAGGAGATTCTGAAAATAACGAAAATGATGATCTCTTAACTTATACAACTTATCTAATTTTTAAAATGTATCATTTTTACAAATAACCACTATTTTACAAATAATTATGGCTTGCTCATTTCAACTATTTATTTCTGCAGAATTATGAAGCAAGTAAAGCCTTCGTTATCTCGAGCAATAATAACATCAAGTTGATACAAAACCAACTTGTCACTGAACATTGCAGAGACAGAGGAACAGTGCCATTTTTGACAAGAGATATGGTCTTGTTTGGAGATCCCTTCCTCAGAACAAAGGCAAGCTTTCCTCTGTGCTTCAGATCGTAGGTGTTAATCCCCAGCGATGCCAAATAAGATTTAAAGTTTGTGTCTTGAATTTGTGTAGGATCGCTGCATGACTGTCCGACCACAATAGTGCCCTTGGGCAGAGACTTGTAACATTTGAATACAATTAACGTTGAAATTGTAAAATAACTTAAACTACTAAATAATACATTATTATTAAGTCTATGAATAATTGTAACTTGTAATCGTAATTGTAACTTCATTTATATAGCGCCATATGCATAGCGTCAGAGGCGCTTCTTGTAACCATTTATATAGCGCTCCTTCCCAAGGGCGCTGGCGGCAGGGTTTCGAACACGAAGCATTACGACTGTTGCCATTACCGCCGTATGCAACCATTCGTCTAACCTGCACGCCCCATACAGGATTTATGATTATAAATTATAAGTATTTCTAATATATATATAAGGTAAATATAATTTGTATTTTAAACTAATTAGTCATCCTAACATCCAAGTACATCTTCAGTGTGAAGGAATAAGGTAGTTCAACATTGAAATTACGAAGATTGGAGATTGAGCATTTGGTGGAATCAAGTACAACGGTGTTTATGCCTCTCCTTTCCGTCTGAATAGGTTTTGAGCCATTGACCATAAAAACATTAATGTTTCCACTTCCCGAACTACTGATGTTCATAAAACAGGGGCCTGATAATAAAGGAAACCATTTTATGGAATGTTACGAAAATCAACGCTCAATTTATTAATTAATTAAATAGTAAAATAATATAAATGTTAGTTACGGTAATAGCTAATTACAATAAAAACGACGTTTTATATGATTATGGATTTTAATTTTCTTAAATTTATTTTAAAAGCAAAGATAAGTCTTACTCACGTTTGTTTGAATACATCTTACAGCTCGACAAATTCCTCCGATAGAGTTGGATTGGCAAATCCTTAAACATGGAGCAGTTCCTCCCTCCGTCATATAATTGTACTTGGTAAAAGGAGCATTGGAAATAATTGGAATAGCACAACAGTCCACATTCCAGTTCTGAAAATCTTTGAGAATTTGAATCCAGATTGAAATTATTTTTTTGTCCATTCAGTCTGACACTTAAAAGTGGTGCATCTTTACAACAAACGGGTTTGTCATAGTCCAGGTTAAGAGGCCAATAAGTTATCGCATTTGCATAATGTATAACCGGTAGTACGTTTATGAAGAAACATTCAAAACTATTTCTCAACATTCTGAATATAAGCAATTCTATTGTAATAAAACTATTTCTATATCCTGGTTGAGGACAAATTGAATTTTTTTTTTATCTGATGTTCTAGCTGTATAGTTCATTAATTACAAATGTGACTGTAATACTTTAATAAAATGCGTAAGTTGTTAAATTGCTTTATTTCTAAAATGTGAAATGGTAAAGTATTTATAAAAAATTCTAAAGAGCAGACGAAATAAAATTTTTCGAGATCTTGCCATTCACAACGTACCATTATCTACCCCCAAAATATGATCATCGCCCTTCGTATATTATTAAGTCTGCGAGAGAATATCTGGATTGAAACTTGTTAAATGTTGCACCTCCCAACTCACCACCAATGAGGTAGACGCTGCCTTAGCAACCGCAACAAAACTGTTATTATGTAGATTATTACATATGCAACAAAACTGTTATTAAGTAGATTATTACTTGTGCAACAAAACTGTTATTAAGTAGATTATTACTTGTGTAACAAAACTGTTATTAAGTAGATTATTACGTATGTAACAAAAGCACGAACTCAATGCACTTTGGGTTCCTGAGTTCCAAGAAATTAACATCGCTGGAATTTTTTACGCGAAGCACTTATTGAACTTGAATCATATATTTTTTTCTTTTAAAAGTGCTTATTAATTAAAAAAATAATTTTTGCTTAGTTAACTTTCCTTATAGCGTTTCTCATATTCATACATCAAAATTTCACTTAAATTCCTCTGACAGAGCTAGGCAAATTACATAGTTTTGCGTTAAACCAATGCGATTGCCGTTGACAGTGTTGTGCAGTATCGAATTACATGTAATTCGTTACTGTAATTAATTACATTTTTTGGTAATTTTTACTTGTAACAAATTACTATTTTCGGTCATACTTTTAATTCGTTACCTTTTTTGCACAAGACGTTACAAAGTAACATAAATAAAATTTTAAAATAAAATAAACTAATTTAAAATTAAAATTCTAGATTGTTATTCTTTGGTTCGTTCGAAAACCTTCTTCTTTCCGATCATCGCTCATTTGTTATTGTTGTTATCGCCGGTCGTTTTTGTTTTAAATCGGAAATTGTTGATTAGTCATACCGAAGCTTTTTTAATATATAATATTGTATACATATAATAATATAAGATTTAATATATCCTAGTATGGATTCATTTGAAGCCAGTTTGAGTGTCGTTAGCGAAGATAAGAGAAACAAGGGTGAAGATAGTCCGTGGCCGTATTTGAACAAAATGTTCAGATTTCAATCAAAGGAAAATCATATAGATATGCATGCCTACTCTGCCAACAAAAAAAAACTATATGTTCAGCATATGAAGGTTCTTCATCTAACTTGAAGAAGCACGTGGAACGCATGCATCCAACAGAATTTAAGGAATGTGGGATATCTGTTGCCAACGGTTGTCAAGCTTCATGAGAAACTGGTAGCCAAAGTAACATCTTCTAATTCAGCAATGGTGGACGAGCTGAAAGCATCTCATTCATCTGATGCTGACAGTGTTGAAGACAGTTTCTTCAATTGCACAAGGTCAAGTGATATTCTGATGCAGTATCTTCAAGACCGATAGGATGACATGAACATTATTTATCCAGTTGAACGCTCCTCTGCCAGCTAGTGCAGCTTTTGAACTTTTATTCAGCTCTGCTGGTATGAACAGCCGACGGACCAAAATGTGTGACAAACTATTCGAGGACAAAATTAACAAATGCTTGTGATTGTAATAAATAATAATAAAAACACCAAAAGAATGCATTAGTTCAAATGTTATCACTTAATGACTGTTAATACTAGCAGTTAATACCAATAATTGTTTTAACGTTAATAGAAACAATTCCTTTTAAATAATACGGAATGATGTATGATCACAATAATGGCGGCATCAAAGTTACTTGTAGATTTTACTTAAAAGTAACTTTTGGATGCTGTAACTTTTTACTTTTAATTGAGTAACATTTTGAGACAATACTCTTACTTATACTTAAGTAGCTTTTTGAGCTATTACTTTTTCTTGTAACTAATTACCGAAATGAGGTAATTTTTACAACACTGCCGTTGACAGCTCCTACGGTCGCTCGTATGATAATCTTGTTTTTTCTTTATTTTTCTGAGAATTTAATTTCTTAAACGTTTCAGCCAATTAACCTAATCTTTCATCTTGAAATAAAATAAAATACGGAAATTAAATAATATGGGCGCTTTCAAAATAATCCATTTCAAAGCTAAATGAATAAATAAATAAATAATTCCCGGATGGAGAGAAAGGACTCCTTTATTCTTTATTAAAAATATGAAGTGCAGTCATCAAATATATTTTTAAGGAACATAGCAGCCTAAACTTCAAAAGAGAGACTGCCTGCTCGTATTAGAGATAATAACACAAAAGCTGCAAATAAGTGAAATTAACAATCAAATCGGTTGTTTTCTGTAATTTGTTGTCTTTGTTTTGTTACAAACCCTACCTCAGGCACGCCGAGAGGGGGTCACTGCCAGGGGGCCCGCATCTGTAAGGAGGCCCGGCCGGCCAGATCATGTCAATTTTTGCACGTCTCATCGTTTACCGTAGGCGATAGAATTTAATGTCTTAATAGCTCCACAACTTTAGATTATATACTGCGAACAAACAATCCATTTCAAATATAAACTCTGTATTCTGCTGTGAGACGCTAGGTTAAGGTGGTGTAGAATGCCCACACCATTTTAGGCGAAACGGACCATTACATATCCTTTGATTTGTGTTGTTCCCTAGCAGGACAGGTTTGATTTACCATCATTTGTATTTCTGTGGAGTTATACACACTAGATTACTGCTAAAGTTGATTTTTGGTCTAAATGAGGTGAAAATCTTACATATTTAATTTGTCAAACTATCACGATATTGAAACAGCATTGCTATAATAAATAAAAACAGCTATGTTGTCGTGTCATTTAATAACGGCGTCATAACTAGGAAAAACGCAGGATAATACTGAAACGCCCTCTTCGAGTATTTTATAACGCCTTCTTGCAATTTATATAATCGCATTGGACGTCATTTCTGTACCACATGTTAGGTTACAAACCTAACCTTTCATGAAATGTTCTCATATAACTGATGCAGTCGAAAAGTCGGCGAGTGTTGAGCGAAGCGTTTATTGTTGCGTCTCTACACGACAGGGCTGTGCCCGTAGAAGTTGATGCATCACTTACTCTAGAAGGGAAATTGGTGGGAATTCCATGGATACAGTCGGCCTCTTAGAAATTCAGTCTATTGCTGAGACTCGTTAGATCTCATGAATCAATCAATGCTTTATTGGTGTATAACTATTTTTAGACATTACTTTAAATCTGACCCCAGTAGAACTTTCAATAGGGTACCATAGAAATTTGATCAGCTTTCTATGGCATTTTATTGAAATTTCTATTCCTTGTGCTACTGGGGGAGTGTGATGTGTGTGTGGATGTGTGCCATAGCAAGGTCATAGCCACCAGCGCAGAGAGCCTATTGTTTCCTCTTTACGCGCGATCGAGTTCTATGACTGAGCCTCGGTGTTTTTCTTAGGGATGACATTCGCATCGAAGACGTTCTGCGATATTTGTTACGGTGAAAGTTTGCAATGCGATTATTCGATACAATAATATGTTAATTATATGTATCTTATATAATTATAAGATGCGATTATCTCCAAATGTTTGATGCGATTAGTTTTGCGATTTTTTGTGCGATTGCCATCCCTAGTTTTTCTTGAACCTTGAATACAACATTTACCTCGATTTACAGGTTTTATTATAGAGACAAATTTCTAAATACGGTCAATTCCGGATATAGTCACGTCCAAAACTGTAGGCTGTTGACTTGATTATAACCGAATATTTACTATAATCGAAAATAGTAAGCTACGTATGGTTTACACGGTGCAAGAGATCAGCTTGACTGTATCCGTAACTTGACTGTAACCGACTCGACTATATCCGGAATTGACAGTATTTTGACAAGGGGCCCTCAATGATGTCCATCCCTGGGACCCTTGTTGGCTCTCGGCGGCCCTGATACGAAATAACTGAAGAAAGAGGCACTGAAATAAGAAGATTCACAAATACAACCGTTGTAACCGTGTTCTAGAACCGTTTGTCTGTTTACATTATTTGCTTACCCAGCAATATTTTACATACAAATATTTAGAGAAATCATAATTTTTATTGTCAGTACTTTATTACATTAATATTTCACTAAATTTTTACTGATATTACACTGACTGGAAAAAAGCCTTTCATGCTTCAACATGTAAAACAACGAACTATTTGAGAAAACCAAAAGTTAATGTTATTAACTTCAATACGTTGTTGAGTGTTGCAACAGACCTACGGTACGACTGTATGTAGGATTTAGTCTTATTTTCGGAGAACACGATATTATTAATACATTAATTTCAATATTAAGGATAATACAATTGATTGGGAAGCATGTATTCCAATGCAACGTAACACCTGCCGAAATGAAAGTAAATATTTTGATAAATTTAATCAGTTCATTCGTTATTAAATATTGTTCAGTCATTCTGTAGTCTGCAATTATTTTTGCGTTTTGCAAGGAATAACTTAATTATACTTAGTTAATTTTAAACAATTTTTCTTACTTTTAAATTTATTTAAACTTTAACGTTTTGGTACAAAAGCGCTTGCCTAATTTTACTTCAATTACAATCTAATAAATTTGATTATTTTATTTATTTAAAAAAAAATAATTATCATAAAATTCTAAAAAAACAATCCTTCTCATCCTGTCACGTCCATCGAGTTTTCCAAATAAATTCGTTGGAAAAATTCTCTTTTAAACTTTTAATGTTTAGTGCCAGAATATACCTCAAGTTAATTAACAATAACAACAATACTAATAACATTATTAATAACAATTATAATAACAATAATATCATTATTATTAAATATTATGTAATAATAATATAATTGTAATAAAATTATTAAAATTAATGGCATAATGTTATTATTGTTGCTGATTATTATTATAATAATATTGTTGTTGTTGCTATCAAATGTTTTGCTATTATTACAAAAATATATTTTTAAAATATTAAAATTATGATTTACAACCGTCCAATCCTAGTAAGATGTCTCCTGAGATGATGGATTGCACGCCTCAATTATAAAACCATCCTTTTCAAGTGGAAAGATTCTCTTTCCGAGAAAATTCAGGAATTTAATTGGAATTTTGAATTTTTAAATAAAATAAAATAAAATGAAATAAATTATTGCAAGCTTCGGGATGTCGATCAAGTTGCAGTGAATGGGTCTTTGTTATACCGAAATTGATTATAAATATAAACCGAAATTGTTTATGAGATTTTAAATGTTGCTGAATTTTGTTGAATAAAAATGTAGTTTTTTGAAAAATTTCTTTTCAACGTGATTATATCGACATAATAATGAAAGCAAATAAAAACAAATAAAACATTTTATTTTTTCATTAAAGCAAATCTCATCTTCAACGAAGTCAAACGAATTCAAATATTGGAACTGTCCTGTTCGCGCAATTGTTTCTGAAACGAAAGTGGTTCGTGTTCGTGGAAGCTGAGCATTGAACCGGAACGATTCATTTCCTCGAAATTCGAAAGATCCCGATTCCCAATGTCACTTGGTTGATGGGTCTTGTAGGAAACGTTCAGCAGATTCAGGGAGGTGGTCAAAGGAGATTTGCTATTGTCAGGGACACGATGTTTGTAGACTGTTGGTCTGACGTGAGCCACCGATCGCCCGCCTCTCTGGTTGAACTGCTGAGGATTGTGTGACGAAGGCTTTAGTATGATGAAATTGTACGGCAGACAATCAAGAAATGAGCTCTGTGGTTTTTCTCGAAGTTGCTGCTGCTGTTGTTGTTGTTGTTGTTGTTGTTGTTCCTGTTGTTGTTGATGTTGTTGTTGCTCCAAGCGACTGTCGTCGGTGTGGTAGCCTTCTGCTTTCTTCTGCTCCATTCGGGACAAGACTTCGATGCAGGAGATGCTTAGATTGTTGTTCTCAGCGTCACTCTGATAAAAGGCCAACTCTTCTTCTTCAAGTTCGTTCGGAACTCTAGGGTCAAAGGTCGTTTTGTAGGGCAGGTACTCGTTGTTATTTGTCTCAATTGTATGTTGTTTGGAAAACATGTTTCCATCCATGGTCCACTCCATGTCCTGAGCCAACTCGTAACCGCCTGTTGTGTTAAGGTTGAAATCAACCCGTCAATCGTTAAATTGACCAGTAAATCAATCATTGCAACATTCTAATATCTACAGGCTTATATTTCATTTAGCTGGCGATGTTTTATGAATGATGCGATTAGCAAGGTGCGACTAACACCTGTAGTATCCATTAGCAACGTGAGCGTAAATCAAATATTTTCCAAATGCCTGCCACTTATCACTTCAGGTAATCTTTAGGTAGCACAATTTTGTTTTGTTTTTTTTTTGTGTGTAAGAAAATAAACAAATTCAAACTTGGTTTATAAATTTTGCGATCATTTCAAGAGTATTTCCATCACAAGGTACTTTTATAGTACAAGTCATTCTTCATCAAAGCATCATCCACAAATAAAACCCCACAAAGCAAACAAACAAATCACGATACATCCTGGAAATCCTTGAAAAAAACCTTCTCTTACAGCTGCTAAATTGTCCACAGCAACAAGACCTCTGAAAAGCATCTTGAGATTTCGATCTGCGCATGACAGAACCCTCTTCCGTTCTAGGATCGCAATTACCGGGAGAAGATGCCGACTGTCTCCTGCAAGAATTCACTCGAAACAAACAGCAGCAGAGGAGCCAGAAAATAAATATGGCGGCCGGTAGTAGAATAACTGGCAGGAGAATTTCTGTCGACGTGATGAGATAAAAGCTGAAAGAAATTGAGGGTAAATTTATCCTGATGATATATTTTTTCAGCAATTTTAACGTAGGAAGTCAAAATTACTCGCCATTTTCAATCATTATGTGAATTATGATTTCTTTTCAGGAAAAATTTTCAAAAAAAAAAAACAATCAACAAACAAAAGACACCTGCAGTGGCGATGCTCACCTGACATGGTTTTTACCGTGTGTGAAGAAAGTGTCCTTATCCTGTACGCACCTGTAGATGTTCCAATGTTGGTGATACCTGCAGCACATGTCCATCTCACCTGGAACCTGACAACAGCAAAAGTCGAGACCAGGAACGTAGTTGTTGACGGAGCAAATGTGAGTGAAGTGGACATACTGCTTGGCTGAACACTCGCCCATGTGGGAAGATTTCGAACCTTTTCTGTCCACTTTGGGAAGAAATTTAGTTTTATCTGTTTTTAATTTTTACGAGAAATTGGATTTCGCTTGTTTGTACTTTTGATGAGAAGATTTTTGTTCGTAGCGGTGATTGCATTGTCAGAGTTCATTCAGTGCTTTATCTTCAACCAACAATTGCTTCAACATGATTTGTTGTGCAAAATATTTGTAAAAGTAGGGACAAGTAATATTAGAACAAACAGAAATTTAGAACATTCACATAAAAATAAATTTAAAGAATTGAAATAAAAAAAATTACTTCATGCAAAATTCACGTTTAAGTAAAGTTGTTTTCGTTGGTTTAAAAAATAACATTTAAATAAATATTTTCAACCAATCAATTATTAATTGATAACTATAATTATAATTAATAATTAATTGTATCAATTTCTTTAACTTTACCCAAATACAAATTTTCACCGTATTTCCCGCCAAAATTTCCCCCGCAATTGCAGGTTTCCAGCCTGCAATTCCATCTCGTGAAAAATCCCCAACGTCGCTGATGACAGTTGGAATCTCCTTCAATTCAGACTCAAAACCAACGCACGTGTTTCAAATGTTTGGTGCAAACCAGGGTGGAATGGTTCAATGGTGGTTAAAGAAGAAGTTGTGATGAAGCGATAGTTGAATAATGGTGTAGTGATGGTGAAATGATGATTAATGATGATTAGTTAATAATTGGCTATGACGATTGCAAGATACACCTCTAGAAGTAGATAGTCGATCAATTTTCATTTGAGTTTGAAAGTCCAAAAATACTAGTGAAGGTTGTTGTTATTATGCTAATTTTAAGTTAATTTTAGTACTTTCGTGATATTTTAATCATTTAAAAAAGTTCAACTTAAAGCTAAACATTACAAATCATTACAAATAAATAAGGTATCAACAGAGTGACATGGGAAGACATTTTAATGTTTAATTAAACAAATTTAAATTAATTTTTTTTTATATTTGTTCAATGATTGTTTATAATTATTTAGTAATATCTATTAGAGTTGAATAGTTTCAACATCTTATTATTAATATCTAAAAAAAAATATTCACTGAAAAACCGTTCAAAGATTAAAATTTGCACTTTCAAATTAACATTACAACCGATTTAAAAGTATTAATACTTTAAATCAGAAAAATAAATTATGTCCACTAAAATTGATAATTCTCCACTTAGGAGTGCACATAAATAGCAATTTAATGCAATTAATTGAGCAAGAGTGAAGATGCGTGCAAGAATTACGGAGTGAGGACCGAAACATCAACTGGACATTTTGGACCGCGCACTCCTTTCATGATAACCTCGGCTTAGTTTATTACGTCACTTCCTGCTGACGCTATTCATGGAGATTAAAAGCGATATTGTAATTTATTTATTTATTTATTTTGAATTAAATTGTTTTCTGAGTTATTTTTTAATGTCGAGTTTATGGATATTTTTTAATGGACAATAATAAATTGGTTACAGTAATTGGAAATTGTTATATTTAATTAAAAGCTATTTTTCAACATAAATGTCCAAAACTCAAGCCGCTAAATTTGAAGACCACCCACCGATATTGCTTTTAACAGGTGCTCAAGCAGCTGTTTCATAAAAATGTTCGAATAAATAAAGGGAATATTAAATTTCTAAAATTTATTTATTCAAACTTGTTTATTATAAAACACAACAATTATAAACATAATTGCAAATATTAAATTATTAATATAGTAAAAATTCTGTACCTTCCATTTGTGATTTCCATCATCACCGTCATCGTCATCATCATCATCAACAACATTATCCCAACATTCATCATCATCATCAACAACATTATCCCAACATTCATCATCATCATCAACAACATTATCCCAACATTCATCATCATCATCAGTATTGATCGTAGACATTAAGAATGCCAGTGGGAAGCAGCAAATTTGTTTAATCGTTTTATTATGCGACATCACGACCTCACGGATGGTACACCAAAGAACTAAAAACACCAAAGTACCAAAAACAACGAAGAACTAAGAACCAAAGATCCTAGAAGATCACAGGCCTAAAAGTACCAACGAACGATAAAAGAAGAGATTTTCAATGTCTAACAACAAAAGCAATATTTTTGTTTCAATTCAACATTGAAGAGGAAAAAACATAGAAATCTGAAAATTCTAATTGAATTCCTTTCCTAAAATCGCTCACAGGAAATGAGGGTCTCAATGCATGTCACCGCATTAATAATTCACGAATCGAACCTGTTTGTTGGCATGTTTTCACTTGATCATCTGTGCATGATGCATCTGGAATGGTGAATTAATGAACTGAATTCAATTTTAATTCAAGTAATTCATTGATAAATTATTGCCCCAAAGGAGAGTTTTAATAAATGCCATTGAGTAATAATGATGACGTATATATAATATAGTTATTATAATAATAATATTATCGTCAAGATCATCGTCGTAATCATCATCAGCAACAGCATCATCATAATCATCATCAGCAACAGTAGCATCATAATCATCACCACTAACCTGAAAGCATTCTCGAGTTGCTGAGGAGTAAGGTTATGATGATGATGATGGCATTAACTGAGATGGATGGCATTTTAAATTTCATTCATGCAACTTTTATTTTTTCGCCTGTAAAGAAAATAATTTAATTAAATAATAATAATAATAATAATAATAATATAATAATAATAATAATAAAAGTAATAATGGATTAATTATAGTAATAACAATGACAATGACAACAATAATTTATTATTTATTATTTAGCGTATCTCTTGCAACTGATTTGGCTCCTGATTAAAAACTATAAATAATTATTTATCAATTTCTGCCTGTTAATAGTCGCTAAATTATTTGCAATTATTCTGCTTTTTGCTTTAATTTTCTAAAATGGCCTCCTGTCAATCAAACATCACGCAACGTTTAAGCGTTTTTTTCCAGTTGCGAGTTTTGAGGACACGAAACCACTCAAAGGAGTTGGAAATGAATTTTTGTTGTTGTTGCTGAATTTGTTGTTGTTGATGTATTTGTTGTTGTTGCGGAATTTTTTGTTGTTGTTGTATTTGTTGTTGTTGTTGATGTATTTGTTGTTGTTGTATTTCTTGTTGTATTTGTTGTTACTGTTGTTGTCTTTGTTGTTGTACTTGTTAAATGTTGCGGAACTAAATGAAATTCTTAAAAATAAAACGAATTTAACGAGATATTGCCATTTATTTTAAATTATTTTATTACTTTATTTTCTAACATTTTCATTAGTTGTCGAAAAATAATGACTTATTAATTATGGTTAGAATTATCGTTTCACTCATTCATTTGATGTAATCAATTTTGCTTCATATTTTACTTTTCATCACAAATCAATTTTACTCCTCCATTGTCTGAGTCACGTGAGGAGGTTTCATTCAGTCCATCATTTTTCAAAACCAAACCACATCCACGTTGTATTCGCAGACATTTGTCATCCATAGTTTCTTAATTATTCAAGGACAAATTAATAATCTATTGTGGAAATATTTTTTATATTTTGTGTTTTCTTGAATTGTTATGAAATACGATACTTTATTTTAACAGAATTAATGATACAAAATTATATGTTTAATTAAATTATAATAGTTTGTATGAAACGCAATATTTTTTATTTAAATGAATTATTTTTAATTTTGTTTTGAAATTTAAATCGAAAGTGAAGTTTAATTTAGCTCGAGTTTCAATTAGAAATTTGATAAAAATAAAATTATTATCAAATTAAAAGTAAAATAAATGTTATTAATAATTAAATAATTAATAATAAAACAAATGCTTTGTAAAAAAATCTATTAGAAACACTAAGTTATTAATTATTAATAATATATGAAATATAAATTTTATAACTAATTGTTGAATTTGGTCAAATAAAACAATGGAATGAAAATTGAGACTATTTATTTGACATTTATCAAAATGATTAATAATTTATTAATCAATGCAGAATAATGATTTAATTTTCTTAAAAATATTCTTTCTTCAAATAAAGATCATCTTTCGAATTCTTGGGATTTTTCTTTTAAAAATTCAATCAACTGAATCAAATCCTATTTTGTCCACTCAATAAATAAAGGATAACTTATTTAGAAAAAAAATTAATTTACATCCAATAAAAACAGCAAAGTGTTTTACTAATAATTAATAATCGCACTAACATAAAATCAAATTAAACATTTGAATTTCTTGAATCTAAGAAAGTGTTGAGGTTGTTTTTGATTTCATTTTTACTTGTTGCCTGAGATTTCAGAGAAATAGGAAAAATTTATGTGAATTATGCTGGTTGCAGCAGTAAATTTATTAAGGAACCTAAATGGAATCTGTTCTCCTTGGAGTATTGCAGCATGTAGTATGGTTTTGTGCAACTAATTCGGTAATAAACAGAGTTAATATTTCACAAAATAATTACATATGTCAATAATTATTATATTATAATTATGAATATAACAGCAACAACATCATTGACGAGTGCTCAACTTTTAGTTATGAGTAAAAACGTCGTAATAAAAATTGTTAACTAAAACAATGCAACACAAGACGAATTACAAATGATAAGTTACAAGTTACAAATGATAAGTTACAAGTTACAAATGATAAGTTACAAGTTACAAATGATAAGTTACAAGTTACAAATGATAAGTTACAAGTTACAAATGATAAGTTACAATTACAAATGATAAGTTACAAGTTACAAATGATATCTTACAATTACAAATGATAAGTTACAATTACAAATGATAACTTACCAGTTACACCGCAACAATAATTATGACACTTACTTTCATTGAAGAAATTTTGAATTCATCGTAACATCTGCGCATAAAACTTCCCGCCTCGTGTTGTTTATTTCCTCGTCTGCTCTTAAAAGTCACAAGACACCGTGTCCGATCGGTCGGCAAAAAGCGAAACATTCGTTATGCCGGCTGCTCTCATCAATCAAGCGGAACTTCATTCATGCGTGAAGGCAAGATATTGCCAGCAAGGAGAATTGAAAAATGGCTACGCATGGATGAACGACCGATAAAATATTCAGGAGTTAGGATTTAACTTTCGTTGTTCAATTTAATTATTTTTCATTTTCTTGCCGGATTTATGAGTACAGGTGCCCGGTGTAATGGGAAGCAAAAAAGAAGGTTGAAGTTGCAAGCAAAAATAATGAATAAATTATCATTATTATGAATTATAAATTATTATTTCCCTCATAAGTTTTTATTAATTTACAGCCTTATAACGATATTAACATCGCTTCGAATCATGGCCTTGGTGATGATGGTGATGATGACGATCGATGTCAGCGATGGATGGAAGTGATAAAATGAATGAAGACGGACGATGACGCCGAGTTTTCATGCTCAAAGAAATGAGATCCCTCGGGCCATGACGAACTTTTTCCCCATTTTCCAGGTTTTTCCAGGTTTTCCTGCGAATACAGGCGCATTTATTATTGCTCATCTTGACATAATAATTCCTGAAAATGTACAACAACAGGGGTTTAAGCATCTTTAGAGTTGAGGAGCAGGAAGATTTGTTTTTTGGCTTTTAGTTGAATTTTCAGTTGATTATTAAATTTATTTTGGTTGAATTTTCAGTTGATTATTAAATTTATTTTATGATCCACTCTCAAGCTTCGGCGGAGATGAGCGACCTTAATCTGGAATGAGGTTTGCATGGAGTTGCATGGAGATTGATGGAGGAGATGAAAAAGACTTTTAAGTCTTGAAAAGCTTTCCATCCAAACGCCTCACAGGAAACCTTTCTTGTTGCTCTTATTGTTGTTGTTGTTGCTGTTGTTTATTTCCTTCAGAAACTTGCTGTCCATCACCAATTATCAATTATCAATTGGTTATCAATTAATTACGATTCATTTAAAGGAGGCACTTAATTAATTTAAACCAATAAATCCAGGTAATCGATCACTTGCCAGAAACATTTGAACTTATGGATGGATAAAAGGTGTGAGTGAATTATTGAATGCATATATGTATGAGTGAATGAATGAATAAATGCAAGTGAGGTTGAATGAATGGAAGGATGTACTGGTGATGAGCTCAATACGATTTTATCACGCATTGGCAGCCCTACCAAGGTCTCTGGTAATGTACCTTGATAATGACACTGTGGAGGCCATGGATTACAACCGCCTGAAGAATGCAGTGCTTGAGCAAACCATGCCAAACAAAGCTGAGCTCTTCGACCAGTTCCTGCAAAACAATCCGCTCACAGGCAGACCTTCTCAACATCTGCAAACCATGAAAAAGCTAGCACAACAAGTTGGAGCACCTGACGACATGGTTCGCCACAGGTTCCAGAGATCGTTGCCTGCCAATTTGGCCCTAGTCATTGCAGCACAGAAGAACTTGTCTTTGGACAAGGTGGGGAAATTGGCAGACGAATTGATTACCATGACATCAGTTCAACACACACAGATGATCCAATAACCAACACTGGATGTTGATGCTGTCAAAAAAACCACAAGAACCAGCAGTAGACTGGATCCATTCACCTCAGGTCAGCTACCAAAAGTTTGTCGTGCACATATTTATTTTGGTCCTGAGGCTAATTTCTGCATACCCTGGTGCGTAGGGTCACCACACAACCAATATTAGGGGCTGATTTCTTCATTCATCACCATCTACTGTCGCAACCGCCAACTTCTGGACATGAAGACGTCACTCTCTTCTGTTACTGAAATACATCACATCAGAGGAGCTGAGAACTTAGTAGCAGATGCACTTTCCAGGCCAGTCACTGCACTACAACTCGAACACCCAGATCTAGCAAGTATTACCAAAGCACAGACTGAAGATCCAGAAATACAAAAGTGCAAGGATGCTCTCACATCCCATCAACTCTTGGCGGACTTGACAATTCTTTGCGAAAACAGTTCAATTTATCCTCGTCCATAGTTCCCTTAGCACAAAGACAATCAGTGTTTAGGCACCTTCTCAATCTGGCACATCCAGGTATACGAGAATCCATTAATTTGATTGCAACAAGGTATTATTGGCCTAAAATGAAAGGGGACATCAAAGAATGGGTCAACAACTGCTTAGACTGTCAGAAAGCCAAGGTCAATCGTCACAACAAGAGTATCCCAGAACAGCCCATGTATCCATTCAATGATCGATTTCAAACAGTTCACATGGACATAGTAGGACCTCTGAAGCCTTCAAAAACACTTGGTTCTCATTACACCTCAGAGATGTAATATGTTGTGACAGTCATCGACAGAGCAACCCGTTGGTTTGAATGTGTTTCAGTAGCCTCAATCACAGCTACCACAGTTGCTGAGGCATTTTTAACCCACTGGATTAGTAGATTTGGCATACCATTGTGCCTCACTACAGATCAAGGGCGACAGTTTGAAAGTAGTCTCTTCAATGCTTTGTCCCACTCTATTGGTTTTCATCGACTACGTACCATTGTTTATTACCCTCAGTCTAATGGGATGATCGAGCGTTTCCATAGAACACTCAAGACATCACTTGTGTCTCAAAATGAAGAATTCCAATAGTTTGCTTAGCATTGAGAGCTTTACCAACTGAACATGGGTATTCACCGTTTACAGCCATGACAGGCTCAGATATCTTGATGCCTCATGTCTTCTTTCACAAAGCGAATCATTTTACTAAGGAACAGTTTGAAGCAATCCAGCAACTCCACAAGCACATGCGTCAACTAGACAACATGACTAGACAAACTAGACTTTACAACTCTCTCCGAAGGTATACACCATGGTCGAACCATCCGCCCCAGTCAGTTACCTTGCAACCTGGACAATATGTCTGGTTGCGGATAGATAGAGTTCGACAACCTTTAGAGGCTCCATACCAGGGTCATTACAAAGTCTTTAATACTAAGAAAAACATTGTCAAGATAGAACATCCCGATGGATCCACCAGTTGTGTTTCGCTGGATCGTGTCAAACTTGCCAAGATGCCGATGACGACGCCAGGGACAACCACTGTCGACCAGACGGCTCCTGCATCCATCACAAGTTCTCCCAATAACCCACCTGAACCCCAACGCACAAGATCAGGAAGATGTGTACGTTTCAATCATCACCAGGATCACATCTACTACTGACTCCGTCTTCCCAGGGAGGAGCTCACTGTAGTGACTGCACATCCCTACGAAGGATCTTTTGTTTTGGTATACTGGTTTACCGCGGTGATACTTGATTATCGTCGTTAATCCGTTCATGAGTAATACCGATTGTACGTTCGAATAAAGTCAGATGTTAGCCTGGTTCTCTCAAAAAACTGCATACTTCAGTTGGATGGATGGAAAAATGGATGGATGGATGGATGGATGGATGGATGGATGGATGGACGGTGTGTGAAAAAGTCCGAGAGAAACAACGGTAAGCAGAGAAGGAAGTAAACAGGAAAATAAGAATTTATGGAGGTGAGAAAATATGCAACAACCCAGTGTTGCCTTTCCGAGTGGAAATCCAGGTGAAGGCGGTTAAGTGAATTTTATTTTAGTTTATGTTTTATTTTAATAATAAATAAGTATGTTTTACGAACTTTCGCTATACTGATTTTGTTAAATATTTATACCTAACTATTTATTTAACTAATTAACGTCCAGA
>JAJTWR010000356.1:720000-772500 GCA_021613335.1 Whitmania pigra | reverse complement strand
ATGAACAATTTGTTATTCAATCGATTCTTTTAGGTGTAATTTCAAGTTTAATTTATATTAAAAATGATATATTAAATGACAAGATGGTTTAGCAATTGTTATTATGTTTGTTTGTTTTTTAAATCCTATTTATTGTTAACTTTATAACTCGATTTTCTTCAACACATGCCATTAATCATTTTCTGCCGAGTCTTAGAGACAAGAGCAACTGCAACAATCTCATCTAAGAAGATTTGACACCAGTCGTCTGCAATATTCCCGCCATTCAACACAAGAAGACCTTCATGACAGGTGTTTATGGAATTCTAAATAATAGATATTTTAAATATCATATTTGACAAATTCCTCAAATATTAAGAATTTTAATATACTTTAATAATCTTTAAATATTAAATATTTCAAAGGTTATATTATTTATAGTATTTAAATTCCATGAAATTCTTGGAACTGATTTCGAATTCAATGAAGCGTAGAACCTCCAGTGGTTTACTCAACTGTTTTTTTTTAATATTTTTAAGGAAAAACAGTGAAAATCTAAAATGGACTGAATTCTAAATGAATTCTTTTGAAATAAAATAAAAATGCTTAAAAATAGCAATAATGAAATTAAAATTTAATCAAGAAATGCCTTTGAAATTTTAAGACGGAAGAACTATAAGTACTTATGAAATTCATCTGAGTACTCAAAATGTCCGCAATAAAAAGAAATTTCATTCGGATAAATAACTGACTATTATCAAGTATATGACTATAATGATAATGTTGACGATGACGGCGATGGTGATAATGATGATTGTGGCATTGACGATGACGAATATGGTGCAAGTTGGAGACGCTGTGAACAGTTAATGGGAGTTCCATAAATTGAGTACATCGTCTTTCGTCATCGTCGTCATCATCATCATCATCAGCAGCAGCAGCAGCATCATCATCATCATCATCATCATGGTCATCATCATCATCATCATCATGGTCATCATCATCATCATCTCATCAGCAGCAGCAGCAGCATCATCATCATCATCATCGTCATCGTCATCGTCATCGTATTCTTCATCATTTCGAAGTACATCTGACGTCATCTCTCCTTTCATTGCCCGCAATGACCAGGCCTCCTCCATCACCATGGTTACTATTAGCTTCGGTACATTAAAGCCACATCTCGATGACGATGATAATGATGATGATGATGATGGTAATGATGACGTCGATGTTGATGATGATAATGATGACAACGATGACGACGATGATGTCGGTTGTGATTAACTCTTAATTAATGCGTAACTAATAACTATTAAACTACATAATAAATCGTTCGCTTGAAACATGAAAATTGTCGTGACATAAATCGTCATATAATTTCTTCAAAAAATAAAACATTTTTATTTCGAACAAATGGAACAACATCCTGATTATCGCCTTCTCATTTATCGCTCGTACATCATGACGAGGCAAGAACGATGACGTCATCAATATAGAAATCCCATCCGGGGAGATGAACTCCCTCCATCTTGCTAATACTCGATTATGACGTCATCCATCGAGCCATAATTAACTCGGACACTTCGACGCTTTATCGTCCGTCAAACTGAAAGTTTTTCCGGAGCAAAGTTTTGCCACATTCGTCTGCCTGTCAAAATCCGGGCACAATCAGTCGATAAACCTTTTGTCAAATCCGCAGTTCCCCTGCCTACTCACCCTCCTCATTGTCCTCGTATTTGCTGGTGGGGAGTGTGGAAAGTTGGGGTTGTTTACCCATTTCAGTGCTTTCAGGTCTCTCACGCGGATGGTTTTTTTGTCGGATAAAGAGCTTCAGTGGCTATCCATTCTTGGTGACGTTAGTGTTTTTAATTGTTTTTAACTTTTTTTTCTATTTTATTCGAATTATATTTTGATATGTAAAACGTTGATTTGTACTCCATTTATATAGCGCCTCATGCAGTATTAGAGGCGCATCTTAAAACTACTTATATAGCGCTCCTTCCCAAGGGCGCTTGTGGCAGTGCAGGTTGGATTTCGAACACGACAGATTACGACCGTTGCCTAATGGCAAATTACCGCCGCATGAAGACACGTAACCCATTCGGCCAATCTCACGCACTAATTTATTAAATTGAAATCAAATTGATCTTCACGTTAAAGCTGTTAATGTAAGTAAATATATAATTTTTAAATCATTTATTTATTTTGAACATTTTGGAAAAATACTTACTTAATTATTGCTGATGGAATGTTACTAATGTTTGATGAAAAAAAACGGAACATATTAAGTAAATATTTGAAAGCAAAACTTTCAGAAATTTTATCCCTTCAAACCGTCTTGGATTTTATTTTAATCTCCACCGCTGCACTCCGGGCGCACCAACAAAATTGTCTTCAACCACAATTGTCCACAAACTCCCTCCATCATTCCATCCTTCAACCACACCACCATCTCTCCACCATTCTATTTTCTTGCCATTCCATCCCCTCGAGAAGAAAAATGTCTCCTTTTCATGCCTCCAGAAAAATGATTGAAGCACCCAAAAATACAGGGGTCCACTTCCGGAGTTCCTCCCCTTCACGAGCAAAAACATGGCCACCTTGATGGTCAGTCAACACGGAAAACGACCCCAAACCACTGTCCACTCATCCCCCTAGGGGGAATCAGGGCTTCTTCTTGGTGCAATTAGACTGGATTAGACATTCCGGATGGAGAGATTAAAATGAGAATCGTAAGGAATTAGAAAAACAAATTGCTTCATGCGGATGTGAATTAATGCTCCGATGATGACTGGTCGACGGATTTGTGAAGCAATGCACGTGTGCATTGGTGCATGGATTGTTGCTTGATGCAGTGTAATTCACGGTATTAGATTCATTCGATTCATATTTCATGGATGGTCGAATGTTTTCAAGACTCCACGATGATTTCCGAGACGATGATGAACGCTTTTAGCTGTCAGGTTTAATGCTTTTGATGAGGGACGCTTGCAGCGAATGAATGGATTAATCGATGATGGATGGGTGAATGCATGGACGCATGGATAGATTGAAGAAAGAATAAATAGATGGATGGATGAGTGGTTAAATGAATAGTGGATGAATTAATGGATGGACGAATGTTGTGGATGGATGGATGAATAGTATGAATGGGTGAATGGTTAGATAGATGGATGGATGAATAACGTGAATGGGTGAATGGTTAGATAGATGGATGGATGAATAGCGTGAATGGGTGAATGGTTGGATAGATGGATGGATGAATGCTTCCAATGCATCCATGCAGCAATTATTCTGGTCGTTGGTGCAAGGACTTCGTATCAGTCATTGAGATCAAATCGAGAAGTTTGGACGTTGATTTGGAAAAATATTCGAAACAAAATAATTAGAAAAAAAGATATATATTCATTTTGAGAGTAAAATAGATTGTTGATAATTATTTATAAGTTAACAGAATAAATTTAAATGTTATTGCAAATTATTGTTAATGTTTCTATTATTGCTTGTCAATAAATTTTCAAATTAATTTCAATTATTATTGCTTATTATTATTAATCAAATTATTGATATTGCTTACATTAAATTTACAAACTATGCAATCAGATTAACAAGTCATTCGTACAAAGTTTTATTTTCAATAAATTAAGTAAAACTTATTTATGACCGTAAAAGATAAAATTAAATGATTTAAATTACTCTACATCCATGGACAATATTTCAGCCGATGTGTGAAACAAATTGCTTTCAACTACAATGCATCAATGCCTCTTGCTGTCGGGTGATTGAATGGTCGAATAACAATATAAATGTTTTATAATTTAAAACTATTTATTTAACAATGTTCGTCTTTGCTAAACGATAACAAATGTTTTTCTTTAATATTAAGTAATAATAGGTAATATTAAATTATAATAAAATAAAAGTAGTTTAATATTTAGAAATATAAAATTAAGTTTAGCAAAAATGGTATATTTATCAGTGTTTTATTTGTGTTTATTCACTAATTTCCATTACTTATTGTATTTTAAAATTATTGTACATTTGTAAAAAAAAACTGTTACATAGTCATAATTACGTAGACATAAATATGATATTATTTATTAATCATATTAAGTAATTAAGTAATATTACTTGTATTAATAAATACAATCATAATTTATTTTTAAATGACTCTCTAATATTTATTGAACATTTTTATGTGACCTTGAACTTTCTATAATAATGATTTATTTACATATTTTATTTATTTATTTTTAACAAGTTAAAATACTAGCTTAGTCATATAGACATCGTAGGCAAGAAATTAAAAAGAAATAATTTATAATATAAATAACAAATATTTTCCGACCAAACATCTGAAATAATGACAAATATTCACTCACACAAATGAAAAGAATCTCCAATTTCCAATGTCCTCGAAAAATCTCTCCTTATCGATGGTTACTGAGTTTATTTTAAAAAGATGTCCGCTCGGAGAACAAGCTCAACGGATGAATAAAATGCTTATTAGGCCCCCAAAGAAACCCGGGGATGCAATAAACCGGTCATCTTCCTCCACGGTCCTTTTATGTGACCACGGTGCGTGGAGAACACCGTGTTACGAGTAGGCCGTCAGTGCGATGGATGTGAAGGTTGGTTTGTTTTATTTGTATTGTTTTTGTTTCTCGAGGCATGTTTTGTTTGCTGCTTGAAGTGGAGGTAATTTTGTTGCTGTTGTATGCGTGTGCCTGTGATTTGATGATGAGTCGCCGTCCTTTTTTATTAAGTGATAATAAATATTAATAATAACAGTAAAACTAGTAATTAATATTATTAATAATGACACAGTATAACGATTATTTAAATAATAATTTGCAATTTATTGTACCTAAATTGCGAAGTTAAAAATATTTTTATTGATGTCGTTGTTGTTGTTGTTGTTGTTGTTGTTGTTGTTGTTGTTGTTGTTGTTGTTGTTGTTGTTGTTGTTGTTGTTGTGTTGTTGTTGTTGTTGTTGAACTCTTGATGAGTAGATGAGAATTTGGGATTTTTTTTGAAATTCTTCATTCGATATTGTCGCCGAAACGCGTCGAAATTGAGATGAAACAGCAACAAAAAACTTCGATGATGATGGATGGTGAGATCCCTGAAGATAAATGATGAAAATAAGGACTGCCATGATGAAGATGCTGATGACGATAACGAAGATTGTGAAGGTTATGATGATTATGGTGATGATGACGATGATCATGATGATGGTGATTGTGGTGATGATGATGGTGATGATCAGCGAATGCCGTCAATAATTAGCTTGTTGGTCGATTCGGTCCCCTTAATTCTTTCCTAAAAACTTGCAGTGGACGTGATTTGAATTGCAATTCACTCATTTATTCATGTATCCAATCATTCACCGAAACATCCATGCATTGATTCATATGATCCATTTACTCGTTCAATGAAACATTTAGTCATTCATTCTTATCATTTTCTACTTAAAATTTTATTCATTCATTCATTCATTCATTCATTTATTCATTCATTCATTCATTCAATCAATCATTCATTCATTCATTCATTCATTCATTCATTCATCATTCATTCATTCATTCATTCATTCATTCATTCATTCATTCATTCATTCATTCATTCATTCATTCATCATTCATTCATTCATTCATTCATTCATTCATTCATTCATTCATTCATTCATTCATTCATTCAGTCATTCATTCATTCATTCATTCATTCATTCATTCATTCATTCATTCATTCATTCATTCATTCATTCATTCATTCATTCATTCATTCATTCAGCCATCTGTCCACTTCCTCTGCATTCCTCGGAGCATCGGTCCCTTTTATTGTTGAGCTGTAAAACGCATTTAGAGAACGGTGCATGAAGTCCTTACAAGCGCATCTGCTGCCATAACTTTCTCAATACAGGCAATTCCAGGATTAAAATTGACCCAGGACAAAACCCAGGCCATAGGACGGTCATCGCGATTTTATTGCCGGAGTACGTGTCGATGTCCCGGGAGACGGAAAGAGCAGACGACACGGAGCTGGAGCTCTTTCGGCGGGCTTTCATCGAGTGCGTTTATGACTCTTGCAGAGCTTCGAGGAATCCAGTTTTTATGTTCTCAGAGGTTTGAGCAGAAAGTGAAGGAATTTTGCTTGTCCTGAGATGCGGAATCGAACCTGTTGTTTTTGTGGAGAAATAATAATAATACTGTAGTGCTACCATGGCAATGTCGAATTAGTTGTAATATTACTTATTATGATATTATTAGTCAATTAGGCAATTGATATCATTAAATTTTTTAGTTATTGTTTATGCAGAACTTATTAAAATTAATGTTAACAAGTTTATTTTTCTTGAAAATAATTAACTTTTTTTAAATTTTTGCCACCTTGAAAATAATTAACTCCATAGTTATTTATTTATTTATGCAAGGATTAACAGCGTTTGGAGATTTACAACCGACATTTAACTTTTATGTTGTTGTATTTTTATTATTTAATAGCATTTAATTTATTTAAACATTTATTCCACTATTACTATTTATAACTGCTTTCCGCTGAAAAGCGCAATCAAATCAAGGACTTTATTATTGATTTTTCTGACGTCACATTCGTCAAAGTCACGTGTCAAATGTCGAACAATCTTCCAGTTTGATTACGTCGAGTGGGTCGTAGTGACAAAAGTTCAATACAATATGAGGCAGTCACTTGCCGGGATCAAAGGTCAAATTAAAATTGCTTTTTGAAACCCTTTAGATGAACCGCATTCTTCACTGTTGGGTGAATGGATGGACGGATGGATGGATGGATGGATGGATGGATGGATGGATGGATGGATGGATGGATGGATGGATGGATGGATGGATGGATGGATGAATGGATGGATGGATGGATGGATGGATGGATGGATGGATGGATGGATGGATGGATGGATGGATGGATGGATGGATGGATGGATGGATGGAGGATGGATGGATGGATGGATGGATGGATGGATGGATGGATGGATGGATGGATGGATGGATGGATGGATGGATGGATGGATGGACGGACGGACGGACGGACGGACGGATGGATGGATGGACGGACGGACGGATGGATGGATGGAGGATGGATGGATGGATGGATGGATGGATGGATGGATGGATGGATGGATCGATGGATGGATCGATGGATGGATGGATGGACGGATGGACGGATGGACGAATGGGAAGTAAGATATTATGCCAATCAGACGTTGTCTTCTAAATTTCTCGGAGTTGTAAATTTTTCCAAAAGCAGGAAGTTGGTCTTCAGTTTGTTTGCCATCTCAACGGAAGTGTACTGACATCTTCAGAAAAGGTCAGTCAGGGATCTGATATTTCTTGGAAGACGTTTCAGAAATAACAATAATAAAAAAATAAAATTATAATATATAACAATATTAATGTAATAACATTATGTAACATTAATATTTTTATTATTACATGTTTATTATAATAATAAAATTTAATGTAATAATAACAAGATGAATTACATGTTATCATATAATTTTGAATGCTTACGACAATGAACTGGACACTTATTTCACATTTAAATTGGTTTTATTTCAAACTTCTAATATATTTTCTTTTAAAATGTTACAATTTCGATATAATGCTATTTTATGCTTATATTATTAATCTTGGCTCATCATATTTTTAACTACAAAAGTTAATTAAGCATTAAGTATTCAAATGATTCATTCATTGTTTACGTCATGAAGAAAGATGGATATCCTGACGATGAGGATGACGACGACGACGTCGATGACGATGACGACGACGACGAAGATGACGATGACAGCGACAATGACGATGACGACGAGGAAGACAATGATGACGATGGTGATGACGATGTCGATTCGAGACAAGAAGTTGGATGGAGGAGACATCCTCCTTAGTATGCCACGTGGACGGGACATCTCTTTCTTGGAGGACTTCAATTCATTCCTGCCAGTTTATTTGCATACAAACCCGAGGAAAAGTTTCACGCCGAGATAAATGGCCGCTTCATCAAGCGTAGAAATTATTGAATTACGCGCAAATAAAAGACAGAAAATGAGGGGAATTCCCGATCATGAGTGCTGAGGTGAGTGAGAATGAGTGAGAGTGGCCTCCAAGATGGAAGACAAATGAAATGCCTTCATGGAAAATTTTTACATTTAGATTATTTTTTAAATTTTTAATTCAATAATTTATTGCATGTAAAATATAATTCTCTGACTGATTTTTTAATTAATTCTTAAAAATCTCTTTCGCAAACTTTGAAGCGAGAAAATAATTTTTCTAGAGTTTATTTAAAACAATTATTACGAAATAAAATAATTACCAAGTTATGAATTTTAAAATAATTATCCTCATTTTCATTTTTCAAAAAAACAAAAAAAAACAAAAATAAAAGCTTTAGAAATGATTCTCACCAAAAAGACTTCTTCTTTAAAAACTTTATTTCTGCAAAAATAATAATTTAATCTCCCATCTTGGCATTCATAATTTTTGCATGATTTTTATCCTAAGATGGCGTTCACCTTGATGTTTATCTCACTCACCGTGACCGGCATGCTTCTAGAAATCATCATTCCACTATTCAAAGTGCCTGATGATTGACCTACTTCCGTTACGGCTGATTGGTTATCATTGCATTTCCGACATAAATTATTCTCATTTGATTGGCCATGCGAGATGTAAAATTTACATGATTGACCAGAACAAAAGGGCTCTATTTTTGAACCAACCAATCATGAAACGTTTCTAACGAACCGTGAACGTTTTGATTGGCTCCTGATAAGGCACGCAACGCCCATCAATATCGTGATTATTTACTTCCGTACATTTGGACATTTTGTGCTCGTCAAAGACATTTTTCGCAGATTTTTCAGGATGGTCATCGTTGGGGATCAGCAACCTGCATCTTCCTGCTGGGAAAATTCCGCGTCACGTGATGGGTTCTTTGTTTTTTTTTCAATTTATTATTATTTTCGCCTTTATTTAATTTTTAGTGCCAGGTCGACGTCAAAATGAATCTTATAAAATATTCGAGTCATTTATGCAGAGAAACGATTCTCATTTTTTAACAAATAAAAGCAATATTTTATAACTTACTTCAGTCAGACAAATATTTTTTATAAATAATAATAATAATAACAAATAAAAGCAACGTTCTATAATTTAATTCAGTCAGATAAATATTTTCTATAAATAATAGTCTATATCGTAGAATTAAAATTCAGAAATATTTCTCAAAATAACAAATACGAATGAACTTCTAAATTGATTTCAGGAAACAAGAAGTTGAAAGTTTCTAAATTACTAAGAAAATTATTTTCTCCCAAAGGGCTTGTATGTCCATGAACATCTGATAATTCGAGAAATTTATTGTGAGGGAGGATGTCAAACTTTGAAAATTTCTGGCTTGATGTTTAAGATTTTTTTCAACTTTTATTTCAAGAATAAATACCAAGACATGAGTTTACCGCTAAAATAAAAATATTTAAACATCAATTTATTTCTTTTGTTTGGATTATTTTTTTTTATTAGATTTCTATTTTAATTTTTTCAACTTTCTTACAGTAATTATGGGCAGGCTTACTGAAAAAACATAATTAAAATATCATTATTGATCTGCTATCTTTAATTTACCAGCAAGTACAAGATCATCAGCCTACAATATATACAGTTTTGTGTCACATTAATTCTTTAACATTTTTAACATTTAAAAAATAATTTTCAATTTGTTATTGTTTACATTTGAAAAAATAAATTCGTAATATTCAATGCATTTTTGTTTTGTTAAACATAAACCCATTAAAAAAGTCAGATTTTACGCCAGATGTCTCCCTTTTTAGTGGCCTAGCGACTGATTGAGAAATTGTTGAAATTTTGAGAACCTTAAAGAGGGCTTGATGTAGTCGTTAAAATTAGAAACATATTACAATTATTATTATTATTAAATTATATTATAAAATGTAAACATATTACAATTATTAAAGTCGGCAAAAATACATACCTCATCTTGTGCAACGATGGCTGATGAATTGCTAAGTAGAAAAATAGCTTTGACATGTTTAAGGAATCCTGAAAAGGACATTATTGAACTTTGGTTAAGTCTTTCTATTGCTATCAGTATTTATAGGTTATTAAATCAATGCTTCCTTTGGAAAAATTTCATACATACAAATGATAGGCTGATAATACAAATAAATTTCAATTTTTATTTTGTCAATTTTTCCAAACGAATAATAATAATAATAATATAATAATAATAATAATAATAATAATAATAATAATAATATAATAATAATAATAATAATAATAATAATAATAATAATAATAATAATAATAATAATAATAATAATAATAATAATAATATAATAATAATAATAATAATAATAATAATAATAATAATAATCCTCTTACATGAAAAGAAGACGACTGTTGATTGAATCCTTGTTATCATTTTCCATCTCCACGTGAAGTGATTTTTCGTTGCACATCTCGAGTGTAATAATAATGTCTTGTCCGTTATGAGATTTATTACCATACTTTAAAAAAATATTATTTCCATCTCACATTATTTATTATATTATAACATTAGTTTGTTGTTGTTGTTGTTGTTAATTAATTTATAATAATTAATGAATTTATTTCTATTCCATGTTTGCTTGGAAATGCGGAAAATAATGAATTCACAAAAAAAAGAGTTTATTTTAGAATTATCAACAAATTTTAATCAATTACTTGTTTGCTGGTGTGAAGGATTGAGATATTTGTGTATTTATAATCTTTCCATTTCTTGTGGCAATTTTCATTGGCATAATTTGGTTGAAAACTTTTTGAATTTTTGAAAGCATAACCTTTAAAACTTCTTCAACAAATTGCCACGCAATGCATTACCATGCAACGCAATGCATTGCAATGCACCGCAGTTCCTTCAGGCGATTTTTTGGCTAAGTAAGCATTATTGGATTGAGTGAAGAATGAGCCGATTGAAGGATGAAAGAACGAAAATTAAAGGAGTGAAGTCTTTGTGTTTTGGATTGTTTGGCGGAAAGTTTCGAAAGTGGAGTCGACTGAAGCAAGTTTCACGGGGAATTCATTGCTTTCGGTTGTAAGTTTTAAGATTCAGAAGAGATTTTCAACTAAAGATTATTTATTTATCTCATGTAATAATATTATTCAATTGATTGCTGAATTGTTGAAAGTCTGAAAATGTTTTGTTTCATTTTATGCTCCAACGTCTATTTTTCGCTTTGTGGTGGTTTCAGGTAATGAAATTTGAAGAGTAATTTATTTTATTTCAAATTTTTATTTATTTTATTTTACGGAGATTAGGATTCGTGTTTTCAAATATTTTATTTTTCCAAATTTACATCCCCCATTTTAGGAGCCGTTAATAATGAGTCTCACGAGTTGGGAACGAATTGATTAAAGACGAAATGAATTAAAATCAAATAAAATCAAATTTTCGCAAACCATCAACTCACATCAATTCACAATATATTCACAATAAATTCACCATAAGCCACCACTGAAAACAATCTTTTGATATCTCACAAGTAAGGACAGCGAGGATAATGATAATGATAATGGTGGTGATGCTAGAGATGATTTTATCGTTGCGGTTGATAATGATGACGACGGTGATGACGATGGTGATGTTGGAATAACTGATGTCACAAGAAAGGATGAGATCACGTGATATCAACACCACAATGATTACAAAGTGCGACAAAAACAACAAAATTAAACGACAAAAACCAGGCACATTGAATAAACAATACAAAAGTTCACATTGTATGTTGTCCAATTCAAAGTCTTTACATCGTTGCATAAAAAGGTTTGATAAATTATTATTTATTTTTTTTAGAAAAAAATATTTTCGAGCAACAACTGCCAACTTATATTAGAAGCAGAACTCCGTTGATTGAGAAACTGCGGAGACGAAGAAAGCATTCAGCAATCAAGTTGATTGAAAAAATATAATTGTTGATTGACAAAATATAAATGTGGATTGAAGGATTAACAACAGGAGAGTAAGGAAAGGAGATTCCAAAAAGCAATAATTGCACTTCGTTAAAATACAATTTAAGGTTTAAATCGAGACAAAACACCAAATTATACTCAAAGTATTTACGATAAAAATAGATTTGTAAGCAACCAAAAATGTCTGAATTCCTATTAGTTGCTCTTGTTGTTGTGCCAAAACAAAAGACAAGAAAAATGCTCACAATTTTCATCGACAGTTGCTAGGCTGTTGCTGTTAAGATTTTTTCGTGCGCGTTTCCTTGGCAACTGTCGGCGCGCAGTAAATGGGTGCGTTTTGTTATTTGCCATTCACTTGCTAAATTACTGAAAAGCTTAAAAAAAATGAAATGTGAAAATGTTTCGCTGAAAAACTGATTTGGAGAGCTTTTATTGAAAATAGCAAGAGTTATGGATGCAAGAATATGTCAGTAAAAACCTGTGCAGTTTAAAGTACATGTTGTTGCTCTCGTTATTGTTGTTGCATTTGATGCTGTTTGTTGTTGTTGAAAGTTTGTTGCTGTTGCAGCAGCAGAGTTTTTTCTCGAATTCTTTTTGGAACAAATGCTAAAAAATACTTAATTTCTTCGCTGAAAGAGGTCTTGCTAAACATTCGTACTTAGTAGCAACACCAAACATGTTTAGAAAATGCCTAATTCAAAATAAAATCATTTCTTGAAAAATTAATTTAACTCGAATTAGTTTAATATTAATTTACAAGACAACATGAATCAAGGTGACGTCACTCTTGCATAATTAACCACACTACAACCAATAAGTTAACAGAACTGAGGACGGACCAATGAAAGAGGTGAACGAAGGCTATTTTCAGTGATCCATCACCATGGAAACGTCAGGACACAAACGGCTATAAATACTCTGAGAAAGCAGAACTTTCAGGTCGTCTGGGTCAAAATATGGAGCCACCTCTAGGGAGGGGCTTGTCGAATAAATAAGCTTAAGTATCCTAAGAATATAAAGTTTGAATGATAGATCTATTTAAATACATCTGCCTGTTTAATATTCATAATATTCATAATATTCTAGAGCTGAGCCGGAAACTCGTGGCGCTCGGATTAAATGGGCGCCCGTCATATTTGCATAACAGGGTGAATAAATTAACAACTAATAACAACAACAACAATAACAATAATAATAATAATAATAATAATAACAAAGTTAGGTCCTTTGGAGAGATCAACCCTTGCAGTTGTGAATGCTGGAGGTCTTCGTACATCTCTGGCAGTGGACTTGGCAGCACCATTTGAACTTGCACCTGCACTTTTCTTCCTTCTTCATCAGGGCTGTGTCGTGTCCCCTGCCACAGCACAGGATGTCACAACCATCGGTGGACATAGAGGTTTTGTTGCACCGTCTGCCCGCAGTGCCCAGAATTCCTGAGGGGGTGGAATGATGGTTGTTGGTGATGATGGTTGTTTGGCGTTGGTGGGGGATCAAGAAGAAGGTGATGGTGGTGATGTCGATGCTTGTGTGTTAAAAATATGTCTTATATGTTTACTAATGATAGTAACTTCGTGTATTATTAGTTGCAATATTAATTTAACTTGTAAATTAATTGACTAATTAATTAAGTGATTAGACATCAAGCATTTACTAACGAAGGCGGATAAAATAGTCCGGAAAATAAAACGCGCAAATAACAAGGAGCGCATGTTAATTCGCTGCATAAAAAAAAAATTATTTCAGGACTTTCACGAATCCGACCATAAGAACGGTAGTTAAGCATCTCAGTCAGCGTGGAAAACAATACATCATCGTTCACATCAACTTGCAATTATGAGTTATGACTTTGTTCGGATTTCTAGCGGCAGTGGTTCTGATGCCACTAACGAGATGAGTTGTCTGCAAGTCAACAACAACGATTAGGCTGCTTGATACGACTTTTTCTGTTTGCGTGTTTGAAGAATATTCATTCTGGAACGTTTGTTTTTTTGGGATCCAGGAAGAAAACAGAAAAATAAAAATAAAAATAAAATATGGAAAAACTGCTGAGCGCATTAGGATCGCTGAAATCGTAAAGATTCCTAAAAGAGATTTATTGGCGATAAATGGAATCACAAAGATAAGAAATTGCTGGAGGTTATTGATGAATATTTATGGAGTGGATGTTTGTGCTTATTCCAGTTAAGTAATAAGCTAAAAATAACATAATTTTCGCCTGAGTTATTTATTCTTTTTAAATTCTTTGTTCACTCCTTTATAACTTCTACCACCGTGGTATAGCTCCTGAATCGTATTTTTAAATTAACTGTATAATTAATATTATTATGCCTTACAGTCGATATTTTTAATTATCTAATATTTTACATTTAAGATTTAATTTATGGATATTTTGGTGGCCAAATTATGAAAATTGAATCATTGGAATGCTTTCCTAAGAGCGCTTAGACAATTTATCTAGCGCCGACTCCCAGGGACGCTTTGTAATGCTGCAAAATGGGTTACGAACACTTAACAGCTGATTCTTTCAAAGTCCCTCGCAATAATACTATCCTCTGAATCAATTGGCACAATTTTTCTATTTTTGTTTCATGAGTGGTTTACCATAAAGACATTAGTCTTCTTAAACCATTACAAATAAAATATTATATTATGTTATTTAAATTATAATTAAACATTTACGACAAACATACCATCCAGTAGACTATTAACAGCGTTTCAGCAGTTAATTAAAAAAAAAATCCCCAACTGAACTTTTCACAAGTAATGACTGCATAAAATATTTAAAAATTAAATGTTACCACAAACAAATTCAAAATTACTAACAGATTACTGAAATAATAAACCAAGTGATGCATAAAAAGTTATTAACAAGTCATAAATCAACTCACCTAATTTCAGGTCGGCTTGGCAATAATCAGGTGAATGTTCCAGGTAAACGAGATCTGACTTGGTCGGATACTTCAGCTTCTTGTCTTCGAGTACCAATCTCCGTCCATCTTGACTGATCGTCATCAGCGACGCTGCATCGTATTTCTGCCTCAAGTGGAGACCAACGTCTCTGAAGCTCTTGAGGCTGTGCCAACAAGTTCTCTGGGAACAGGAGCCGCTGAAACCGTGGCACTTGCACTGCTGTTCCACCTGTCTTCTCACTGCCTTCAATCACCCAATTAAAATGTTATTATTAAAATATTGTTATTAAAATATTATTATTAAAACATTATTATTAAAATATTATTATTAAAATATTATTATTAAAATATTATTGTTATAATATTATTATTAAAAGATTATTATAGTAATATTATTATTAAAACATTATTATAATAATAATATATTAGCATTGAATTAGTTCTTTTATCTTATAGTCGACAGCAAAAATTAAATGAAAAATTTGATGAAAAACATAATCATCAAAGAACTAATGTGATTAATTTAAATCTTATTATAATAATTATTAATTAATTCAAATCTTATTAATTATTATAATTGTTATATTTATTCCTCGAAGATGAGGATGATGTAACACGCGACTTGAGATTAGACCGTTAAAAATGTGAAAAGACAACAACCTCAAATGATTGATTTGTCTGTGGAATGTGAGGTAACATTGCCATTAACATCTAATAATAACATCGAATAAAAATTCTATAAGATAACATTTACTGCTGAATAATAATTACGATGATATTAATTATTACCTATAATAATGCGTTGTTTCACAAAGTATAATATAATTATTATAATTAATGCATAATTAATATGTAATATTTAATTGCAATATTCTAAGAGGTTGTGATACTCATAAACTCTAAACTGAAAATTAATCGTTTGGAAATTTTATTTTGCATTAAATTATTTACCAGTATTTTCATTCCAATATAAAAAATAGTTAAAAATTATATTTACATTTAAAATAAATACTACAAGTAATAATTTATCATTTTGTGAAGGATCGCCAGGTTTAATTCTCAGTAATAATTAGTTAATTGTACAACGTTAATATAATTATAACACAATATAATTTCATTAATAATTCCTAACAACATTTATTTTAAGATGGTTGTTCCAGAATGATTGAACAATTTCGCCAGAAAACCAGTTGAAAATGCTTCTTCTAAATGTGGCGATTTGTTGCCCGGCAACAGCTGCAATGCATTCATAATTCACGCCAACAACAATTCAACAGGAAAAAAATATATGAATTGCTTTTCACTGGAAAGAACCAAAAACAAAATATAAGAAAACAATGTCCCAATTAATGAAGCATTGCAATATCACAACATCACAATATCACAACATCACAATATCACAACATCACAATATCACAACATCACTATATAACAACATCACAATATCACAACATCGAAACATCGTAACATCGCAATGCATTTATAATTAATTGATGATTTTGTATAAAACGCAATTACAATTAGGCCAGTTAACTATGGATGGTTTAATTAATGATTAATTGTGCATTAATTAATTAACAGTTAAGAACAGTAAATTCAAAATGCCAATCAAATGGCCCACTGATTTAAACTAAGATCACTTATTAAATTATTGAGTTCACCCATTTGTTCATTAGATTTCGACCAGTATTTTTTAACGCAAACTGCTTATTCACTATTTACCATCAATAGTTTTATAAACTTTGACCTTATACTTATAGTCAGCCTTTTTTGACATTAACAAATAATACAAAATTAAGATTTTAAAATTTGAAACAAAAAAATAACATTTCTTGAATAAGTAATCAATGAATAAAATCAAAATGTAATTGTTATTAAATAAATTAAATATGTAATTAAAATAAAAAAAATTTCCGTACGAACAATCGGAGGATTAATCGCTAACATGGGTGGCCCCGATTAAAACCGATAATACATTTAATGCAATTCCTAGGTAATTGTTAAACGTTCCATTAAAATTGTTGAACTTTATTTATTAACACTAGTGGATTAAATTTTCAGCGATGTTTAAAAGAAAAATATTATAAAAAAGAAAAATAAAATAATTTTTTTTTGGTTGCGGCACAAATAATTCAAACGTGGAATTTAATTCGAAATGAGTGAACATTGAAATGTGACGGGATGAAAAAAATTATTTAAAAAACCCATCTGTTTATGAAACACAACCGAAAGAATGTAAAATATGGGGACATCTATTTGCTATTTTTCTATGTTTTTATTTATTTTTGGGCGCGAAAAAAATATATATAACCCTTCGTATTTAATGACATGTTCACAAGAATGGTGAGAGGCTGGAAAATATTTTCAAATGGGAAGGTTTACAAGCTATATTTTGTTATTGGTTTTATTCTAATGGTAATTCGTTGTTATTATTCGTTGATATAATAGTAAAATAATAACATTAATAAAATAACAACAACAACAACAACAACAACAACAACAATAATAATAATAATAATAATAATAATAATAATAATAATAATAATAATAATAATAATAATAATAATAATAATAATAATAATAATAATAATAATAATAATAATAATAATAATAATAATAATAAATAATAATAATAATAATAATAATAATAATAATAATAATAATAATAATAATAATAATAATAATAATAATAATAATAATAATAATAATAATAATAATAATAATAATAATAATAATAATAATTGTATTGTTTTAGTTAATGTCGATGGTGCTGTGGTTTGCGCATTATGTCCCGGGGTTCTCTCAGGCCCAGAAGGGGGACTTTAAATATTCGTTGAGGTTTTTTACATCGTCTGCGATCGAGTTTAGACATTTGTTTGGCTGAAAAAATAAACGTAAAAAAATAAATAATAATAATAATAATAATAATAATAATAATAATAATAATAATAATAATAATAATTATAATAATAATAACAAAATCATTATTAATCTACCATCACATTCACTCACCCGTCTGCCAGCCTCGTTGTTTCTGAGATTCATCATAGCCCTGGCATCCCTGTTCGGCTTTTCCCTCGTGTCCACAAAACCTCGGACGAACCTCTCCCCATGAAGGACACACCCAGAGGGGTGATTGGCCTCCATGACGCAGGAACAGTTGGTACTCGTGCCAGAGTAGCAGGACCTTGCCACACTGTAAACCACCCCGGCACTAGTCAAGGCATAGATGAGAGCTGTTTCTCTGTGACTGTTTGTTAGGATTAATTAGTGCGCGCTTATTTTTTTAATCGATTGGTTAGTGTTAGATTAATTGATTAGTTAATTAATAAATGTGTGATTAATTGTTTATTTACGGTGCTGCTAACTGGTCCAATTGGCTAATTGGTGTGCAATTAGTTTGGCAATTGTTTATTTAGTAAGCGATTAATTGTTCAATTATTTAATTAATTGATTGTTTAATTGTGGATTACACATGAAAATGTTGTCTGATGAAATCATCATGTTGGGAGAGTTTATGATATTTGGATGTGGTTGGTTAGAAGTACTAATTGCTTAAGTTAACAGTTTTTTGGTAGCTATTCAAGGTTTTATTTAATTAGAATAGATTGCGGTGGGCATTAATTTTGATTATGTACACATAACAATCACGTCGTCAATGGTTTATTATTATTATTATTATGATTATTATTATTATTATTATATTATTTATTATTATTATGAGTATTATTATTATTATTATTATTATTATTATTATTATTAATTATTATTATTATTATTATTATTATTATTATTATTAGTATTATTATTATTATTATTATTATTAGTATTATTATTATTATTAGTATTATTATTATTATTATTATTATTATTATTTATTATTATTATTACTACTACTAATATTATTATTAATTTATTTCTATTATTACAGCAATTAGTTATAACTTTCAACAAACCCCTGGAAGCCAGTTTTCCGAAGACGCTGGAATCCCTTTCAAATGTGGAGCAGTTCCATCGACTTTTGGCAAAGAGTCTTTTACATTCTTTGATGGCGATTTTTGCTCCCCTGGCTGCTGAGACCATGAGGTCAGGCCTTTTGAGACACAAGTCCCTCTGCTCCCTGGACAGACCAGGGACAATGCCCCCTGAACAAAGGGCGTGGGCGTCTGATTTTATGCGGAAGCTTTTCGGGGGAATTCTACTGAGAGACCTGTTTGAGGAAGCGTGTGATTAATTGTTTAACTGCTTAATTATTTAGTTGGTTGGTTGATAACGTAATTGTTTAATTGTTTGGTTAATGATGTAATTGTTTAATTGTTTAACTGTTAATGTGGTTAACAAATGAATATGTTGTCTGATGGAATTATTGCTGGTTGTAATTGGAATGCTTGTTATTAATACTGCCACTTAACTGATTTGAGATGGGTCAAATGGTAATAATAATGCTTGAAGAAATGAAAATTAATTTTAAAATAATTAATTAAAAATAACCTTTTATTCAGGTTTTCAACAATGCTTTAAATCAAAATAATAAGATTATTTAATTAATTCAACAAATTATAATTCCATTTATATAATAGTAGAAAAAATATAATCGATCAAATTATTTTATTTCAAAAAATTACAACTTCAATCAGTTAACTATCAAGCAATAAGAAAATTGTGAATACCCAATTCGGTTGCTAATTGCAAGTTCTTGGGAAACAAGTTTTCCATTTAATGTTCGATAGGAATTCACGATAAGGAATTAATTCATCACGGATGAATTAGGTGGAAAAGTTCCATGTTCCATGTATTTGTTGTTGTTGTTGTTATTATTTTTTATTACTATTAATATTGTTATTGTTGTTGTTTTATGATTACTGTTGCATTTCTGTCGGATCACGTTTCTGAACTTATCATCATCTTTTTACTTAATTTTTAGCATATGTTAATATATTCAGCGTAATGATGTAATGTTCAAATAACATGTCAGGTTATTACGTTTGAATGAGGTGAAAAACTGAGAAAATGTAATCGACTTTGTAATGTAAACTTTTGCCCATTTAATTATTGATGACTAAATGTTTTGAAAATTTACAATTAATAGTAAATCTTTACAATTTGTAACAAATTGTTTAATAAAAAATATTTACAAATTGTAATAAATTGTTTAATAAAGAATATTTACAAATTGTAATAAATTGTTTAATAATAAATCTTGACAAATTATTCTCATTTCATTCTGAGATGGAAAGGCAGGCGATAAATGTGAAAGATGTAGGAAACCATGTGCCACAAGACTTTGTGAATGTTGTGAGGTTGTGATGATGCAATGTTGTGCTCATGTGTTGAGTGATTTATTTCACACAGTCACAGGACAAATTCGATCCCCGCGAACAAAGGCCGAACTGCCATAAAATTTCAGGATCCTGTTTTGACACTTTCGATTTTCAAATAAATACTTTTAAACTTTTAAATGCGAAAATTAAAATAAATTTTGTATTTCGACGCATCCAAAGTTACTCGTTCGACTTGTGACATTTACTACATCGTTGAAGCGATTAGTCACACAAAAACAACAACAACATCATTATCATCATCATCATCACCACCACCATCATCATCATCATCACTATCAATAGCAACAACAGCAACAACATCATCATCATTGTGGCAGGAGCGATGATGAGTGACTGGAAGAAATTTCGAACGATCTCGTAAAAGTTTACAACCTCGGAAACAATTTTTTGCTTTCTTGCAACAATTTCGATGATTTAGACGAGTAACAAACAGGTACTAAAATGGTGCAATTCCAACACCTGAAATATCATCTGCTTTTATTGCACAAGTTTAACTACAAGTTTTCTTCTACAAATTGTTATAGGTATTGTTATATAGATTATTATTAATAGTTAATTGTTGATTGTTATTGATTTATTAATTGTTATTGGTATTGTTGTACAGATTATTATTAATAGTTAATTGTTAATTGTTATTAGTTTAGTCATTGTTATTTGTGTTGTATTTTACAAGCAACAACACGCTGCCTGGGCATTTATTTTGATTATTATTTTTGATTTACGACTCGAATTAAACGGCTTAATTAATTAAGAAAACATTTGATTGCATGATTTATTTCCTCAGTCGTATGTAATTTAAGGAGTTAAAAGTGCAAAATAAAAATTCTTAATCTGAACGATGATATAAACTATTTATTTAAATATATAGTAACATAAATTTATATTTGAACATATAATGTAAATAAAATAAATTTAAGCATAATTTTATCGACACCGTTAAATTAATCGAGGCATTTGAAAGAGGATGTTCATGCAACGGGGAAGTAAAATTGGTCAAATTGTTTCAATTTGTTGTTTAATGAGGGGTAATTTCGTTTATAATGTTGCTCCTAATTGAACAAGAGAAATTTGTAGCAGTTATGATTATTATTTTTAATGTTTCTAGTCTTGTTATTAAGTGTTAGTCTTATTTAATTTCAGTGTTTACTTGCACGTGGTTCTTAAAAGTTTGAATGAATTGTGCCAATTAAATGGCAGTTCACTTTTTGCAGCCTCACATCATCACAACGTCACACGCAAACAACCTGCCCACACGTGAGAAAATGTCAGATGAGCGCAAAAAAAAACAAACCAAAAACAAGTACTGCCTAATGAATATGCAAATGAACCATCTAAAAATACATTAATACCATTAAGACCGTCGTATTTAATATTCAAAAGATCAACTGACCACCAGGAACTATGGACGCTAGACACGTTGCTAAGGAGTAAAGACAGAAGTACGATCCAGTTCATGGTGCTGAAAGGACCTCTTCTAGGACTGACCTTGATGACCTTCATCTTCTGACGACGGTTCCATGTTCATCTTTTACTTTATTTTTTTTTATTCACGTTTTTTTTACAAATTTAACTGCTTATTAATTCTTAACTAATTACTTTTAATTGATAATTAATTTTTAATTAATAACTTATTAAATGTTCATCATTTCCTACTCCACAAGGGACGCCTTCGTCTAAAAAGCCTCCGCTATTGAACGAATCCGCTCAGAATGCGGGAAATACGCCCAGACGACTTTATAAGGGAGGGAAGGAGAGATGATGGAAGGAGTGAGAGACTAAAGAAAAGTTTTCAAGCGAAAAAAGCATGAAACTTTCTTTCAGCACCGTTTGTCAGAGTCAAATGTCTTTGTTTGAGACAAATGTTTGCAGCTCTTGCGCAGAAAGATTAGCGCCTCCCTTGTTGGCGCCACTAGCGCAATTAATTTCTTGCTTGTAAAAATGGATGCAGCACTTTGTAATTATAGGGGTTTGCATGTTTGCAAAGAAAGATTAATTGCTGTTGATGATACCGGTATGATGAAGGTATTTTGTGTGAGGTGTCAGTAATGGTACGTGTGTAATAAAGGTTATCTTTAAAAGTTTGGATGTTACTGTATTAATGTTGTTATTACTATTACTAATTTTATCATCATCATCATCATTATTATTATTAATATTATTATTATTATTATTATTATTATTATTATTATTAATTATTATTATTATTATTATTATTATTATTATTATTATTATTATATTATTATTATTATTATTATTATTATTATTATTTATTATTATTATTATTATTATTATTATTATTATTATTAATATTGGTTGGTTTCAATGCTTAAAAAGTAAAAACATAAACACGTGTAATGAGTTGTTGGCTCCGAAAGTTGGATGAATGTCAGATGTACTTTAATAAGGAGAATGCTGCTTGCATTATTATTATTATAATTATTATTATTATTACTTTTATTATTATTATTATTATTATTATTACATTTTTAATTTTAATGATTTTTTTAACTGAAATAAATTTGACAATGCCAGGGGCAACCACAGTATCCATAAGAGAACCCTAATTAGGAGTTTAGAAACAAACTAATTAGTTAATAACACTTACAAAGTGATTAATATTTATTTATATTGCTAATATTACTATCATCATTAATATTTTTATTATTAATGTTATTAATTTTTATAATTATATTATTATATTATTTTATTATTAATATTATAATTAGAAAATTCTAGCAAAAGTCTCCAAAAGATTATTTTGAAATAGGCAGACATCCTACAATTAGTTAAAGGATTATTTTGGCATCCAATACTGTGGATAAGACCAGTACAAAATTTTTAAGAAAAAAATATACTACACAAACATTAATCTATCAATTTGAAATTAATTAATTATTTTCATAATTTTAAGTTGACAAAATAATATTTCTGCTTAATATAATTCAGAGTACAATGTGAGGGCATCACGTAATTGCCCTTAAATAACCCCGTGCTGAATACAAATTATCCAAGCGTGTCAAGGTTCACGGTTTTGTAACGGTGCAAAAGGTCAACATTTGCATCGTCAATGAGTCATCACCTGTGACGAACACCTACGTTGGAAAAATAAACGAGTTTTAAAATATATCTGAATTTTATTTAATCACTTCTATAATTTTTATTATTAAAAAATCTGATTATAAATTGATGACATTATTGTTAATACAATTAATATTTTTAAAACATTATTAATAAAAGGTAAAGCAGCAACATTTATTAATAGGGATAACTATATTATTATAATATATTATTGTCTTATTAAGAATGATTATTTTATTAAATTATGTCAATATTATGACAGCATTAGTATAAATTAATAGCAAATAAAGAAACAATAGATTAATATTTATTATTACAATAACAGGAACAAATAAGTGTAAAATGCCAGAATCAGTTCAACGATGTTATTAAATTTCAATTTATTTTAGAAGCCAATTTATTTTAGCAATCAGAAACATAATAAATTATAATAAAAGAATTACATGTTTATTTTGAAATATAATTATTGATTAACGAACAAAATTATTTTTTTAAATTAATAATTCACCAAAGAATCACAAAAATGTTCGCCAGGTGGTGCCTTGTCGCGCAATTTGCCACATAAAAAGTTTTATCACGAATGTAATTGCCACTGATTAAATTTATTTGTCGTTTAAATACTACATTACTACTTAGTTAATAAGTAATAAGTGGTTAATATGTAAATATTAAATTTATTCTTTGCCTAATTATTACCATGTGTAAATTTGATTAAATTTGTAATTTAGCTATTAATTCTATATCACATGTTTAAATCACAGTCACATTCAAATTAATCTTAATCTCAGTTAAAGAAATAAATATTTTAACAACCAAGTTACCATTTTGTTAATTATGAAAATATTTTTAAAAATATTCAATATATATTAAATTTCTTAAGTTCACCAATGTTTTTGGATTTGTTACATGACCTTCATAACTGAAAGGTACCTCGACCAAAAATTCTATGGAGCCGTCTAATGAAGACTTAGAGCACTTCCTGTAGTTGCAATTGTGAAATCCTCAGTGTTAAAATGGTTGGTGGGTTGAAATGTTTGTCTGGTTGAAATGGTTGGTTGATTGAAGTAGTTGTTTGGATGAAGTGGCTAGTTGGTTAAAACAGTTAACAAATTGTTAATAACAATAGATTAGTGGATAACAATTATCAATGGTTTCGACAAGAGTTCGTTATATAATTGAAATCCAATATTTGTTTTATAAAAAAAAATAATTTCTTGATTTGAATAATAAAATAAATATATCATATATGAAATAAGTAATAACAATATTTTAATTTTTTTTGGCAAAAAATCGTTCTCCATAATCGTCATCATCATCATCATCATCATCATCATCCTCATCAACGAGCCTACAAAAGCAAGTATAAGCGAACTCATCCCAGTAAGACACAGGAGATGAGCTCGTGAGAATCAGCAACGGATTCGTTAAAAACTTCAACTTCCACCTGGAAAAGAGGAAACAATTTGGATTTCAACGCCTCTCTGAAGTCAGTTTTACAATAAAAATAAAATTTAAAATGAAGTTGAATGAATTTATGAATTTATATAAGAATTTATCCATGAATTCATTCCGAATTAAGTTTGTTTAATTGTTATTGTTATTATCATTATAATATAATATAAACGATAAAATGTTTTTATACCGGTTATTGTGGTTTAGTGACATCTACAGACTTCATTGAATAATTAATAGATTATAATTTTTATTTCGAATATCTTAAGATTTCTTTCTCTTTTTTTTATTGTGAAATATAAAATTGCTTGAAAAATGATTTAACGAAATGAATAATTATCATGCCAGATATATTTTAGGCCAAATCTTGTCTGAACTCGAATTTTGGAAATTGAACGAAAATGTTGACTTTCTCACCGAGGAAGGCCTTGAAAATTATTTTGTTGAGTGAGTATTAAATTATGAAACTATGAAATTATGAAATTAAAAAATTACCAAATTTTGATTATTATGCAACAACAACAGCTGTAAAATATATTTTAAATTGACGATAATAAAAATTAAGATAATGATAAATAAAATTATTTTTAAAAATTAAGAACATCAATACATTCTTTTGATCTATGGAATGGTTTGATTTGCCTTCAAAACTGGAGAATTGTGATGAAACAACATCAAGTTGAATGTGGAAAGGAGTTTCAACGAAACAATCCTCCATGTGATTATTCCAGTTGAAGATTATTATTGTTATTATTATTGCACATCTCTTTGTTTTCCAACGGTTGAACTGGAGTCACGTGATTGGCTGATTTCATCTGGAAGAACGTTTGCGGACCAATAAGGTCACCAGGGATAAATAATAATAATAATAATAATAATAATAATAATAATAAAAAATAATAATAATAATATAATAATAATAATAATAATAATAATAATAATAAGAATAATAATAATAATAATAATAATAATAATAATAATAATATAATAATAATAATAACAATAACAATAATAATAATAAGAATAATAATAATAACAATAATAATAATATAATAATAATAATAATAATAATAAGATAATAATAATAATAATAATAAGAATAATAATAATAATAATAATAATTAATAATAATAATAATCTAATAATAATAATAATAATAATAATAATAATAATAATAAGAATAATAATAATAATAACTAATAATAATAATAATAATAATAATAATAATAATAATAATAATAATAATAATAATAATAATAATAATAATAATATAATAATAATAATAATAATAATAATAATAATAATAATAATAATAATAATCTAATAATAATAATAATAATAATAATAATAATAATAATAATAATAATAATAATAATAATAATAATAATAATCTAATAATAATAATAATAATAATAATAATAATAATAATAATAATAATAATAATAATAATAATAATTAATAATAATAATAATAATAATAATAATCTTGGTTAACAATACTTAGCATTCTAACGTTAAAATGAATTCTGCATCGACGACAACAAAGTATCGGTTTGCCGTTGTTGTTGTTATTTTTTGTAAACAACTTCTACTTACCTTGCTGGTACGATGGTAGCGATAATGATGATGATGATGAGGATGATGATGATGGTGATGGTGATAATGATGACTACGTAAGAGAGAAATTTAAGAACAGATCCATGCTGCTGATATGCTCCATCAGAGCAACAACAGCATTTTGTTTGACGGTGATGATGATGATGACGATGACGGTGATGATAATAATAGTCATTTGCTTAATCAGGAGAGTTTAATTCATTTTATCTCTAAACAAGGAAATTGCTAATCTAATGAAACCGATGACTAGGTGCATCCGGTTTGGTGATAAATTTCAGTGGATTTAAACGTGAATTTATTCTGAAATGAAAATATTCATCAAAATAATAATCCTTAAAATATTTAATTTCTTGCAGTTTTATTTATGTTTTGTTTTTTATATTTAAATGTATATTTTATTGTATATTTTTGTATATTTTATTGTATATTTTATTGCATATTTTATTGTATATTTTATTTCAACAGCTTTTCTTTGCTTTCGACATTTCAGCTTTTGTTGTTCTTGAACTTGTACTTGTGCTGTTTATGGGCCTAGGAAATTTCGGCTCAACATTTGCTGGAATATTTCAAACAATCTCCTTGCTTGGGTGAACTCGATGCAACTAACGCTAACCATGATCGGTTGATTGAATGATTGATTGATTGATTGGTTGGTTGGTTGGTTGGATGGTTGGTTGATCTATTAGTTGGTAGGGTTGGTTGGATGGATGGGTTAGCTGTTTAATTATTCGATTGGCTGGTTGTTAGGTTAAATGGTTGACTGATTGATTGGTTGAAAGGATGTTATGGTTGAATCATAAGTAAGGTTGGATTTTTATTTTCCAGGTTTATTATTGCTCTTCCTGGCAGTCAACGGCGAATCCACTTTCGAACATTCGGAACATCTGACGCCAGCATCCAAGTGAATATTGTTTCTCTTTTTTGCCTAAACCAACTTGTTATTAGTATTTATCAACTTATTAAATTGACATTTAACAGCTTATTATAAACAATTAGCAACTTATTGTTAGCAATTAACAACTTATTAATAACAATTAGCAATTTATTGGTTGTCACGTTATAATCTTTATTAGCGAGTGAAAATAAATTATTTAAAATCAAATCAGTTTCTTAAACAACTGATACCAAGGTCATAGAATATGATGATGCATTGAAGAACAACCAATATGCAGCAGCAGATTTGTATTTTTAGGTTGCATACAGAAATCTCGTGTCAGCCTGAACCAAATTTCGCCTCGCATTGAACTGATACCATTTTATTTCGAATTAAGTCTTTAAATCCACTTAAAATATTACGAAGTTAAAATACAATTTGAATTACAACCAACAGACTTCGTGATTTCAACTTAAAATAAACTCTCGAAAAATTGCCGATAAAAAATGAGCAAACAATGAGAATTGAACAAATTCTTTTAAATTCCACTCGATTGAAAATAAAAACTTTAAACAAAAAAAAACAGAAAATAATATTCCAAACTACTTCCGTTCATTAGTTGAGGTCGATTATTTTCCATTTGTTAGGCTTTCAAACGATAGAGTTGCATTCAGCGAAAACGCCGAAGTTGCTGACACCTGTGAATCGACAGCAACTGACAAGGTAAAATGGATGCCATTGCATCATTCACCAATCAATGCATTGATTTTGTTTCCGTGCATTCGCATGCATTCTGGCTACATGTTGCGGTAAATAAATATGACGCAATTGGCGTCAAAAGTGTCCTTTAGCTAACTAATGACCTGTATGAGAAAATCAACAGGTGAGCAATGATGTCGCTTAATGGACGTGTCTGCTTATTAAGTTGAAATCACATCACAACCTTTTAAATTAGTTGATTGACTACATTAGTTGATTAAATACAACTTTAATCCATCAATCGTATCTTCATTTCAAGGAATCGTGTGAAATCTGCGAGATAAAACTCCAGTCTGTGTTGGACATTCTAACAACCGAGGACAAGGAGGAACTCTTGGAAAAGACGCACCACAAATCTTTCCAGAAGAAGGAAAAACCAGTCGAAGGTCACGTGGAGAGTGGATCAGTTTGGTCCTTCTTTGGTTTCGAAGAGTCACCAGAATCTGAAGACGAGAAAGATACAGCAAAGGATTCTGATTTCGACGGCATTCCTGACGACAAAGATGACGATGATGATAATGATGGAATACCTGATTACCTCGATGAAGACGACGATGGTGACGGAATCCTAGACATTTTTGAAGCCGATTATTCGGCCGACGATGCTGGAGCGGATATCTTTTATGATTTCCAGGCGAACGAAATCGTGTACGAGCAGAAGGAAGAACCAGAAAGGGAAATGCCATCTATGGGAGAAGAAAATCGCGATAAAATAAAAGATGGAGTAGAGGTGGAAATGCAAGAAACAACTGAAGAAATGCCACTGAATGAAGAACTTCAGTCCAAAGAGCGAATCTCGGCTACAGAAACCGCTACCGACTCTGATGGAGACGGCGTACCAGACGATCTGGATGACGATGACGACAACGATGGAGTACCAGATAATCTTGATGATGACGATGATGGAGACGGTGTGATGGATCTCTTGGAAAAAGAATTCGCAGGTGATTTGTCAACGGCCAACGTAGCCGAAGTAACTGATACAGTTGAAGTTGAAGATTCCAGTGAAACTGAGATATCGTCAGAAGATAATTTAACTTTCGAAGATGGCCGAGAAGAAAGCGACGAACAAATAGAAACTGAAGGTTTAAAAGACACCGATAACGATGGCGTTCCTGATATTTACGACGAGGATGATGATAATGATGGAATACCTGATTACTTGGATGATGACGACGATGGCGACGGCATTTTGGACTTTTTAGAGGATGAGTTTACAGGGGAATTACCAACATTTGCAGCTGAAACAAATGAAATCGTTTTTGATGAAGATGATGAAGTTGAAGTTGAAGAATCCATCCAAGAATCAGTTGAACAAACTCCATCAGATGATGAAAAGGCTGCTGAAAAAAGTTTCGAAGTCGATAGCGAAACAGAAAATATTGTGGAAAAATTAACTCCAGACAGCTTGAAAGACTCGGATAATGATGGCATTCCTGACATTGAAGATGACGATGATGATAATGATGGAATACCTGATTATTTAGATGATGACGACGACGGCGATGGTATATTGGATTTCTTAGAAGATGATTATCAACCAGACACAATATATGATGAAACATCTTTTGATGAAATTGTTTTTGACGAAAAACTACCAACAGAAAGTTTAGACTCTGAAAGTCTAAAAGATTCCGATAATGACGGAGTTCCAGATATTTACGACGACGATGACGATAACGATGGCATACCCGATCATTTGGACGATGACGACGACGGTGATGGAATATTGGACTTTTTAGAAGAAGAATTTAACGAAAATCTGGTTACTGGTTTAGAGGTCGAGAAACTAAAGGAGAGTTTTCAAGAAGTAAACAAAAACATCGATGCTGATGAAACTGCTGAGGATTCAGGAGTTGTGAGTGGTGAAGCAGAGGCAGGTATCATGGGTCAAAGTTCAGCTGATGATGTTGAAGATGATGCTGCGGAAAATGTAAAAGGTAAACCAACGGAAAGTGATTTGAAAGATTCTGATAATGATGGCATTCCTGACTCTGAAGATGACGATGATGATAATGATGGAATACCTGATTATTTGGATGATGACGACGACGGCGATGGTATATTGGATTTCTTAGAAGATGATTATCAACCAGACACAACTTATGATGAAAATTCATTTCAAGAAATTTTGGTCGATGAAAACATAGATACAGAAAATCTAGACTCTGAAAATTTAAAAGATTCTGATAATGATGGAGTCCCAGATGTTTACGATGACGATGATGATAACGATGGCATACCTGACTATTTGGATGATGACGACGATGGCGATGGGATACTTGATTTTCTAGAAGACGATCAAAACGACGAGAGTGAAGCAATACCTGATGGACGATATTACAGTGAATCACACGATAAAGAAACAGATTCATATGAAAGTGAACAAGAACAAGAAGTTGAAAGCAGCGAAAGGACTGATAAAGTTGAAGAGGGTCAGGAAATTCCAGAAGTTGTCTTCAAAGATGGTGAATCGATTGGAGAGGCACCGGCAAAAGATCAATCACTGGAGAAGGACTCAGACTTTGACGGTATACCTGATTATTTGGACGATGACGACGACAACGACGGCATTCCAGACTACCTTGACGACGACGACGATGGAGATGGCATTCTAGACATTTTAGAGAGACAGGAAACTGATGCTGAAAATATATTTTTCGATTTCCAAGAATACCATCAGAATGAAAACGTTGTTTCAGCGGATGAAGAAAAAAACGAAGATTCAGAAGAGCCGAGTGTTGAAGAAGATGGTCAAAGAGAAGGTTTGCAAGAAGAGCAACCAGACGTCGTAGAACAAGATGTGGAATCTGAGGCAGATGGACTTAAAGACAGCGACAACGATGGCGTTCCTGATATTTACGACGAGGATGATGATAATGATGGAATACCTGATTACTTGGACGATGACGACGATGGCGACGGCATTTTGGACTTTTTAGAGGATGAGTTTACAGGAGAATTACCAACATTTGCAACTGAAGAAACAAATGAAATCGTTTTCGATGAAGATGATGAAGTTGAAGTCGAAGATTCCATCCAAGAATCAGTTGAACAAACTCCATCAGATGATGAAAAGGCTGCTGAAGAAAGTTTCGAAGTCGATAGCGAAACAAACGAAGCAGCACAATTGGTTACAGAAATCTTGAAAGATTCTGATAATGACGGAATTCCAGACATAGAAGATGACGATGATGATAACGATGGAATACCTGATTATTTGGACGACGACGATGATGGCGATGGCATATTGGACTTCTTAGAAGAATTTACGAATGGTCAAGCTGCCGTTGCGACCGCTGAAGATTTAGCTGAGAATTTCGAAGAAATTTCTGATGCTGACGAACCAGAAGAGGCGGCAGAACATTTAAGCTCCGAATATGTTGAAAGTGAAGCTGAAATTTTGACTGCACAAAGCTATTTAGATGAAGTTGGTGCTGATGATGGTGCTGATGGTGCTGATGGCGACGATGATGGTGACGTAAAGTCCACAAGCGAAGAACCCATTCAAGAAATTCTCAAAGACAGCGACAACGATGGCGTTCCTGATATTTACGACGAGGATGATGATAATGATGGAATACCTGATTACTTGGATGACGACGACGATGGCGACGGCATTTTGGACTTTTTAGAGGATGACTTTATGGATGACTCATCCAAACTGCTTAGTGCTGAAGAATCTTTTCAAACTCCCGAGGAGATGAAAATCCCGGAAGTCGTTGATGATGGAGAAGAACTTTTGAAAGACTTTAAAAACGTGGAAGATCAAGTTGATGAGGATGAAAAAGATGAATCAACGACTGAAGCTTTGGAGCAGGATTCTGGCAAGTCCGACCTGAGAAAAACTGTTGGCGCTTCCAACGTAGTGATCGACATTCAAGAGCATGGTGAATCGCAGACTGCAGCAGATGACGACAAAAAGCGAGGAGAAGCTTCTGACAGTGATGTTTTGAAAGATTCTGAAGATGTCGCTCAAGACATACCTGAAAATATGGCACGGCTCTCTGACAAGGACTCAGATCTTGATGGAATTCCAGACTACATTGATGATGACGATGACAACGACGGCATCCCAGATTATTTGGACGACGATGACGATGGTGATGGAATTTTGGACTTCCTTGATGATGATTATCATCCATATGCCTTCGATGAAGAGAAAGAAACAGAAACTGAGCTACTTGATCAAGATGAAGGAAGTGATGAAAGTGTCGATGAAGAACCACGGAAAGAAGATGTTGCATCTACTGAGCTAACTCCCAATGAAGATGTTGAAGTTGATGATGACATTGAAAAAATTGAATCGGTGGATAATGGATTAAAAGATTCTGACAATTTAAAAGACTCAGATCTGGATGGCATTCCGGATTACATCGATGACGATGACGATAACGATGGCATTCCAGATTATTTGGATGACGACGACGATGGCGATGGAATTCTAGATTTTCTTGAAGATGATTATGCCGGTTACTCAGAAGCAGAGGTCTCAAAAGAAGCTGAGGAAGAAACGGAGATTGAAGTGGAGAAACAAATTGCGAGTGGTCTCGGAACTGCCTCAGAATCCAGTGAAGAATCCAATTTTGACGATCAACCGACCGATGATCAATCAGAAAAAGAAGAACATGACGAGGAACCTCAGATTAAGGAAGGAGAAGAAGAAAAGGATTCTAATGGAGACGGCGTTCCAGATTCGATTGACGACGACGACGACAACGACGGAGTACCTGACGACATGGACGATGACGACGATGGCAACGGGGTTCCGGATTTCTTAGAAGCTGACTACGTCGAGGAAAGCGTCACTGATTTCGAGTACATCGAAAACAAGTCCGCAGATACTCTCGTCGAAGAAAGTGATTATACTAGTGATAAGCTGAAGAAGGAGTTGATAGATTCGGATCTGGACGGAATACCCGATTACTTGGATGACGATGACGATAATGACGGAATTCCTGATTACCTCGATGAAGACGACGATGGAGATGGAATTTTAGACTTTCTTGAAGATGATTACGTTGAAGAAAGTGCTAACTTGGAAGATACAGAAGCAGTTGTTACTGACGACGATCAGGATGAATTTCATGAAGAAACAAGCACTGAAGAAGTTGAAACATCGGAAACATTGGATCAACCGGTTGAAGAGAAAGATGAGACAGATGAGCAGCAAAGTGAATCAATTACATCAAAAGAAGACGCATTCTCGTTTTCAAAAATCACAGATTACTTCTTTCAATCGGAACCACCAAACGAAACTGTCGACGAATCAACGAAGGACGGAAAATCCAAGAAGCCAAAAAGTCCTAAACAGGTGAACGAGTACAAGACAATCAAGGAATTTTATTCTGTTCCACCTTCCCAGGCTTTCACTCCAGAAGAAAAGGAACGTTTCCAATCCCTGGTCAACCCGCCAGTGGGAATCAACATCGATCTCATCACAGACTCAGACGGTGATGGAGTACCCGACTACAGAGACGAGGACGACGACGACGACGGCATTCCAGATCATTACGATCCTGAATTCAAGCTTCCTCTCATCATACAAGAGCAGTTAAGGCAATCGGACGAAACTCCAAACATCACCGTCGAAGAGAACAAGGTTCTCCTGTCGGAACTCATACAACTCCTCAGCAACTCCCCCGAGGAAGATCTCGATCCTGCCGTCAAAGGCATCGACTCTGAGCAAACCTGTCAACTTTCTGGAATTCTGAAGAACATAGAGAAGTCAGTTCCGAAATCTTTCTGCGGTTCGTCTGTGGAGCATGTTGAGTCTCGCAAGACAACAGAGGTGGAGACGAACACGGAACAAGGCCGAGGTCATCCAGACGAGGAATTCGAAGAAAATCTAGACCTCTGGACGGCTGTAAAACTCTTTATTTGGGGAAATGAAGCAGAAAAATAAAAAAAAACAATTTGATGCGATAATAGTGTCAAATCATAATGAATTTAAAACCCGGTTTCTTTGGTAGTTATTAATAGATTAATATTTTCCTTTTAATATTTTAATAATTCCTGCAAACGATTGTAAATATAGGTTTTTTTTGTTAATACTTTAGCACCGCAATAACTTAAATGAGATTGCATAATTTTGTATTTCCCCTCATCTTCACCGACATTGATTGAAAATAAACATCTAAAAGTAACGAGTTTCAAAATATTCTTTTTTGAAAAATTTAATGTTGTTAGTTTATTATTATTCATACTTCATAATTTATTAATTACGAGCTAAAATTATTTTCTTGCTAAACAAACTTTATTAATAAGACATCACTGATATTAATAATAATATAAATTAATTATATTAACTATTAGTTACCTAATACTTATCGGTATTGATTTTGATGATTTTATGAGTTGGATCAAATACTCGGGCGTGGATATTAATTAAGTATTTCCACTTCACGTTATACATTGAAATGAAATTTTAAGATTTAAAATTATGTTATCTGAAAAAGTGCCTTACGGGAGCAAACGTCGTTGCTTTTCTGTGGCTTTCCAGGCTTAGGGATTGGGTTGGGCAGTGATGTGACAATGCCCCACATCTGAGGGGCAGCCCGGAGTCGAAAACCGAAAAATTAGAAATTCGCTTGCATTTTAATTTGTTTTTATTTATATTCTGCGTTGATCACATTTAATTTATAAGTTTTAATTTTAAAATAAACGGTGACCCGTCATAATAGCCCGGCGACGAAACAGCCCCGTCAAAATAGCCCCACGTCAAAATAGCTCCGACAAAACAGCCCCGACAGTATAGCCCGGCGACAAAATAGCCCAGGACAGAATAGCCCCGTCAAAACAGCCCCATCAATGTATTTAAAAAAAAATTATAAATTGAATGCATTAACCGATAACTGGTTCCAAATTTAATTCGAAATTAGTGGCTTGAAGATTTATCGTCTAAAATATTATTAGGATTCCGGCTACTTCCCCACTTTACATGGACTTTTCAAGTTGGTATTTAATATAAATTATCCTCACCTTATCATCACGTCATGTGGACATGTAACAAATCCAAAAAGAACCAATTCTACCGCTATTTTGACGGGGTTTGTTCGTCCTGGGCTATTTTGACGGGGCTATTTTGTCGCCGGGCTGTTATGACGGGGTGCCAAAATAAACAAATTTCTAAAAAATTTAAGTTATTATTTGATAATAAAATGTTGCAACAAAATTTAATATGGTTATGGCTAAAAAATAAATTGTTTTCGATGAATTTTCCGTGATCCGAATTGATGAATATATTTATAACTTCTTATTTCATATTTTCAATTGTGTCAAATGTTTAAATATATCCAAATGATTTTTAATATCAAATTGATCACAAAAAATTTTTAAAACAATTTTAAATTTTCCAATAATTTTAAATAATTCTTCAAATTTATGAGTAGCTTACCTGATTAACATCTTTTACCAAATTAACATGCGCATATGCCATTGATCTAATGTGCACTTTGAATGGTTTAAAAATTGCCTAGAGAGGTGTGAATGAGTAATAAAATTGCATTTTAAGTAAACCTATTATCCTACTAGTAAACCTAATAGTAACAAAAATGAATATTATCATGCGTATTTATTATTAATATTAGAAATTTATAAATGCAATTTTTGTACAAAATGTTTATTAAGCAAGCATTGTTATTACTAAACAACAATTTAACAATTTATATTATTAATATTAATTACGGTTGTAAAGTTGGTTCGGTTATCATTTGTTTTAAAATAAAATTAATAATAAGTCAAAACGATAAAAATTCGATCGCCTTACATCATCTAATAGGAGAACATAAATTCAAAGAATAGTTCCTTCTTTTCTTGTGTTTCTAGAAACTGTTTATTAAGCAATTATCACTATTACTAAACAGCAATTTATCTTTAATTGAATTATTTTTACCTGCAAAAAGGTAGAATGCAGCATATGAAACTGATGGAAAACACCAGCCACAACAGGATTGGTAGAATTAATGTAAGTATTGCCGTAGATTCTGAGAAATTAAAAAAAAATCAAAAGGTCTGTTTGTGGTTTAAGTATTTTAAAATAATGAATAAGAAATATTTCTTTAATAATAAATATTTAATTAAACAATCTTTTCGTTCTTTTGATGCTGAAAACTGTTATCAAATGTGGCTGTTATTTTAAAAGAATTAAGTAATGTAAAAGTGAAAAACTTAAATTTAATAATTTAAATAATTTAACTCAGCAGTGGAACAATTAATTATTAATTTAACAATCGAAACTCATTCATTGCATTTGAAAAGTCCAAAAACTATTCACAAATGTACCTGAAATGGGAGCAATCGTGGGCTCAAAACTCGCCGTAGTGGTTTTCAAGGCTGTGAATTAAAACGTGATTTTCAAACATTTTTGTAAATCAAAACGTTTACGCACATCATTTAGAATGGCGGACCACCCCTTTTCATCGTTGGGCATTCAGAAAACTTCAAAAATTACATCCAAGATACCTGAAGTGGGATGAACAGCGACACTTGTCTGCCCTGTAGTTGCTGTGATATTTTGAATAGACTTATTGACTTGAATTATTCCAAATTAAAGAATAAACGCCAAAAATTACATTTGCCACATTTAAAAAATATAATAATGACTTTACTTGCACGCATGGCCAAATCGTTATATTTAAAAACTTTAACAATTATGGAAGCTATTTTGAAAAAGAAACAACTCAAAACCATAATAGTAAGAGATTCAAAGCTTAAATTAAATAATTTAAATAAATTTACTCAACAGGGGAACAATTAATTATTAATTTAATAATCGAAACTCATTCATTGCATTTGAAAAGTCCAAAAAATATTCACAAATGTACCTGAAATGGGAGCAATCGTGGATTCAAAACTTGTCGTAGTGGTTTTCAAGGCTGTGAATTAAAACGTGATTTTCAAACATTTTTGTAAATCAAAACGTTTACGCACATCATTTAGAATGGCGGACCACCCCTTTTCATCGTGGGGCATTCAGAAAATTTCAAAAATCACATCCAAGATACCTGAAGTGGGATGAACAGTGACACTTGTCTGCCCCGAAGATGCTGTGATATTTTGAATAGACTTATTGACTTGAATTATTCCAATTTAAAGAATAAACGCCAAAAATTACATTTGCCACATTTAAAAAATATAATAATGACTTTACTTGCACGCATGGCCAAATCGTTATATTTAAAAACTTTAACAATTATGGAAGCTATTTTGAAAAAGAAACAACTCAAAACCATAATAGTAAGAGACTCAAATATATTAATTATTGTTAAACTCAACAGGTCAGATGTCGAGGCGATAAACAATAAATAAAAAGAAATAAAGTGACAACACTTATTTCATTATTTAACATTGGAAAGGTCTTGACGGGATTGATGTGAAAACAGGAAGTTGTGCCAAATATAAATTGTAAAGCGATTAAAATGTTTAGATCGGATGCCTATGACATTCGAAAGACCGTCTAAATAAACACAAATACAATCACTCTTTCTTCGATAGGAGTTCGAATAAACAATTTGTGGAAACCTGAGGTGGTCATGGCGGTAGTGCTCGTTTGTTCCGCAGTTGTTTTAGCTTGTAAAGACGAATTTATTCCGGTTGAGATAACAAAAACAATTGTATTAATATTGCAATTAAGAACATTGTATTAATATTGCAATTAAGAACATTGTATTAATATTGCAATTAAGAAAATTGTATTAATATTGCCATTAGGAACTTGATATTGCAATTAAGAACATTGTATTAATATTGCAATTAATAACAAAAACAAAAAAATCAACTTGTGGAAAGAAATAATGCCTTAAATTTTATTCAATGTGGTTTAAAATTTAAATGCAAAATGTTTTTCACAATTTATTTAAATATGAGTCAGCCAAGGATGGAAACTTGTTCAAATATTTTCTCCTCAGTTTCTAATTAGACAGGCAGCAATAAATTACGTTGTAAAATAATAATAAAGCAATAAGTCACAGGTTTCTTATACGAGTTGTTAGGCTGATATAATTAATAATATAATTTAGGTCGATGATTAAACAAGATTAATTAAATAGAGTAAACTTAAAAGGCTGGGCTACTAATTCATTTTACATATGATATGATTTAAACGATTTGCTTAATTACCTAACATGCAAATTATTTCGAATTGTCCAAAGCCCACAGGTTTCTCTGTGAAAACATTGTTTTCAACATAAACAAAGTATGACTCATTCGGATGAGTTGCAGTGAGATATTGATTTGAAGATAATGGCAAAATGTAATTCCTGACTTCTGCGGAAATGTTTCAAATTTAAATAAATTATTCAAATTTTAATTAATTATGTTAAGGACTTTTTTTTATTAAATTGCTTAATAACCACAAATACCGACTTGAATGTTGCCACGTGTAAACAAGTTTTGAGTATCCGATCCAATATATTTCATTCTCTGTCAACCGCTCAACAAAACTCAGGTTCGAAATCTGGTCGTATGACATTCCTTCAAAAGTTGCCAAATGACCGTAGTCCTTGTTCACAGTTGTTCTATTTGTGAAGCACAGAAGTTCACTGGCAAACCAGTAGATCGAGGCAAAATGTATCTCGTAGCAATATCCGTCAGGGCAGTTGCCTAAAACATTTATTAAATGCGACGTCGTTTAAACAGTTTGTTGATTAATTATACTTAACTAACTGTACTTGTGTAGTGAAAAAGTTGAATTTTAATTTTCGCACAACCAGATATCTAATGCTTGTTTACAATGACATAAAAATGTGCTTATAGTTACGATTACGGTTATGACATTGTTTAAGACATTGCTAACATATCATCTATATATTAATTAATTATTATTATAAACAAATAAGAATGTAAAAGTTTGCTTGTTCGAAATCCAAAAGTTGACCTGGGGAGAGAAAATGGCATTAGTCACTCCTACACATAAAAAAGATCCCACTACCTTTCCTGGAGTAGGAAATCTCAATCACATAAACCTGTTGTCGTGGAATGTTAACAAATCGCTTATGCATCATCTAATGCAACATAAATTAGTAAATAGATAAAATCACGTATTTATGGGTGGCAAAGCCACTGTAACAAATCTACTTGAATGCACACAACAATGGTCAGAAGCACTCCAGTCCAGACATTTTGTGAACATCATGTAACTGGACCTTTTATAAAAAGGCCTTTCACTCCGTAGCGCACAACAAGCTTTTATCTAAATTACAATGTTGCGGCATTCATGACAATATTATGGGATGGTACGCCAACTTTCTTTCCCATATGAAACAGCGCGTTAATATAGGTGGAATTTTATCAAATATCAGTGTCAGTGGTGTCCCCACACTCTTTTCATTGAACATCAATGATCTTTCTAACATATTCAAAGATACTAGTGTTGTTTGCAAACTATTTGCTGATGATGCTAAGCTCTATTGAATCCCAACTTCGTCCGCAATCCAGAAAGTTGTAATATAATTGTTCACCTGGAACACGGCAAATGTAAGAACCCCAAGACTTTTTGTGTGCACCGTGGAAATATACTTGTCCTCCGGAAATATTCAAGTAAAGAAAATCCTGACCATGGCTTTCATCGATTATTAAATCACCTATTTTCAAAAAATAATTTGTGAAAAAGTAAAATTACATTAAAGAACAAATAATCAACAAAAATTGTTTTTAATAAGTTATTTTTACTTGGTAACTGGCCATTTGTGACACCTTTCCACTCGTTAGCGACGGTACCAATCGAGTTCAACAAAAAAGGTCTTTTGGGGTAATTTCGTCGGTAAAAGTTCTTAAGTTGTTGGAAGTCGTATATTTCCAACAACCAGCTTGCACTGTCGTTGTTGTAGCAGTAGTCTTGAGCATCTTTCAAACTGGTGACATTTTTCAGTTCTCCGTCGTTTCTGTAGCAGTAATTTTCATCGCAATGTTGTTGTACCACCTGCTGGCCAAGTAATCCGCCGATAGCAAAAAAAAATGAAACCGATGCTCGCGTGAGATTCCATATCCTTAATTTTTAAACCGGACTGTTGATAAATCTGATATTAAAGATAATTTGTGTTAGTTTCAATTACATACGAAACACAATTTTATTCACTTAAAAAACCTTATTTGCATCCAGTTGTTACTGTAATCGAATGGAAATTATTTTCTGCAACCCCTTCGTCGAACTGAAACTCTTCAATTTTATTCTGGGTCTTGAATACTTTCTGCTTACATTAGGCCTGAAACTTCATTCTGCCCGCCACTAAAGTTCAAGGCGAGCTTATTTTTATTTATTTTTATTATAAGGGCAATTATTTATTATAGCATAGCAATAACAAGCATCAAAATATTACACGGACTGCTATTTTTAGGTTTGTCATTATTACTAAATCAATCTAACAATTTAACACCTGGCACAACTTAACAAGTGAATGTTGTTATTAGTAATTAATAAGCAGAATGAATTTAATAAAATCGAGATTTCTTGCACACTCATATCTATTGTCACTGTACATGTAATGTAATGTAGGTCTAACAAAATTTATTAACGTATTCCTAGTATGCTTGGCTGTTACATGTTACAATGGATAGGCCTAAAAACATAAAGCGTCCTAATTTAATAACCTAGTTATTCAAAGAAATCTTTCTACATTAACGTCATATTGCAAGGGTCTCCAAACTTATGAAAAACTCCAACTCAATCGAGAAATATTGCATCCTCAACTAAGGTGAAAGTCAACCTCAACCTAACTGCTGACCATATATAAATTTCAGTATTGTCTACGGTTTAAAACCGTAATTGGGTTTTTGTTCGGTGGTAAAAATTTATTGTCTTCAGCAAATTTTCGTTTTTGGTTTCAAAACAGTAAACATTCTCGGTCATACTAAAATCTCAACCGAGGAAAAATACAACTTCAACCTAGAAAAAAGCCCACCTTGACCAAGGCAAAGTTCACGTTTTCGTTTTCATCTACGGTTTGGGAGGATCGAAAATTGGTTAGCCTTCGGTGGAACAAATTATCTTCGGTTCGAGGTGGACATTTGTATCGGTTGAGGTGTCCACCTCTAACTCGATCGAGGCAAATGTGATTAAACTGATAAGATACGTGTGCAATTTTTCGGTGACCCGTCGTAACAGCCCGGCGTCAAAATAGCCCCGTCAAAATAGCCGGGCGACAAAATGGCCCAGGATAAAATAGCCCCGTCACTGTATTTAAAAAAAATTATTTTTGTGAGTTGAATACATTAACCGATAACTAATTCCAAATTTAATTAGAAGTTAGTGGTTTGAATACTTTTATAACCGTTTTGAGTTTAATTGGTATTAGGGAATTTTATTAAGTAGAAGATTTATCGTCTAAAATATTATTAGGATTCCGGCTACTTCCTCACTTTACATGGATTGATCAAGTTGGTATTTAATAAAAATTATCGATTGACAAGCAATATGTGAATCTGCACAAAAAGAATTTACTAGACACTCATCGTAGCCCTCTTCAACCAGTCCTGGTCATCAGGAATGATTCCCTCTTCCTGGAAGAGACCCAATCCATAAAAAGGGAAGCCTCCCGCCTTCCTCCTATCGGCCCATATCTCTGACGTCCACTCTCTGCAAACTCCTGGAGCGGGTGATTGCCATGAGACTCATATGGTTCTTAGAGAGCAGAAACATGCTGAACCAGTATCAAGCCGGTTTCAGAAGAGCCGTGGCTGGGTGGATCACATAGTCAGACTGTAGCAGGATATTGCCGAATCCTCGACCTCCACTTAGAAAAAGCGTTCGACATGGTTTGGAGAGGGAATCGTCGAGCAACTCTCAATGATGGCCGTCAAGGGGAAACACTTGAGGTGGATCCACAATTTCCTCCAGGATATAAGTATCCAAGTGAGGGTTGGATCGTCTCTCTCCGAACCAGTTGTACTAGAAAATGTAACCCCACAGGACAGCATCCTGAGTCCTCTTCTATTCATCATCACGATGAACTCTATCCCCGAACCAAAAGGGGTCGAGCTGTCCGTGTATGCCGATAACATTACTCTCTGGACGACCGGGAGGTCCATAAAAACAATGACAGCGGCCAAGCAGAAACAGCTCGACATTTCTATCTGCAAACGGTATCAAGATCTCCGCATCTAATTCCCAAGCAGTTCTTTTTTCAGATAACCAGAATCAGACGAAAAAGGAAATCATCCGACTGAAGATCGGAGTGGAATCCCCCTGCCTCAAACGGCCACCTTTTTTGTTTGTGAGGCTCTGGACATTTCGAGCCATTTAAGCCAGCCAAATTTGATTACCAAGCCGTAAGCCATGTGGGCTGTCAAGCCGCGGCTAGCCAGCTAAAATTCTTTCAAGCCAAGCTGGTTTCTTGAAAACGCTATCCCTGTTTTACTGCTAAAAAAAGAACTTTGTAAAAAGCTTTCTAAAGCTTTTCTTCGATTAAATCATTGGACATTCTGAAGAAATGTTCGTGCGGCGAATGTTCTGACGACGAATTTTCAGGATCCCACGTGGTATAACAATCTACATGCCTCGAGCCGATATTTTGTTAGATCTCTATGTCAATTGCTAGGAAAGATGGTTGGTTGGTTCTTTACTAACGTCCATTTCATAACTAGATGATTAGGAAGAAAGCTTGGAAATTTCGAATTATTTTAAATACGCTTCCGTTACATACATACATATATATATATATAAAATTGAGAATAGAAAAATAATATGTTAGAAAAATAATATGGACAATTACCTGTAAAGTTAAATTTAAACTTTATAAAAAAAAGAAGCTAAAATTAAACCTTTTTAATCAACCAATGAAGAACAACTGAAATTTTAGTTATGCTGTGATTTGTTGACACTGAACAGAAATAGCATTTTGCCGTAACAGTTCGGTTTGAAAATGAGGGTTTGGCTTTCACCAAACAATACCAAATATATTGTTTTGTTAGCTATTGCATGCTTAATTGTAATTTCCATTTACATTCATACTCTAGGCGGTGACAAAAATCAGAAAGAACTGTTCAATAAAATAAATTATCTCCCTTCTATACCTGAAAATATAAACAGCACTCTCAAGAATGTGAAAGTTTTTGATAGATTTGTTGATATAAAAGTCACCCAAGATTCCGTTAGTTAAAATTTTGCATTTTTGATTTGTTTAGGGGAAAACATTTCCAAATAAAATGACATGATTATTGAACTTTCACAGATCATGTCAATACATGTGAAAGAGTGCAAACCTTTAATAACAACTGTCTATTCTGTTATCTTTCTTCATGGGGCACACTTTTCATCCGAAAATTGGGTTAATTTGAAGTCACTGCAACTTGCGGCAGCCTTGGGATATAATTCATATGCTGTTGATCTTCCAGGTTATTCAAGTATTTATTGAAAAAAAATATGATATTGATTGAGGCAATATTGATGTAACTTTAATTCCTAATGTGTTACAAAATGAATGTTTTAATGTTTCTTATCATAAAACCAAATCTAATCTATCATAACCATTATTGTTACAGTTATTAAAATTTGATGTAAATAAGTTTGATGACAGATTTTATGTGGCATTTTTATGTTGACAGATTAGCTTGATAGTTTGTGTGAACAGTCATACATTATTTCCAAAATTATGAAAGCTAGTTAATAAACAAATTAATTAATTTGACACATTATGGTCAAAGGTTGGGGAAAAAGCACAGCAAAGTCAATGAATGGCAAAATGGAGACCTCAGAGGGTTTGAACAGATCATTCATGAAGTCCATCATAAAGGCACTCGACATCTCGCTGCCAGTGATTGTGACACCGTCGATGAGCGGAAAGTATTCCATCAACTACGTCATGGACCCCGAACCTCGTTCTTGTCGCGAGAGAGTCAGAGGCTTGTTCGCACTGGCGCCGACGAACACCGAGGAATATTTGTATTCTCAATACCACAAGTGCGACGTGAGTAATTTGTTATTGTATTTTGTCTTGTTCTTAGGAAACTTATTGAGTAATTGATTTTTTTTAAAGAAAAATATTGAATAAATAAATAAATGTCTAATTACAGTCAGTGCTTTTTTTTTCTACTGGAACCTTTTTCTCCAGAATTTTATGAATTTTTAAATTAATTTAATATATTATTTTTATGGCCTTTGAAGTTGCAACTGACTATATGATATATTATATATCAATGTGCTATAATCCACATTAACAATATTAATCATATTCAAAGTTTAGAATTGCGTACCATAAATATATTATTATTATTATCATTATTACCATCATCATCATTATTATCATTATCATTACCATTATCATTAATTTAATTATATTTTAAACATGTTTATGGTTCATGTTTCTGCTTGTCGATGGCAAAATAAAATTATTACATGTTTTTCAACTTTTTCAATAAAAATTATTATAAAGGGACTATGCAGTTTTAAAAATATATCCAGCTTTTTTTCAGCGGATGCTCCGGTAATGAAAAAAGTTAAACCGAACACAGAAGAAGTTAAAGCGAATGCATCAGAAGTTACTCGTGCAGGGGAGACCTTGGACAACAAATGGCCAAGTTGCTGGAGTCTGGAACAAAAACAAAATTTCTGTTCAAAAGTTGAGTGGCTCTGCATTCAAGGAAACAAGCTTGGTTGCAAGGGCTGTTGAAAAGTAGGAACACTTGGAACAGATGCCAAGATGGGCATGAAAATATCTAACAAATTCTTATGGTGAAGACGGAAAGAAACGGCAGACGTAACTGTGAAAGAAAATTTTCGATCACAAGGAATCTGCTGCATATGAAGCTGCTGTAAAAATGGTAACCAAAGCAAAAAACAAGACCCTTGGAAACACTATTCTTAAATCTTTAACACGCGATAAAACTGTGAAGGAAGACATGTTTGCACTGCGTGTAAGGTTGCCAGAGCAAACCAGTCGTTTAATAACTTTGAGATGGAAGTCGATTTGCAAGAACTTAACGCAAAGCGACACGGGTTGCATTCTACATTCTGCAAATGCATTAATATTTTGACTCCAGGCATGATTATTATAACGTATAAAATTACAGAAGTCTAGAATGCATACATTGAGTTTATAATATATCTTCTATAGGCTTCTAAGTTTGCGTTTGAAATTCAATATCTAATAAACTTAGTGTTTGTTGGGCTAATTTAAGTGTCACTTCTTAAGAATTTAATCATACATAAAGATGAGTTCCAGCAACTTTTTTTCTAGAAAAAAAGCACGGATTACATTTATTTATTATCAGGGCTATTGAGTTTGGGCAAGTGCCTACATTTTTTAGGGTTTCACCCAGTTTTTAAAATCTCTTTTTTTGCTTTACCATTACCTTAATGACATAACATAGGGAGCCCATGGCTGCCCTGCCTAGGGGCCTGACATTTCTGTAGGAAGCCCTGGTTACGATTGCTGGGCAACTTCTTTTTGCTGAGTTGGCAAGAAAAGTTTTTCTGAGTCTTAATAACAATATTGATAGTGATATTAATAATGAATGAAATTGGGAATATTAGATTCCCTTTCTGAGCTTGTGCAGTATTTAACAGGAATTTGTCTTAGATGAATTGCATTGAGTATCTGCTAGCATTAACTTGCTCTCATATTATTTATAATAATTAATCAATAATTGTTATTAATAATATATATGTATATTATTATTTATTATTAATAATTATATATAATCAGGGGCTGTTTGGTAATTATTGTTATTATAATATTTATTTATTTATTAAGATGTTAATACATTCAAATTAATGTGTCAATGTTCCATTAATGACTTTGGCTGACTGAACGATGTTCAGTAAGTCAACCTCATTTGACTGATAAACCCTAAGCTTAAACAATTCAGTGAGGCATTTTTATGTTCTTAGCTTCTTTGGATGGTTTACTTTTGGTAATTTTTATCTTTATTTGTTTATTAAGATTCTAATTTTAATATTAACATTTAATATTTATTAATAATATGCTTATTATGATAATTTGGTCAGTCTTCTGACTAAAGCAAAAAAGTCACAAACTTTGTTAATATCCAAAACCTGAATTATTTTCACATCATTTAGTCATGGCTTACCTAGCCAGAGGTGCTAAATTCAACATTTTGTTTAAGGTTCCAGTCATGATTGTCTTTGGCTCGAAGGACAAAAACTTGGGTCTCGTTTCAACCAGTTACCTGAGGAACATGCCTTACTACGACATGTTCAGAATAGACGACGCAGGACACGCTTGCTACATCGACAAGCCGGATCAGTTCAACCTGATCCTTCACTACTTCCTCAGAGGTCTTAAAACCGGTCGGTGATAGTTTATCGACGGATTCGACGTTCGTTGTTCGTTTATTCTTTCGCTGCTCGCGCTAAACGTGTTTTCGGTGTTTGGGTTTCGAGTAATTTCACTGTTTGGTTTGAAGTTTTAATAAATGCTCAAAATACAATGCTATTTGAATGACTTGAAAATTTTATACATTTGTTTCATAAAAATTTCTCGAAGCTTCTTGACTTTTCTTGATATGCTGCCATGCTCTTGGGATGTTGACGACTGTATTGCCCAGATGGTTTTCTGCAGGCTTCATGGGGCTGTTTGGTAATGGATCTGACAGCACGCTGTCGTTGGGGTTCGAAGAAGTGATGTCGACGTTTGATTCGTCAGGGAAGTGTTTGTGGGAGCCAACGTTCGTGAGCGCATGCGGAACAGTTTCTAGTCTGTTCTTTTCTAAGCTTCTCAACAATCGAAGCAAAACATGTTCAGCGACGTAGAGAAATATCGAAACAAATGTCAACACTGCGACGATATGAGATGAAGTCTCCATGGCTTTCTTCACCAACTCCAGAGATTGGAATATGAATTCGTGATGCGCGCAGTCCATGTGCCCTCTCACAGATTCTAAATGAGTAATTTAAAAAAAAAAGTTGAAGTAATGTACTGATGTACTGTAATAGGGGTCATGCTTTTTAAAAATATTATTTAATAACCGTAGATGTCTTCATCCATGTCTTCGCTTTGAAGCTTTGGTCTGATTTCAGCACAGGGCATTAGAAATGTGGAATGCTGTGCGGATTTAACTTAAACGAAATTAAACAAGTTAAATTGCTCATCTAAAGTTTAAATTAGCTACTGGCTTTAAATATTTATTTGTGCGTTGTTAGGTTTAGGAGAATTTTTTTTGTAAGGCGAGACGGATGAATCCAGAACAAAAAACATACAATTTTTTCCAGGACGAGCAATGCAATTGCAATAGAAATTAATTCATTCATTAGTTCCTGAAATGTCTCGGCTAATTCCACTATTAACAGAGGGCAGATCATCGTGCCCATCCACCGTGAAGATAAAGGCAAAATAAAATTTTTGTTCTAGGTTTCTGTCCAAGTACTTTCAAGTAATTCAGGAAAAAATGATTGACGAGACGGCCGTTTTGGTAAATGTAGATAATGGGAAATATTTCTAAATGGCTTAGCTCTTAACGAGCTTAAATCATTTATATTTTTATAATTTATATTCCTGTTACGTGTCCGCTTATATAATTATATTTATATCATCGTGCTAATGCTCAACTAGGCATCTTTTAATAAATAACATTTTCTAGGCCCTGAGGCTTAATTAACAGGGTTGTTTAATTAAAAAAACAAGTCATTTTGTAATTAAGTATTTTTTAAACGTGTTACTTTAATTTAACGAATCATCTTTACAAGAAGTTACGGCGTTTTTATGTTTTCTCTTCAGATAGGATCAAATAAGGCTGCCTCTTCAATCAGCAAACTGATCCTCGCATTGGCAAGCTAAGAGCTCTTTACAGCCTATTAACGTCACTTGATCTTGCATCGCTAACATGTTTCCGAATTGCGCACGTGTTTTGGACTGTTTCGCCTGCCATCTTCTTTTTTGTATAGGACACGCTTTACTTACCAGTTATTATTAACCTAGGTCCGATAATTATGCATAAGTTGTATTTATTAAAATGAGTTAATCGATTCTTTCGTGCATAATTAAATATGAAAGTAACAAGAAAGTTTAAAGTTAATCACAACTTGGTAATTATGGTAAAAAGTTGCTAAGAACTTTTATGAGACAAAATATCTATGCCTAAAAATTATTGCTATTGGTAATCCTGAAATTGACATCTTAAAATTGGCTAATTAATTACCAATGGATAGAATTTTAACGCTATTAATTTTCAAGTAGAAGCATTTTAACATATTATTAGCTAAATAAATTACTTAACATAAAAAACCATTGTTGATCATTTTAAAATTTACAGATTCAAAGTCAATACATTGTAAGTAAAAAGGAAGATAAAAATCCAACCTTTCGAGAAATAGGATAAATATGCTTCCAATGATCTCAAATCAAAATCTTCGACATTTATTGGTGAATTGTAGAGCGATTTTGTCGGCAGACAAGAGAATTCAAGTCTAGCGAGAAGCTGCTCGATTGATTCTTTGGAGGAATCTTGCCTCGTACCCTCGAGAGATTTCAGAGTTAACTGAGCCAAACAAAAGAGGATGATTGTCCCGCTGGCCACTATTAACTTCGAGACAAATGGCGGCTTGATATCGACGTGTTGCGCTTTCATTATTTCGTAACAAATCGTCAGTTCGTTCATATTTTTTCCATCATCAGCGGAGAGACAATTTTGTCCCCCGCCAACGATTTTCCTGGAAAATGTTTTTCCACAAGAATGCAATTCGGAACCACACTTTGAGCACAGGTTAGCCTCCTCTTTTGAGGCTCTGAGATCGCTTTCCTGTTTCGATAATTGGCGATCATAACATTCGTGGAATTTGCTCCTGTGTTTGTAGTAAACCCAGTAAGGCCAGTTTATATGCCTATTGCGGCTTTTATGGAAAAGTGAAGTGTCCCAATAAAAGTGGCCAGCCTTTAAAGGAGAACAATCTCTCGATTGATTACCGGAATAATTCCAGATATTCAGGAGGAGGAGCAAGTGCTGAACTCTAAAGATCAACAGAATGATGTCGAATGCTAAGAGCAGCGGTTGGAACGCAAGTGGAGCCTCTTGAGAAAATGCGCCATCGTCCAACAAATCGACAACAGAGTCACGTGTCCTCGTTTGTTGTGCTTCTTCCTTGTAATGATCACGGCCTTCATCAGATACCAAATATCGGCTGGCGATGTTGGCGGGTGGAATGCTAACTGTGCAGTTTCTATGATGAAGATGGATGAGAAGAAATTTCTCTTCGGAAGGAAATAAATTTTCTATAATTAAGAAAGAGTTAAAGTAACTCAAGTGTCTTTTCCTGACTGGACTCCTGCAATTGTTTTTACATGTTTCACAAAATATAAACAACAAGCGGAAACATTTACATTTACATTTAGACACTAACTTGGAATCGATAGCGGACATCGCCTTCAAAGCATCGACCAGATATTCGTGGTTTCTCCACAGAGATTGGTTTTCCGAGATGAAGTTTCTCCAAATGCTTTGTCGGTAGTTGACATCAGACGGTTGTCTATTCCATGCGGGTTTTGTCCATAAATTCGAATCGAGTTCGACCAGAAGTTCTCCGTAACTCGTCAAACTGGCTTCAGATGTTCTCAGCAGTCTCGCGCCTATGGCTTTCATAATTTCGTTGTAATAGCTGGAAAGGTTTTTTTTCAACGCCCTTAAATTTAAATTTGCCATTTGTAAGCTCGTTCCCGGGAGGATATGAATTCTGGCTGGCGAATGTTTCAGTTGGGAATCAAAGTCTGAGTTTGAAACTGAAGCATAGGTTGAACTTCTGCTTCTAAAACTTCGCGGTTTAATGAGATCGCCGACGTAGTCGTGGCATGCCAATCTGAATTCCAAATATTTCAGCAAAGTTGATCTCCGTTTCTTCGGAGGCAGATCATTCAACGAGATGAATGACATGGGATGATCGGGGATGAAGGCGCATTGGCGGTAGTTTTGCAAGACAAGTTGTTTCATCCTGTGCTCCTCTTTGTAGGCCTGGAAAGTCGTCTTGGTCGCATCTATGTCTGTACTGTGTCTGAAGAGAATGATGGAGTGAATGAAGAAAACGAGACTCGTGGCGGTGAAGAAGATGCTGGACAGCAATTTCATGATCGAGTAAATCGTTACAGCCAAGCGACGTGCGACTGGCCTTTTGAAATGCATTTCCTTCAAAAGAATTGTCTCCGAGCGACAGTCTGACCCCAAGAGCCTGCGATCGAATTTATGATCCGATGGGGACTTGTTTGATGCCGCCGATTGCAGCTCTTTGCCCTCGTCTGAACAGACAGCTTGGTCCGAGGGCAGGACCTTTTGATCCGTTAGAGATCGCTTGTTTAGGTAAAATAATACCGACTGGCTGACTAAGGCGCACAGAAGAATAAGGCACGCGGGCATGATTTGATATGCGAAGAATGTCATTTCTTCCAGTATGTTCTTGCTGATGATTCTTGGCTTTTGATTCCTTTCCTTGGAAACAATTCTTTGCAAGTGGAGAGAATCGGCATGAGGCTCTTCGTCGAAAAGATAGGTAAGAAAGATCTGATAGGATTTCGACGAGTCTGAGATGACCAGTTTGAAGGTTTTCGAGGCATTCCTGAACCTCGGGTAAGGTATGATGAAGGACACGTTGAATGACGGAGGGCAGGTGATGAGCATGTCGTACCTGGCCACTTCCTCGTTTTCCAGCACATCCAAGATGTTGGTGGTGATCAGACCAGGACAAGACTTAAGCCTTCCTGGAGATTTGGGAGAGATGGCATTAATGATTCTAGTTGATGCATACTGGAATCAATTTATTAAGCTTTCACATTTAAAAATACGCTTAATGAAATGCTTTTAAGGTGGAATTTTTAAGAAAAGAGAAAATAGGTTTAAAGAAATTTAAGAAGTAAACAACCCAATAGCTTAATTTATATATAATTAATTAATAATATATTATATTATAATTATAATTATGATATATTACATATTAAATTATAATTAATTAATTAATTATATTAATATTTAAGACCTGAAATGTTTATTATCCAGAGTTTCGAGTCGAATGCAAAATCCAGAGAACATTTGAGAGTTGAGAAGATTAAATCGTTAGTTTTGTTCCTGAACCACCACTTGAGAACTGACGAGTTTCCTTAAAATTAAGTTTTAAATTAAGTTTTAGCACTCTCTACAGGAGGTCTTAATCATCTAGTCATGAAATGGACATTAACAAAAAACACTCTATTATATTCTATTACAGAAAGTACTTGAGCAATTTATTTGCGACTACAAAGTAAAGTTTTGAGATGGTTTTAAACATTTATTCTTTTAACTTAAAAAGTTCTATTTTACATTTTAATTAAATTTAATTAATTAAAAAATATATAATATAAAATTAGTTTCTCTGTCAAAAACAAACATACAAATAGACATACAAACAGACAAACAAACTTGGCAATTAGAACCTGAAACAAAGAATTTTATGTAGGCAGGACCATCAACAGATTCAATTTGGTATTCGAACGAGCCGTCGGATACTCGGTTGATATTCGCTTTGATTTCCATTCCGTGGTCAACTCTCGTCTTTCGAACTGGTCGAAATCTTTTTTTAATTTGGTCAATGATTATTTAACTTATTGGTTTAACTTAAAAAATAAATAGTTATTATAATGATGAAAATATTTATTGAAAGAAAAATTGTTGAGAAGAATATTTACTGAACGATTAAATTACTGCAAGAAATAGGCGGTTTATGTGTGATTGTTTTTAAAACGAAGCATAATTCATCCAATTTTTATTTTTTTTCCATCAAGTTCCGCTAACTTGTTAAATAAATATCGTAAATCTTCTAAAAAAAATAACCCGGCGATGAGGTCAGATAATTTAGATTTTGATTTATAAACCCTTAAAACAGTGTTTCTTTTATGTATCCATTAAAAATAATTTTAAAATTATTTTATTTTAATTTTATTTTAAATTTGAAAAAGAAAAAAAAAACAAAAATAATGCAAAGACTTGGAAATATTCTTTGAACATTCTCGCCCCTCCACCCATGTCGAGGTGCTGTAGGCAAATGGTCTGTCGAAAGTAGTGGACAGACTGAACAGCGTGTCTGACATCTGGTGGCTGACAAGTGGAGAAGGGGGACCTTCCCGCCAGTCCATGGGGTACAAACTGTAGCTCCAGGATTCTGGGGAAAGTAAACATTTAAGTGAGATGCTGAGAACAGGGAGATGCAAAGGGCGGATGAAGTGTAACTATATCAATATATTTAACGAAATGTTAAGGTAATAATAATAACATTAGAATATTAAATTATTAATATTATAATAATATTATTGGTTGCAATAATTATAAATTTTATAATAATAATATTATTAGTAATAATTATAATTTTTATAATATATTTTATTATTATTATTATATTATTAATCCAATCTCCATCTTTGCATTTCCTTAATATTATTTTAGTATTACTATAATTATATAATAATAATATATTAATAATGTAATAACAATATAATTAGTAATATTATATTTTATTTTATAATAAAATTTTATTTTATTGTATTATTATTATTGTTGTTATTATTATTACATTTTTCC
>JAJTWR010000356.1:712500-715000 GCA_021613335.1 Whitmania pigra | reverse complement strand
GTTTTCATCTTTGTGATCTTGATGATGATCTTCATCTGGGTGCGAGCTCGGGCAGGTGTAAAGGTGAGTTTCCACTCTTATTTCTGAAGGTTGTCAATATTTATGGTATTTTTACATTTTTTAAAAATAATTATTTAAAATCTAAGAAGGGTCATTAATTTTTTTTCTGTTGGAGAGGATTTTGAAAAGTTGAAAAATGTTTGAAAGATTTTTGAGGGTGGATTTTGTATTTATTTTTATAATATTTTTATTATTATTTACCGTAATTATTGTTTTTTAGGTGATTTTTTAATTATTTAATTAAATAATTTTTTTAATAGCCACAAGCGTTTTGTAATTAATTAATAAATAAACATGTTTGATTATTATTATATTAAATGAATAATTCATAAAATAATACTAATTACAATTGTAAAATATACATCGTAAAATCATATTCTGTACTATTTATTACATTTGCAAATATTGTTTTTCAAATATTCAATGATAATTTAATTAAATTATAATTTATTGCATTTTTTAAAAATATATTAAAAATTTAAAAATATTTTTTAAAAAAGTATAAATATATATCATTTATAAACTTTAATAACAACGTCTAACATTGCTCTGCAGATTTTTTTATTAACTAAAAAATTTTTTTTTTTAAATTTCAATAAATTAAAAAATTATTAAAACAAAAAACAAACTTCTCTTCTTGTGATGCAGTTGTGCATGTTGAAGATCTAAACAATGAAGTTAAGTTTGAAAACAAAATTTATTTTGGTTGATTATAATTATTACATGAACTAATAATTATTATGGAAATTTAAATAAAAAAATTGGTAATAATCAATAATAATTATAGAATGCAATAAACCTGAAATTTGCAAAAGAAATTAAGTCATTTACATCGTTAAATGAAATTAATTCGATAGCACCGAAATCCTATTTTAAGTTCTTAAATGGATTTCACCGAAGAGAGTAATTTGGCACTTTATTACAATTTAAATTCCAAATTTAAATGTTCTCAACTAAATAAATGGTCTCAACTAAAATATAAACATTAATTAGTCATTTAAAAAATTATCTAACGTTACTGCAATTAATATAATTTATAAATACTATTTTAATAATATGTTAAGAATATTTAAAAGTTTCATTGCTGCAATTGTTACCAACTAAAACTAAACATAAATTTATAATTAAAACAATTTATAACTGTTTTGCTGTTTCAGGAATTATGATGACTTGATTTTTTTTTTATAAAATTACTATTCTTAATTAATTATTAAATTAATGTTTATGAGTGTCGAACTCACCAATCATTATCTTTATGACGTCACCATCAACTGTAATCGGAATTGCGACATCTGGAATTGATTGGATTTAATAAATAAATCGGAATAATTACCTTCAATTATTGCGCCTAAGAATATGTAATAATAAAAATAATAAAAAAACACTGACGTTTGCACACGCGATTCTCTTTTCCCGCCAAACTTGAACTGAACATGGTTTCCGGACAGGTTGGAGAATGAAAATTAGCTTAAAAATTATTTGTAAATATTAAATAAATTAATTAATTAAATAAATAATAACTTGACAATAGTTTTTATTATTTTTTTTACAATTAATCAACTCTCGTTGTCAATTTTAACATTTGCAATTCAAAGTATATGCATGACATAAATTACATTAAAACCTTGCGACTTGGCTAATCAATTAAAAACAATTATTATTGAAATCTACGAATAGAGGGCGGTCTCAAAAGCTGTCACTCACAGATGAAACTCCTCCTCCTTTTCCATGTTTCTTCCATGTTTCCTTCCATCTCCACTAAGGGCAGCAGGAAGTTGAGAAGAAGGAAAAAACGGAAGCTGATGAAAAGTGCTGACGTCATCCTGTTCAAGAGCTGTCACGTGACAAGTGCCAGGGAATTATCAGAGTTAGAAAAATGCAAATTTGAAAAACTTCCACTATCATGACTATGGTGACGACGACGACGACGAAGATGGTAATGATGATGATGATGATGATGATGGTGATGTTGTTGGTAATGGCGATGATTACCATGGTAGTGGTTGTGCTGGTGGTGATGATGATGATGACAAATTTGGTAACGATGGTAATATATTTGTCCTAAATGTTGCATTCATAAATTAGTGCTTATTTTAAATTACTGTTTTCGCCGTTGTTATTATGGTGATGATGATGATTTTGTTGTGCAGTAGTTTGAAATAACAAACTTGTTGTTATCTGGTTTTAAGGTTTATAACATTTTAAAGCTAATATTCAAAAATTATTACTACTTAATATTAAAAAGTTATTATTAAAATTTATATATACATAACAAGATATATTTACATCACGTTAATTCATTTTTTTAGAGCATTGGACATTGTTTGAAACTTCTTTGAATTATTTAGGCTCATTTAAATCTTGGAATGTTGAAATATTAAATTATAAGCACACCAAAAACTCTTAATTCGCGCGAAAAACAATAAAATAAAATAAATTA
>JAJTWR010000356.1:617500-707500 GCA_021613335.1 Whitmania pigra | reverse complement strand
AAGTAAAGCAATAAGATTATTAACTTTATTCCCAGATTCATATACACCGCTATATTATCTTTTAATTATGTTATTTATTTTGTCGACATAAAATACAGAAAAGGGACTTTTGGAAATCTTTGAATAACGTTTAATGACTGCATGAAGGTCATAAACAAGGGTCAAGGAATGAAAAGCTGAGACAAAAAAGAATAACCCGCCAAAAAGAGAGAGTAGCAGCAATGGTTAATGTTTTTGAAAAGTCAATGCCATCACATTAATAACAGTATTAATAATAATAATAATAATAATAATAATAATAATAATAATAATAATAATAATAATAATAATAATAATAATAATAATAATAATAATAATAATAATTAATAATAATAATAATAAATTAATTATAATTATTTGTTAGTACTAGTAGCAATTATTTAGTTATAATTATAATTATTTAATTAATATTATAATATTAATTAACATTATTAATATTGTCATCATTAACGACTCATTCTTATCTTATTAGCTGATCTTTGTCTGGTGCCGGAACGAAAATTCATTTTCTTAAATTTTTTTTTTAGGAATTTTTAAACAAAGTTCAAGAAGCGATGGAAGATTGATGACGTCTTGATGAAGATGAGGATGAAAGTAATTGGAGGAAACACCTCAGACTAATTGAATGATTCACTGCTGAAATTTTCCAAAGCTAATTGGATTTTAATGAGTGCGATCAAGACTCTTTAAGATCAAAATGTGAGGCAATATAGACAATAAAAATTAAATCTTTAATGTCTAATTATGCTTGCATGTGTCCTCTGATAAGTTCAAGTGGAGGTTCAGAAGTTAATTTCTCATTATTCTTCAAGAAATCCAGTTTTCCCGCGTCACGTAGGACACGTCTGATCAACTTCTCTCGTGTCTTTTCATCGGCAACATGTTGTTATTGTGGATTGAATAATAAGTTTATTAATAATTATATATCGGTTACAAATAGTTTATTAAAAATACGTACTAGATATACAAAATTATCAATCCAGTCATAATTAGTTTATTAAATATTATCCATCCAATTAGAAATAAATTTAAGTTATTAAATTATTAAATACTGTCCGACCAGTTCAAACCTTGAGGATTGCAGATCGAAAGTCTTAAATTAATTTTCAAGGAGGGTGTTATCCATCAACTTAATCACATCCGATGACGCCTTTCCAAGCATCGCTTCCACGTTTTCCACAGGTTTTTCTTTGAAAATTTTTTCTTTTTTTTCATTTTTATTTTATGTCTTTCAATTTATGGCTGAGAATTATTTGGGAATTTCTTCGGAATTAGAATATTTTTCATCGCATGGTTTTTATTTAGTTATTTATTTATTTATTTTTATAATTTTTTTAATTCGTTAACATTGGCAGTCATCGGAAAAAATTAGCGTAATTTATGAAGCTGGAAATGTAAGCAGAATTTTATAAGAAACGTTTCAATTTTTATCGATCAAGTTCTAAAACAAGAGATGACTAGCATTTCCAATAATAATAATTAAAAAATAATAATAAAAATAAAAATAATAATAATAATAATAACAATACTAATAATAAGGCAATTACATTTTTTTTTGCAGATGACCTCCTGTTGATGTCCGCAACTGACGTTGGAATGCAAATGATGTTTGTGCAACTTGCATCCATGCTCACTGAAATTAACATTGCAAGGAGATTGTGGATTGTCAACCCGGAGCCTTATCTCAGTTTAGGGAATGAAAAAATCAAAGCTTTAAATATTATTGAGACTTACAAATGTCTAGGTGTTGAAATTGGAGCCAGATTGAAATACTCAACAATAGCAAAAAAAATTCAAAACGATTTACATTCCATTTCACGTGCCCCTCTGAAGCCACATCAGCCTCTCTACATCCTCAGAACTCATCTCATACCTGGTCTCGTCCACCATCTAAGCTTTGAAAAGATAAGCCTCAAATCTTTGAATGCTGCTGACGTCGCCATCAGAAAAGCAACTCGAATTGGTTGAAACTACCAAAAGATATTCCAAATGCATTCTTACACGCTCCAGTCCGATTAGGAGGCCTTGGAATCTTTCAACTTCGGAAATGGATTCCAAGTATAAGAACTCGTCGCATGTCACAAGTCCTAAAACAAGCAAAAGAAAACAAAGACCAGTTCATGCTAAATGTCCTTGGAGGGGGAACTGAGGTGATGGAAGAGGTCAAAAGGTTTGGCATCCCAGGATCTCGTAATGATGCCAAGGCATTAAGAAAAGCAACGGCAACAGCACTATATAAATCAGTAGATGGATATGGACTTAGGTCCTTTTCCAATCCCGTTGAACCAAGCGAGTGTCTAACTGACGGAGTTCACAGAATGGCATCGGATCAATAACTGAAATGTATTAAAGTTAGAACCGCAGTCCTACAATACAGACTGCGAGAATCAAGATACAAGCCATTTGCCAACACCATCTGCGCTGCCGGTTGCCGAGTTAATGAGTCGTTGGAGCACATCATAAAGCGTTGTCGCACTACTGACGGTCCTAGACGTGTGAGACATACGCCATAGTGAAGATGCTGGCAGGAAAATTGAGTGCAATGGGGTTCATCGCTAGGATTGAACCCAGAATGATGAAGGAACCCAAATTCCAGACTTGTGTGCATGGAAAGATTCAGAATATGTCGTGTGCGATGTGGCAGTGGGATCAAACTCTGCCGACCTGGATAAAATTCATCTCGTTAAGGTTTCAAAATATGACCTGCCGGGAATCCACCAATGAATGAAAGAAAATAATCCAGTCTCTAAGACAGAAAGGAAACATCACAGCGCTCATTTTAAACTTTAGGGAACCAATTTCCGAGGAGTCGTGGAGATTTTGGAGGAGATTCGGAGTCTCGAGGAGGTTCCTCATGTGGACTTTCATCAAAACCATGCAGGAGACGTACAAGATATGAACGACATTCAAGATGAACGCCTTGAAAGGCAGAAGACGCTAAAACCTCGTTTGATAGACATTTGAAATGATTGGAACGACTTGTTGAAGATCTTTCTTTACGGTCTGACGGGATTTCCCAGACCCATGTGCGGACCAAAAAAATTAAAGATTTGGAATTTTTAAACATTATTATGTCCGTTATGTTTTTTGGATGGGCTAATAAAAGGTTTTAAAAAAATAATATTAATAATAATAACGATAATGATAATAAAAATAACAATATCTTTGACAACCATAGTCGCTACATCTGACAAGAACAAACAAGTCGCTAAATAATTAACGAAAATAATACAATTGTTATGTTATTAATATTAAAACAGTAATTATTCTTAAATAACAATGTTGTTATTAATCTCCCTAGGAAAAGGTGAATGGAAGGAAATTAATCTGACAGCCACTTTCCTTATTGTGGGGGTTGTGGGTACGGGGGGGGGGGTTGAACGTAATGAGGCTGAAGAGGCAGGATGGTGGATGCCTCCCCATTGTTTGCAGCTTTTATGGAAAAACGTGGAAAAATGCCTTCTACGGAGAAAGCATTGAAATGTCTCTTGTAGATTTTTTCTTCTTTTAATTTATTATTATTTTTTGTTAACTTGATCTTTTTAAGTTTAATTTATTCTTCTGGTATACTTAATTCATTAATAATTGATATTATTAAGCGTTAATAAAATTTCGATTTCCGAGAATCAGTCCTTTCTAATCGTCTCTTACGTAAAATGCATTTTCGTCGTATTTATGGCCGTTTTCTTTTTACGCTCGCACAGGCGAATTTATGGGTCATGAAACATTTACGATAATGTGTCGGCAATTTACGACAAACATCCTTTTTTCTGACGTTAACAACGTCTTATTAAAAAATATAAATTAAAAAAAAATAATAAAAAACAAAACTTGAATCGTTTTGTAACTTCTTTGAATCGAGACTGGCAAGATAATGAATTAACGGTTCTGATGAAATTTTAGCGAATTATTGATACTGACAAATTCATGATCAGTAAATCATAAGAGACCTGAGGGCAGCATTGAGACCAACTTGAAGTACTCTAATGATCCCCTTGAACATTAAGCTGCATGTTTGATGGAACGATGAAAGAATGACTAGCATCTCGTCATTTCAGCCTCGAGACAAAATACAAAATGTTCATTTGTCGTCACCGTCATCAGATGATCCTTGCTTTTCCTCACAGAAAGTTGGAATAAAGTCTAGAGTTATTTCTGACCTTTTTTTGGAGAGAGAAATACAACTTTCTCGTCTTTTGTTTTCTTGATTTCAAGGAGAAAACCAAAAGCTTCGAACCGTGGGAAGTAATCAATCCAAACAATTATATGCGGATTTTAAAATATTTATAAATGCTAATATTACTAATGTTATTATCAATCCAAACAATTATATGCGGATTTTAAAATATTTATAAATGCTAATATTACTAATGTTATTATCAATCCAAACAATTATAAGCGGATTTTAAAATATTTATAAATGCTAATATTACTAATGTTATTATCAATCCAAACAATTATAAGCGGAGTTTTTTTTGTTATTCAGAATTTTGCTCTCCGTAAAAAGATCATCATAAAATGTTTACGATTCATTTTATTATTTAATTATTACTATAATTATTATTAATGCTAATATTATTAAAATTATTTTTATTTAAAGTTAAACTCTGCTAATAATAATAATCATAATAATAATTGCTATTATAAATCCCTACTTAGCTTAAATTATTGTAAAATTAGTCAATTAAATAGTACTACGGTTTAATAACATTATTCTATACAATACATGATAGTGATGCTAATTATGCTTTAGAAAAAAAAATTTAGAAAATCTCCTCTGGAGACAGGAGACGGCACAAGGTTGTCATAAATTTACAACATTTTGATAGAATTTTGAGATTCTTTGGCAGCAGAATATTTTTAATTTAAAACCCTTGAGGAGGAATTGGAGCTTCCGAGTTTCGGATTTATAATATTATAATAATAATAATAATAATATAATAATAATAATAATAATAATATAATAATAATAATAATAATAATAATAATAATAAGATAATAATAATAATAATAATAATAATAATAATAATAATAATAATAATAATAATAATAATAATAAGAATACTAATAATATAATAATAATAATAAAATAATAATAATAATATAATAATAATCATAATAATAATAATAATAATATAATAATATAATAATAATAATAATAATAATAATAATACTAATAATAATAATCATAATACTAATAATAATAATATAATAATAATAATAATAATAATCCTAATAATAATAATAATAATAATAATAATAATAATAATAATACTAATCATCCTAAATGATAATGAATAATATAATAATAATAATAATAATAATAATAATAATAATAATAATAATAATAATAATAATAATCCAATAATATAATAATAATAATATAATAATAATAATAAAATAATAATAATAATACTAATAATCTCCTACTAATGATGGAATAACTGTGAGCACGTATAATGTGTGGAGAGACAGGAATCCAGAAATTTTCCCCGGAATGAACCCAAACAATTTGAGTAATCAAAGAAGATTTATAATTAAAGAAAATAAACTCACAGCAATTGAATTGAGCAAATAGAAGCAGATGTAGCATACAGAATTGAAAGATATCAATGTATTGATGGTGATCATGCCTACCACAGACCAGTGGTATCACATGCTATGAACCAACCTATCAACATCTCAGAGAAGGAAAAGACGGAAGCAGAAGACATCAAAAACATGGAGAGGAAAATCCTTGTGAAATTCAATGAAGCGAGATGTTGCAAGTTTGAGGAAAGGAAGACGTTAAATAAAATAAAAAATATAAAACTTGTTTCCAAGGAGATAGAATTTGTGAATAAGGCACTAAGTAATATTACCAAGAACATCTCGTTGGATCTAACTCAGATCAACTTATGGATTTACGCGACAGCGGCTGTGATCGCAGGAGAGAGACATGAAACTAAAAATGATGGATATCGATCCGAAATACCAAATTGGAAAATCAGACTAAATAAAATCATAAACAAGTACAGAAAAGAAATGGCCACAATAAAGCAATTCAAAAAAGGGAACGCCAGCCAAAAAGTCCAAAACAAGATGATGGCCATATGTGAGAAATCGGATATGAGCCTGAAACAAATTGACAAAATTGAAAATAATGTAAGAATGAAATTGCAAGCCAAGGCACAAAGATTAAGAAGATACAGTAAACGCAGTGCCCAATTTCAACAAAACAAACTGTTCATAGATGATCAGAAAAAATTTTACAGAGAAATCAATAAGGAACAGATTGAAGTAACACAAAAGCCAGACCCCAGTGAGGTGGAACAATTTTGGAAAAAAATACTCGAAGATGAAGTAAGACACAATTATCAAGCAGAATGGATTCAAGAAGAAGAAATAGCTCATGCAAATTTGAAGAATGATGAATGGAGAGAATTTGAAGAGAAAGAACTTAAAACAACAATTAAATTCCTACAGAATTGGAAGTCTCCTGGATTAGATAAGATACACAACTTTTGGTTAAAATATTTGGTGTCACTTCATGGCCAATTGATCTCTGGTTATAATGAAATAATGAAAAATCCAATTAATATACCTGAATGGCTGACAAAAGGCATTACTTATTTGCTGCCAAAATCAAAGGATACTTTGCAACCGAAGAATTACAGGCCGATAACATGTTTACCAGTAATGTACAAAATTTTGACATCATTGATGTCGGAAAGGATTTATTCCTATCTTCATACAAACAACATCCTACCAGAAGAACAGAAAGGATGTAGAATGAAAAGTAGAGGATGCAAAGATCAGTTACTTATTAGTCAGATGGTGATGCAACATGCAAAGAAATTCAAAAAAGATCTGTACGTTGCTTGGATAGACTACAAAAGGGCGTTCGACAGCATCCCCCACTCATTGATTAAGCAAATACTGAAAACATTCAAAGTTAACGAAGTTATCAGAGATTTCATTGAGTGCTCAATGCTTAAATGGAAAACTACAATGATGCTAACGAGTGGAGATGGATGCATAAAAACTGGAATCATCCTTATCAAACGAGGAATATTTCAAGGAGACTCTTTGTCACCCTTACTATTCTGCATGGCATTGATACCATTATCCAATGCTCTGAGGAAAAATGGTAAAGGTTATATAATTCACGAACAGGAGTTAAGCCATTTGCTGTATATGGACGATTTGAAGTTATTTGCTACAAATGAAAAACATATGAAAACAAATTTGAGAATTGTTGAAAAATTTAGCAAAGATATTCAAATGGAATTCGGATTAGAAAAATGCGCTACAGTCGCGATAAAGAAAGGAAAGATCATTCAAGGAAAAAATATTCAGCTTAAAGATTCTCTCCAAATTAGATCACTAGATGCAGATGAACTTTACAAATATCTTGGCATGGAAGAGAAAGGTGGTGTAAACAACAAAGTCATGAAAGAAATTGTAAAAAAAGAATATTACCGACGAATAAGGAAAATATTGGCAACCGAACTCAACGCAAGGAACAAAATCATGGCCATTAACAGTTTGGCAGTGCCAGTTCTCACTTACGGCTTCGGAATAATCGAATGGTTAAAATCAGAAATAGATAAAATTGACAGAAAGACAAGAAAGATTCTAACAATAAATGGAATGCACCACCCGAGAGGTGATGTGCAGAGGTTGTACATTAAAAGAAAGAATGGTGGTAGAGGGTTACTTGAGATTTGGTCAGTATATCAACAGGCTATATTGGGTCTGTCAGAATATATCGAATCACAAAACAGTGGGTTAATCCAAATAGTAAAACTGAACGACAGTCTCAAGAAAAAATACTCAATTTTGAAAGAATCAAGCAAAATTCAAAATAAATACGCGCTGAAGAAGAACGTTGGAATGAAAATGACCGATGAATTAACAAAAAGGATGCAAGTAGAAAAGTTGGAAGAAATAAAAAGAAAACCCCTGCACGGACAGTTTCTGAGGAATGTGGAAAAGATAGGAATTAGTAAAGAACTGACAGTTTCATGGCTCAACCGTAGTGGATTGAAAGGGGAGACTGAGAGTTTAATCATAGCGGCGCAGGATCAGGCCTTGAAAACAAGATATTACCAAAAACACATATTGAAGCAAGATGTGAGCAGCTTGTGCAGATTGTGCCACAGAGCAGAGGAACACATAGGACACGTAATTGCAGGATGCCAGATGCTTGCTCCAACAGAATATACTGAAAGACACAATAAAGTTGCTGCGTACATCCATTGGAAAATATGTAAAAGTTTCGATGTCCCAGTAGTTGAGAAATATTATTTACATAAGCCTGATCCTGTGGTGAGTATCGATGACGTCACTCTTATGTGGGACCAAGGTGTACTAACGGACAGAACAGTACTTGCTAACAGACCGGACATCATATTTTTGGATAGAAAGGAAAATTGTTGCCTGTTGATTGAAATTTCCATACCTGACGACCAAAATGTTATACAAAAATTAAATGAAAAAATTCTTAAATATAAAGATTTACAAATTGAAGTCAGTAGAATGTGGAAAGTTGAAGTCAAAACAATACCAGTCATCGTGGGAGCATTAGGAACAATTCCAGAAAACTACAGGAAAGAGCTGGAGCAGATCCCAGGAAGGCCGAACCAATATGAAATACAAAAGATTGCATTGAATGGAACTGCCCATATACTCAGAAAGATTCTGGGATGACATTTCAGTTAAACAAGAACGACAGAATTTTTGTTTTGTTTTGTTTCGACTTTATTTTTAGGATTTAAGATGACATGCATGCTAGTTTTGTTGCCTGTGGACTCTTGTTGAGACCTGGCGTCATTGACTTTCCGACCGTTGCGGTTGTGTTGAATTAATAAAAATAATAATAATAATAATAACAATAATAATTAATAATTTATAATAAGTTTACAAGCAGATTTTTACAACGAGGATATTATAATAAAGTGATGAATTTATTAATAAAATGAGTATATTAATTAATAATAAATTTCAAATACAAAAATATTGAAAAATTTAGGACAGAAAGCACACATTTTAGTTGTTTCGCATTTGGGTTTTAATTAATACATTAAACATAATAATTTTTATTTCATAAGTACAACATTTAATATAATCATAAATAAATTATTTTTAAACTTAAGTCAAGAATTTCAAATAATTTACATCGAAAGTGTTTTTTTTGCAGTTTTTTTTGAGAAAACAAAACTTGATTCCACATTTTCCTGGATGTTTCACATTTATTAAAATTATGATTTCATAATGTTAACATTCAGTAACAATTTATCATTCTTTTATTATTTCAACAATTAAACATTAATTAACAATTCTAAAATATAAAAAGCAAAACAATATTGTAGAATTTAAGGCGAACTCTTTGGGCTTTTTGTTTGAAGATGATAAAAGCATTTATTTCGTTTAACAAACATAATTAATTATTTCCTATTTCTTTTCATTTCTTTGAAATTGTTTTTTAAGCACAAAACTACAAAGTAATATCTACTACTGCTTCTATTTCAGTCACACATCATAGTTTTGAAATGATCAATTATAGTAATTCTTTATAATATTCAATTCTTAGAATCCAAGGGTGAAGGCTTTATTTTGAGACTTGATTGTCCTTTACTTCCTGGAATTGAGGAAAATTTTTGACTTTTAACAATTCATTTTTTAGTATTAAAAAAAAAGAATTTTATTTAAAAAGTGAAAAAGGAAAGGAAAAAACATCCAAAGAAAATCGATAATTCTCTTCCCGCCTCTGACGTTTTCTCTGAAAACTTGTCGAAAAGCACCCGAGGCAAATTTATTTCGATAACTTTTAGAATCGATGTTGACGATTGTTTGCCTTGCAATTCCTTCGTATTCCTCGATGACGTCCGGCTGAATGACTGGGCAAACATTAGCACATCTCCATATGATGTGATTCTTCGCCTAGGGAATGAATTTCCTTCCGACAGCGAAGCGATGTTTTAAAGGATGTCGATGATTGAAGACTTCCATCAATCTTTTCCAATCAGGAAATAAGTACTAGAAAGTGGAATTAATAAGTACAGGGAGCAGGTAAAGCACAGGTAAAATTACAAGTACGTTCGTAATAATAATAATAATAATAATAATAATAATAATAATAATAATAATAATAATAATAATAATAATATTAATAATAATAATAAATTTATAAGGCGCCTTATGTTTTCGCTGTCCCGAGAAGTCCTGAAGAGGTGAGTCTTCAGGCGACGCTTCAAGGGCTCCAGAAATGGTTGGGTTCTTAGGAGGGAAGGAAGTCAGTTCCAGTCAGTAGGAGAGGCATACGATAAGTCTCTGTTTGTATTTGTATTTATTTGTATTTAGACGATTTTTTTTGGTTGCCTTATGTTTCCGGATTGGATGTGAAGGCACCTCTTAATCGATCCACCAGTTACGTAACTCCCCTATCCGCGGATGCACCCTGGCGGTGCGAGCTGGGATGCGAAAACGACACGTAATGACTGTTGCTGTCACAGGAAATGCTTTTCACTTTGCAGGAACGCTCTGAGCCAACTCGCATTGTCAACGAGTTATGACCTATTTACTAGTTTATGAAGATGAATGGTGTCAGATGAACGAAGACCAGGTGTTTGGCGGATCTACAAGGTGGGCTGGATGTCACTAGAGGGTGATATGTCATGAGGGCAATTTAGAAGGTGATACGACTGTAAATCCGCACCCAGTGCAGTTACTTTAGACAGTCCGTGCTATTAATGGCAGATTTGAGAAGGACAAACTTGGCAAGCTTGTTTTAGACGCGTTGTAACAAATGTATTAAAGAGGCAGATGTAACATAAAGAAGGGAATTACAGTAGTCTAGACGAGAGAGGACGAGACTGCGGGCAAGGGCAGTAGTTGTGTCGACGGAAAGTAAGGAAAGGATGTGCTGGATTGCTCAGATATAGTGATTGCAGGATTTGGCTATGGGGGCGGAATGTTCCCTAAAGGTGAAGAGCGAATCGAAAACAACACCGAGGAGATTGAGAGTAGTAGAAGAAGGAAGGAGGATGCCGGCGACGTTTATGGAAAGAGGAGGCGACAGAGTTTTGAAGCGAGCGGGTGTGCGAATGAATTTCGGATATCTGCGGATTTACTTTACGAAAGTTAACGAGATGCCAATCATTGATGGTATCCGTGCACTTCCGCAGATTTCCTAGCTGATCTGAGATGCTCTGGCTGAAGAAGATAGAGAAAAGACTTGTGTCATCTGCTTATTGATGGAAGGATATGTTGAAGTTATGAATAATGTTAGACAAAGGTGAAGTATAGTTTGTGAAAAGCAAAAGTCCACGGACAGAGCCCTGAGGAATACTGGCATGTAGTTTAAATGGGGAGGAGGGGTGAAAGTTCTGTTGGAAGATTATAGCTAGGAGAATGCAAGGTCATTAATTCCAAAGTCAAACTGGATTCTTTCCAGCAATATCTGGTGAGTGATGATATCATAAACAGCAGAGAGGTCGAGATCGACTGTAATGGCGTAATTGCCCCTGCCACAGATGTTAGATAAATTGTTGAAGATGTGTAAAAGAGCTCTTGCTGTAGAAAAACAAGGTCTGCAGGCAGAATAGAAGGAAGAGAAGTTAGAGGATGCTGAGATATGAGGGCCAATTCTGAGTCTTTCAAGCATTTTCGACATAGTAGAGAGGTTAGAGATAGGTCTCTAATTGGCAGGCGAGCTTGAGTCAAGGCTTGGCTTTATTTTTAGAAGGGGAAAGACTTTGGCCCTTGAAGATGGAAGAAAAAAAAGCCAGTGCTGAAAGAAAGGTTTGCTAGTTTAGAGAGAATTGGGGATGGAATTAGAACGTATTTCTTGAGAAGGGGAGTGGGGAGATGTGACTTGTTGGGCAGTGAGCCAATTAGATTGTTAACCTCTTCCGAAGTTTGAGGACTGAGATTGAGATGCCTTGTGAAGGATGAGACGGTTGATGAGGCGAGGGTGTTTGCGATTGATTCATGGATTTTGGTGATCTTCGAGATGAGAAAAGAACTACAAGAATTGACCAAGTTTGAGCACTCATCATCGGTATATTATATTATATTATATATATATATATAATATTTTATGCTGTGTAGCAGCATTGTAAAGGAGGCGCCACATGGAAAAACTATTTGCATCAGACTTGACTTCTTCCATGATGAAAGGATGGCAAGCAGGGACCAGGGGGTACTCAAGTACAAGTGGATCACTAACAGAAGTGTAAGTACAAATGTTAGTACAATGTAAGTTCATGTCATCACGTCGGTTTCACTGAAGCTTCAATGGATCGTAACTTCTAATTCCATGTTTTTTTTTAGTTTTTTTTTTATGTCCTCAACTTTCAGAGCACGTTTCATTGAATTTATTAGCGGTTATAATCAGACCGGCGAGGAGTTATTTTAAGAGGAGTTTTTATTTTCTAATTTAAAAAGTTCTAATTTAAGAATTCCTGTTTATATTTGATATTTTATTGCTAAATATGTTGCGCTCGTTATTTTAGTCTTTAGACATTTAACAACATGTAAACTTACATGTACTTTATTTATATTTATATATATTTATATATATATATATTTTAAGCAGAAACAAAACTTGGTAACAAACAATATCTGCTTATTCATTTGTCCATTTCAATTATTTTATAATTAAAACAAAATACAATCTAATCATTGCAAATTACTTAATAAATAATTATTAATTAGGAATTAGTATAGTGACTGTACATATTAAATTTATTATCACGAATTATTCTTTAAAGCAGTTCGAGCATTTCAGAGTCATATTCTTGGAATTCTAAGAATGTAATGTCGGTTTCCTCCTTTGTCTCGAGCGTCTTTTTGTGACGTCAGTCAAAGCAACAAGAGTAACTAAAACAGCAACAAAGTTGAAACGAAAACATCAACAAAATGTCGAAACATCAACAAAATTCAAACGAAAACATCAACAAAAAGTCGAAACATCAACAAAGTTGAAACTCCAACATTATTTGAATTTAACGAAGTCGATAAGGATGTCTGATGTGTTTGAGGTTGTAATTCCATTTTCAAGGAATTAATTGTTCTCATTTTTAAAGACTTTTAAAACCGTATTTACACGTTTTAAAAATAATAATTTGTTTTTGAAGTAATTGTTAAAGTTTGCCTTACAACATTTTTCTGTAAAAATTCAAATCTCGTTCTTTTTAATTAATGATTAAAAAAGATTTAAAAAACGTTTTTCTGCATTTTGTTATTTATAATAAAATATAAATTTAAAAAAAAAATTATTGCTCTCACAAAAACACATCCATCATAAATGATGATCCATGGAAAAACGTTTAATATTCGCTCAAAAGATCTTTCCTTTTTATTTTCAAAAATAACCTTAATATATAAACATTTTAATTAAATAAAAAACCTTAATATATAAACATTTTAATTAAATAAAAAACCTTAATAAACATTTTATATATATATAAAACTATCATTTAATAAACACCATAAATGAATAAAAATATCTTTCAGGCTTTAAAATGCAATTTATAATTTTATTTATTTAAGAGCAATAAACTTCATTTTTTTAACTGAATTTTTCGAATTTAAATATTATCATAATTTCTGTAGGTTAGCAACTGGAACTTTCAAGAATGTCGAGAAATAAAAATAAAATAGAATTATTAAAATAAGAAGTTAGAAATTCACAAATTTATCATTTAGTCTCAAAAGAAAGAAACAAAATTAAAAAGCTGAATAAATAGATAATCGGTTAAATTCAGTATTTATTTACCTCTTATGACCTTGTCGTGGTCTTGTTTGAGTTCTGATAATATTCTTTTTTAATGACCTCAGTTGAACTAAGAGGCTGTCAATAAATGTTCAAGCCCGATTAATGCGTTATTTTCTTCACGAGGAGATTATTCGTGGATAGGATGAAGAAATTTCTTAAGCTCTGAATTAAAAACATGTAAAAATAATTTACAAATGAAGCCAATCAAGCGATAGAGTTTCTCTTTAAACATTTAAAAACAAATTTTCGACATTTAGAAACGTTTTGAAAATTTCAAAATGGCATTTTCATTATAAGGTTAGGAAATAAATTTGCTTAAATAATTTAAGTCGAAAGATAACTGTAATTGCAAGTGTTACGACCTTTTAAAGTATGTAATTATATAAAATAAATTTTTAATTGCTAGAAGTTTGCTGGAAATTTTTTAGATTAATTAATCGTTAAAAATAAATCGATTAATCGATTTCCCGAAAATTACGCTTGGTAAATGTTAAAAAATTGAAGGACACTTTAAGCACAATTTAAAATTTGTTTTTGCAATCACAAATGAATTTAAACATTTTAGATAGTCATCAATGCATAATAAAGATGTTCCTACAAGATGAAGAGCATTTCTTGGATTATGATAATCATATCAACGTGTATATAAACAAATATTATATAAGCATATATTTGCACTTGTAAAGTCCAGAACAAAATGGTTTATTCATGTGATAATTATCCTTTTATTATACACGATATATTATAATTATAATTAAACAATTATTAAAGCTAAAAAGAATCACAGCTTATACGTTATTGTTTTTGTACTTGTCAGAATTGTAAAAATTATTTTGGCGCCCTCACCGTTGTTTAGAGCCGTGTTAGACTTTAATAATAATAATAATAATAATAATAATAATAATAATAATAATAATATAATAATAATAATATAATAATAATAATAATAATAATAATAATAATAATAATAATAATAATAATAATAATAATAATAATAATAATAATTAATAATAATAATAATAATAATTAATAATAATAATAATAATAATAAATAATAATAATAATAATAATAATAATAATAATACTAATAATAATAATTAATAATAATAATAATAATAATAATAATAATAATAATAATAATTAATAATAATAATAATAAATTATTATTATACAAATTAAAAAAATTATTATTATTATGTTAGACTTTAATAATAATAATAATAACAATAATAAATTATTATTTAATATTAATAATCGTAATAAATTATAATCATCATCATCATCATAACGAAGAAGACAAAAGTGGCTTCAAAGTGGGTGATGTTTATCGCTTTCTTGGAGACTCTTGACGGTAATAAAAATATCGGCTGGAAATTCTGAAGTGGACGAGTTTTAAAAAGCAGTTTAAAAATTGTTGAATTTGTTGAACGTTTTATAAATGTTTTAAAATGTTTAAAAGTTAATCGAAGTTCTAGTGAAATTTGTGACCTGATGATTTCCTAATTCACTTCGACTTGGACAAAAATAATTCCTTCACTTGCGGAGCCAACCAACCAAGAATAAAAAACCTGAAGGTGACTTTGAACATTTTCAACCATCAACTGCCGAGTTGTAACTCTGCTTCACTTTTACTCAAATTTTAAGCATCTTCTCTGCTTATTCTCGGAAGATTGCGGAAAATTACCTTTAGCAACCACTGTTAATGTCCAAGTTAATCAAACAAGACGACGACGACGGCAACGACGACGATGACGATGATGATGATGATTATGATGATGATTATGATGACGATGATGATGATGATTATGATGATGATGACGATGATGACAATGATGATAATTTGATATTAAACGTCACACGATTGGAAACCCTAGATGGACGAATAAATGAAGAATTGATTGAATGCCAATCAAGGCGAAAGTTTCAACACTTCTTAATGGAATAGCTGAAGTTGCTGGAATTAACAGTGGAATGTCATTCATTGGCGAAGATTTATTAGTTTGGATGCCCAGTTACGAAGTGAGGATGGAAGAATGTACCCAGCATGACCTTTGCATTAATTGCAAATCAATCGCTTCAATCCGTGGGTGGTTGCTGCTTCAACAAGTAAAACAATCAATTATTTGAGAAAACACACATTTAATTGGGTTGAATATTTAATAAACACTGGATTGAATGGTGGACTAAATATTGTATTGAATGTCTGATTGAATATTGTACTGAATGTCTGATTGAATATTGTGTTTAATGTCTGATTGAATATTGTATTAAATGTCTGATTGAATATTGTGTTGAATGTTTGATTGAATATTGTACTGAATGTATGATTGAATATTGTATTAAATGTCTGATTGAATATTGTATTGAATGTCTGATTGAATATTGATTGAATGTCTGATTGAATATTCGTAATTGCAATCTCCACCAAAGATAAACAAAACGCGCCATTTTTTCTGCCACTTTTTGCAATAAAGTCGCTTTACGAAGACCAGATGTTTGCAGATACGATCATCCCCAATTTCTATTGGCTGCCTTAATTCCTGGGCGTGACTTCCGATTGGTTGAAACATCGCCTGCTGAATATTAAATATTTTATGGTCGATTACAGTAATTAATGTTGTCATTAACATAAATTGCAGTAACTTGTTTGCATTATGATGTCATTAATATAAAATAAATAACGTAATAAACGATATTGATATTAATTTCGATTTGTATTAAATTGAAAATGATCACATGATCAAAAGTTCAGAAACTGAAAAATCTATTCATTTATTCACTTTTAGTTTAGTGAATGTAATAATTAAAAAACAATTAATAACAAATCAATTCATCAAAATCATCACCATCACCATTATCTTCTACTTCATCATCAGTTGTTGGGTCTTTGAAACAATAACCAGTTGAACAGAAAACTTTATTGGCGGTCAAATATTCAGGAACAGAAACTAGAACTAAATATCGCTAATGGCCAGTACGTAATATAACCAACTCGCAATCCCTATCGTATAACAACCGTATCACTCCGTAAACTTGTAGGACTCGAACCAAACTCTAAAACTCCCTCGCTCCCGAGGTCTGTTCTTTTTATACCCGAAATGACGTCACAACACCTCCGCGCCAGCCGAAGAGTCTCCCAGAGCTTTGAGGCGTAATCTTTCTGACCGTCTAGGCAGGGTAAGTCCTTGATCCAGTATGTTCGGTCGCTGGAGATTTCTTCGTCCTCTTGGTCGACCTCTGGGTCTTCTCGGCGGTTGTACTGTTGTGGGTATTGTTGTTGTAAGTGTAACATTTCTTGCAGTTGGAGTGGGCACCATGCCTGGGTCATCGTCTTCCTCTACTCCGTGTCTGGGCCTCAATTGCTCCACGTGCCTCTTCCAAGTAGGTCCTTTTGGCACGGCCTGTATCAAAACATGGCGAGGTCCCAAGACTTGAACTACAATTGCCGGGATCCATCTAGGAACGCGATCCTTACCCGGACCGATGCGTTGTACGTAACAGGGTTTCCCGACATCGAATTTGGTGTTGTTCGTTCTCTTGTTGGTTGTAAGATCGTTCTGTCTGTTTTGAAAACGTTTGGCCGAAGGTAAAAGTGCGTCTAATTTTCCTCGTATTTGTCTCCCGTTTCTCTCTGCTTCCGAACTCCAAATCCAGGGTGTTTCTTTTCTGGTTAGACTCGTTAACGGCTCAGCAATGGTCGAAAGGTTTGGGATGAATTTGTGGTAAAACTGCACTGATCCCAAAAATGAGCGTAATGTTGATGTATTTGTTGGCCTTGGCATGTTCGTCAAAGCGTCCGCACGTTTCCCCTTTTCTATCCCGCTTTTTGAAATAACGAGTCCCAGATATTCCATCGAATCTTTTGCAAAAATGCACTTGTTTTTATTGCATCTCAATCCTTTGTCTCGTAACCTTTGTAGTAAAGCTTTCAGGTTTTGAAGATGTTCTTTGGAGTTGGAACCACCGACAAGAATGTCGTCTAGATAGACTGCGACTCCTTGTAGATCACACGTCAATCTGTCCATTATTTCTTGGAAGTAACCTGGAGCTGAAATTATTCCAAAAGGTAGTCTCGTTTGAAGTAAAACTCCTCTATTTGTGGTCAACGCGAGTTTTTGTTGACTCTTAGGAGCGAGTTTGACTTGATTGAATGCATCTGCTAAATCAATCTTGCTGAAGTAACGACTTCCTCCAAGTTTTCTCATAAAATCCTCAGGCAGTGGCATTGGGTATCGGTGAGGTTCCAACTGGGAATTTACGGTCACCGAATAATCTCCGCAGATTCGAAACTTAGCCTTCTTTTCGCCTGGTCTCAGACTCTTTCGAATCGGAACTATCGGAGTTCCGTAATCATTGAAGTGTGTTGGGATCCAAATCCCTTTCTTTATTCCTGCATCAAGAGCCTGATTTAGATCTTCCTGAATCGAAAATGGAACTATTCTTGCTTTCACAAAAATTGGCGTTGCTTCCTGTTTGAATTTTACCTCCAGTTCGAAATCTTTCAAACAACCAAGATCTTGCTCGAAACATTCTTTGAAATCGTGGCAAATTTTAAGACATGCTTTTTCGACGGTTTTTGAATCCGTTTCTTCATCAACCTTGAAAACATGATTGCCTAGCAAGTCCGACATATCGATTTGCAATTCAACTATGGCTTTCCTGCCAAGAATGTTGAGTTTTGGCAACTTGGTGACATTGAATTCTAGAGGTACTTCTTGAAGGTCTGATGTCGAAACCATCATTTCGCAGACTCCTAAGTTCGGGATTGAGTCTCCAGTTGCGGAAATATATTTCGTACTGGAAGGTGTTAGCTTGGGTTTTCCCCACTTGTTCCACACTTCCATTGAGCAAAAGTTATCCCTGGCTCCGCTGTCCAACTCAAAAACAAATTCTGAATTTCCAATTTGTAACTTTTGTACGAGAGGGGAGTGGCTCGGAATTGTATGTCGACTGCGCCAGTTGTTGGGTCTTTGAAACAATAACCAGTTGAACAGAAAACTTTATTGGCGGTCAAATATTCAGGAACAGAAACTAGAACTAAATATCGCTAATGGCCAGTACGTAATATAACCAACTCGCAATCCCTATCGTATAACAACCGTATCACTCCGTAAACTTGTAGGACTCGAACCAAACTCTAAAACTCCCTCGCTCCCGAGGTCTGTTCTTTTTATACCCGAAATGAAGTCACAACAATCATCATAACAATTTTAGTTTCTAAAAATAGAAGAACGTTGGATGAATGAAGTCGTTAAAGCCTAATTGTGAAATGCCTCTGAGTTTAATTTTTATTTCTTGAAAACTAAAAAAAATATTATTAATCATCTGATGACTATATATTAATATATTTAATATTATTATAAAAACGATAATTGTAATAATAATAATAATAATAATAATAATAATAATCGTCGTCGTCATCATCATCATCACGAAATCACCATAATATTTTAATTGATAATGTCAAAACAAATAAAATAATTAATAATAATTATTATTATATTTTAGCAAATATATTAATTATAATAACATTAATAATAAGTCATCAGATGATTAATAATATTTGTTATTATTCATAGGTTTTATTTGACAACATTTCATCACCATGACGACGGATGATGGAAATTAGCGTCCATTCAACTCGGTCGTATTCAACAGGAGCTTGTGAATCGTGCTTTCAGTTGGAATCATTATCACAACACTTCTTTAAACATAAGCTATCATTATGATAATAATATTCTCAGCGCAATCATAATCATGATCAATCATAAAAAAGCAATAACCATTCAATTGAAAGATTACTTTTGAATATAAATTATAAAACTCAATTGCCATGTCGATATCTCCAGCTCTTTGTTTGCCAACCAGTCATCAATCAACCAACAGCCAATCAACGTTAAAACAATCAACAATCATTCAATCAACAGTCAACCAATAAAACAACAACCATCCATTCAACATCAAATCAAAGATCAACCAATCAATCAGAGGGTCAATACAATCGCTTCCATCGAGCGCCTGGAAAAGGAAAGAAAACATTAAGGAAATGCCTGGAATGAGATGTTTGTCTTTCAGCAATGAAACCTCGCCGTCGCCAGATGCTCGCTTTTTACCCGCCTTTTCTTTATTATCGCTCGGCACTGGATTTGCTTGAAAATGAAAAGCCAAAGACAAAATGGCTTCCATGGCGTGATTTACTTGTTTACTTAATCATTTATTAATTTAGTTAATTATTAATTTATTTATTTGTTTTTATAATTAATTAGTTGCTAACATATTTACTTATTCATTTAATTAATTAATTACTTGTACATTTATTTAATTAATTACTTATTTATACATTTATTTTCATATTCATTTATTGATATTTATTTACTTAATAACAAATCTGCCCCTCGATTGATTCTGAGCATGATTCGCAGTAGTTGGAACGTGTCCCAAGAGATTGTCGAAGTACCTGGGGAGTCGTTCAATTTCTGCAACTGCTGTGTACAGTCTTTGAGATGCCTTCCATCCTCCTATTATATAATAATAATAATAATAAATAATAATAATAATAATAAATAATAATAATAATAATAATAATAATAATAATAATATAATAATAATAATAATAATAATATAATAATAATAATAATAATAATAATAATATAATAATAATAATAATAATAATAATAATAATAATAATAATAATTTTAATAATATATTATATTTATAAATATAATAACAATATATATAATATATTATAATAGTAATAATAATAACGTTTATATTAATATTAATGTATAACATTACTTATAACATGATGTTCAAAATAACAATGTTAACAATAATGAAAATGTTAACAAGATTAACAACAAATGTTGACATAACAAGGCCAATGATAGCCTGGAAATATCTAGGTGATAAATAGGTAGCATGCAACATGACGAAACCATTGAGAGCTTTCGCAGTCGTTCCAGTCCAGGCATCAGTGACTGACATAACAAGACCAAGGAGTGCCTCTCACAGTGTGGTAAAAGTTGGTTTCAAAAAGACAAAACCGAGAGGGACAAGCGGCCAACCCCCTCCGAAAACTTACGGAGACTCAAAGGGCCGAAACGTTTGAAGACGGGGGAAATTCCTCTGAGGATCCCTGTCTTAGCTCTAAGGCGGAGTAACAAGTAATACCTGCATGACCGGACAATTCATCGCAAAAAAAAAACAGAAAATTCGTCCAATAAAAATATTAAAACTTAAACACTATTTAATAGTCAGACCAATACAAAAACATTCATTTTAATGTGCAAAGTGGGAGAACTGAAAAAAATGTTATAGAAAAAGTTATGTAAATATTTTAGTAAAATTATTAATTTTAAAATTATATATTTAAAAATGATTTCGCGATTGTTAGATAAGAAAAAAATCATCAATCATCAAAACATTAATTGAAATAATAATCAAAATCACACAAGAACAATAATTTCAAATCAAAATAAAAATCGTAAAAAGGATTTTTTCGCGATTTTAAATCATTTTATTTGAAATACTACCCATCACTGATTGCCTTATTACAATGTTGCAGTAGCCTCGAAATAAACGGACTTTTTGTATAAGGTATTTTTGTATTTGTTACTTAATACTAATTCTTTACGCAACTTTGAAGAAGCATTACAATAATTATGAACATAACACAGTACATATAATTCTATTGGTAAAAATAGTAAACATTTTATAGTAATAATTATATTGTTGTAAAATATAATTATAGCACATTTTTATTAAAATTAATAAATTTTAAACGTCCTTCCCAATTGGTCTTTATTGAATTCACGCCCGTATTAAAGGGGGTGTTAAGGGCTCAAACCCCCAAAATGTCAAAAAAATATTTTAATTCTAAATTTTGATTTATAAATTCATAAAATCTTAAGCCATCTCTATTTATTCATTTTTATTATCATTTGCTTTTGATTTTGATTTTGAAAAATAACAAAATAAACAATTTCTGGCTATGGGCCTGATTGAATTGTCTGCGACGAATTGCACATCCCCGAATTGTCGTAGCAATTGTTTAAAGACTTTATTACCCATTCTGGGTTTTTAAAATGATCTGAATTGGCAAACCAATTAGAGTTGAAAGGTTGTAAATAATTTGAAGGGGGTATGGTCAGGAGAAGCAGTGGTCCAATCAAAATTCCCGTTGCCATTCACGCATAGCAGGTCCAAGGTTATTAACCTTTTCCCCTGTTTGACCTTTGTAAATTTGAACATAACTAAGTAGTTGACCGATGATTCGACCTCTAGAAAAAGTTGAAATGACGGTGTTTCTGTTTTTTGAAGATGTGCGATTTCAGAATTTCAGAATTTGATTTGGAGTTGACAGCGTAACATTTTCTGTCAGAATTTTGAGGAATAAACATCGTTGTGACCGATTGAAATAGAGGCCATCGATCAGCCGTTTGAACGATCAATCAATCTTCCAATAGGCTGTTTGCAATCAAATCATAAGTCACACCACGCAATTCAGAATTCAGGCGTTTATGTTGCAATGAAATTGTTGAATATGTATTAGAATACTAAGTAATAGGTTGAATAAATACATTTACTGTAAATAGTACAATATCGTATAAACATTGCATGTCAGTAGTATATATTATGACACATTCGCATTGCAGATTAAAAAAACATTGGATGGATGGATGGATGGATAGGTGGATGCACGGAAAAAATTCAGCCAGTTCAAATATATGAGAAACCAATGCTAAAAATAACGGATTTCTAAAATCTAAAACTATCATCACGCGATTCTATGGATTAACTGAAAGAAATTTTGTTCCTCTTCAAATTTCATGATATTTATATCTGCTTATAAAACTAATGAAAGAATTGCTGTCTGGAAAAATTCAAGGACGCTTTGGAAAATATGTGACTGGAGTAAGAAATGAAACGAATAATTTTCAACAATGTGTAGAATACCATGATGCTTTAAATACCTAATGGATGGATAAATGAACGAGTGGATGGATAGATTGATGGCCGGATGGGCAGGCAGACAAAAGCATTAATTAATTAATATTTTATATCCGACAAATTTGGCTGTCGAAATTCAAACTTTAAATCCAAAACATTTCAAATTTCCGGACACGATCGGAAAACTGTTGTTTTACTGAACTAATTCGAACTTAAAAGTTAAAAATTCTTCGAAATTGTTACTTTGAAGAAAATTTTATATTAAAAAAAATTAATAAAAGTGCTTTCAAAACAAATATTTCAATTTTTTCAGAATAGAAATAAATCCCATAATATCATCCCTGGAGTTTCTGTTGTCCAAGTTTATCATTTCCCAAAGTTTTTCAGTTTTCGTTTGGAAAAAATTATTTATTTATGATTAATTATATTACTAATTATATGATTAGCAAAGAGGTATAAATATAAAAGCAAAACTATATATATAGATATTGATATATATTACATTATTGATATATATATATATATATATTATGTAATAACTAATAGTGGCGGGTCATAAGTTATTATACCTTTCGTATATTTTCATTAAATATCAATTTGCTAAGCAATTATTAATAGAAGTTCGTTTCTATTCATGATGACATGGACGAGGAAATATGAAAAATTTTTATGAAAGAAAAAAAAGAATTTTAAATTGAATTAAAATTTTCATGGAAAATTAATCACGAAAGTTCTCGTTTTTATCAAGTATTAATTTGAAAAAGATTATTTCGTACAATTAGAAATATTTAGTAATTTAAAATTAATTTATTATTATTATTATTATTATTATTATTCAAAATTAAACTCGGCTAAAGAGCCGGACAAAACCTCCAAGTTTCAACAGGAAACCTCAGTCCAAAAACTAAACAATAAATAAATAAATATATATATAAATAAATATACCAAAAACCTGTTTGTCTGCTAAATCAATTCAGATGAACATCTATCAAACAAAAACTGTTTTTATGTCAATTGTATCCTTCAACCTAGTACTTTTCTCAATATATGCGCAGTTCCTTGCAATGCTATATTTTGTAATTCTTCAGCAATCAGCTTTCTTGGAATCATTTGAATTTCTTCCATGAAAGTTTCGGTCATTGTTCCTAATTCACCAATCACTACTGCTACCACTTTTGTCTTGGCATTCCACATTTTTGCAATTTGAATCTCCAGATCTTTATATTTCATCTTCTTCTCTGTTTCCTTCATCAAAATATTCTTTTCGTCAGGCATCACTGCATCCACTAACAAGCAATTTTTATCTTTTTTGTTTAGTATTATTAAATCAGGCCTGTTTGCAGAGGTTGTTCTATCTGTCGAAACAGTTTTTCCCATATAATAATATTATCGTCCATCTTTATGACTTTTACAAGTTCATGCATTTGTATTTTTTTATTCTGATACATTTAAACTTTTGCAAACCCTCCAGTGAAACCGTCACCCTATTGTGTCTCTGCAGATATTCCACTGGCACAAGACCTTCACATCCTACAACAATATGATTGATGTGTTCTTCCATTTTTGAATAAGTTCTGCAGATACTTTTAACTGATTGTCCAAGGACACGTTTTTGATGATATTTTGTATTCATCGTGAGTCGCAACTATTAAACTCAGTTTCTCTTTTTAATCTTCGATTGCTTAACCATTTGACAGTTAATTCTTTGTCTATTTGCGTTCCTTCTAAATGTTTGAAAATCTTGCCATGAAGGTTATTGCTTGCTATCTTTGATAATTTTTCTTTTTCTAAAGATTTCTTCAATTTACACATCAAATTTTTGTTTTCCGGGCAAGTTCGTGAGTTTCATATTTTATCTTGATTTTAGTTGCTTTCTTTTGCAATGAAAATTTTCTTTTACTATCATCTTTCTGTCTCACCATTTGCATAACTCTTCTATTTTCTGATTGAATATATTAAGCTGCAAGGCTTAGTAAGGTTTGTTGATGAAGGAACTGAAACTCAGCCACCCTATATCTCCTTCTTTTCTTTTGACTTACATAAATAAATAAATAAATTCTGTTCACATCTGCCTTAGGATGATGCATACCATTCATTGCCAATATTTTTTTTTGGGATTTTCTGTCTGGTTTTTCAATTTCAGATTTCAGCCAGGGTAGAATACCAAAACTATAAGTCATGACAGGAGCTGCTAAACTGATTATTGCCATGATCTTGTTTCTAGAACTGAGTTGGATTTTTATTATTTTCTTCATGAGACAAAAAATGTTTTTTCACTTTTTTTCATATTTTTATTGTTAATTCCATTCTTGTCATCCATTCCAAGGATTATTATTCCAAGGTACTTATAAAACTCTTTAGTTTTTAATGTTTATATCTCCACTCCATCCATAAACTCAATATTTCTTCCACTTGTAACTTTATTATTATTATTATTATTATTATTATTATTATTATTATTATTAGTAGTATTATTATTATTATTATTATTATTTATTATTATTATTATTATTATTATTATTATTATTATTATTATTATTATTATTATTATTATTATTATTATTATTATTATTATTATTATTTATTGTCCTAATTAATGTTTATAATTATATTTACAAGCTTAACCAATTATATATTTTTAATAATTGAATTATTCATAATTTAAGAATCCTTTTTAATTCTTTAAAACTATCGGTGAAAGGGGATGAATAATGACGTCACAAATTGATTCCAAGATGGCGGCCAGCTTAAGTCATTCTGAAGGTTAAACAATTCAGGTTAATCAATGACGCAATGGCCGAAAATAATGAGTGGAAATTTGCTCAAAATTTATAAAATGCCGTCTTAGGTGATGATGACGATGATGATGATGACGATGATGATGATGATGATGACGATGACGATGACGATGAAGATGATGATGACGAGCAAAGTAATAACGGACGTGCTAAAAATGCAAATGAAAATGTTTTTTTTTTTTTGATAAATCAATATTTCGCAATTCATAATATCTGCTTACATACCGCCACATTTCAAATTGAAACAAAATTATTAACTTAAGGGACATAAACAATTTTTAATTGATTTTAATGTTCGAGATGTTTTGGACAAGTTTTAAGGATGCAATTTAAAAATTATAATTTTTATATTTTAGAAATAATTTAATAAATTCTAAAACACAAATAAATAGTGTTCTTGTTTCTCTGGCAGGCCAAAACTGTCCGTGCATATGAGGAGGCTTTAATGAGATCCATCTATCAATCTATTCATCCATCTATCCACCTATCCATTTATTCATCCATCTATCCATCTATCCATTTATTCATCCATCTATCCATCTATCCATTTATTCATACATCTATCCATCAATCTATCCATTCATCCATCCATCCATCCATCTATCCATCCATCTATCCATCCATCTATCCATTTATTCACCCATCTATCCATTCATCCATCCATTCATCTATCCATCCATCCATCCATCCATCGATGCACCACCCACCCCACTCATCCATCAGTCCAGCCAAGCACTCCTTGATCTCATGTTCTTTGATTAATCATTCTCCGCCTGCATTTTTACCATTTTTTTTTCAACAAAGAATTTTCTATTCTCAAATTTTCCAGCATTTGTTTTCTCAGATTTCGCGTCACTCGCTTAAAACGTGAAAGTAATTAAAAATAAATTTTTTTTTTAAATCATAAAAACTCTTAAAATTTAGGAATAAAAAATCCAGTGTTCTGAAATGAATCGAAAATGTTTTTATTAAAAAAAATTGTGAACTTTTAAAGGACGCACATTCTCCAACAGCCGATAATGATGGCCTCGCAATTTACGACTTGAGAAAGGTCAAAGATAGCAAAATGAAAGACAGCATTATTTATTTTATTCCCTGAAAGCGATGAATTTTTCGTTGGTTTTTTATTTTATTTTATTTATTTATTTTCTTTATTTTTTTTTTTTTTTGAAAGATTTACGAAATAAAATTTTCGAATAAAGAAATAAGATTTACGAAGTCTAAAATATTGGACGAATGAATTGGTTAAGTGAATTGTCGTTAATTCGACTTTTACATTTAAATAATTAAACGAGAGAATTATAATTTGGATTCGTCACTAACCTTGTTTCTTGAAGCGGATGTCACGCAGTACAACACTGCGAGCAACAACGACTCATTTAACCACAACTACAACAACAATTAATCTGATCGATCGTTAGACTGAATTACAACAACAACAACAACATCAACAATATCTTAAATATTTACTCAGCGTTATTATTTTTAAGAAGAAAAAAAATCAAGCGAGCGATAATAGAGAATTAGTCTGGAGCACGTGAGGGCGTCTGGCAAATCCTGGTCGACATTAGCAGCGTTATCCGCTCGTCCGTTCCAATTATACTCGCAATGCTCCTCACCCGCGTAAAATGCAGACGATAATGACAACATGTCCGAGTATCCACGTTGCTATGACTGCAATTTGAAATCGCATTTTTCCAGAATAATGAATTCAAATTGTAAGGAAATTATATTCTTAAATATCTTAAAATTTTACAAAAATAAAACAACAACAACAAGAATAACATATTAATAATAATAATAATAATAATAATAATAATAATAATAATAATAATAATAATAATAATAATAATAATAATAATAATAATAATAATAATAATAATAATAATAATAATAATAATAATAAATAATAATAATAATAATAATAATAATATTGCAAAGGTTGCAGTAAAATTATGAATTACAGGATTAAGTAGAAGTATGTTGGAATTATTTAAAGCTGCTTTTTCTCGTACGTTGAAATCCATTTCGCTTATTTTAATAAATTTCAAAATTATTTAAAAATAACTTTGTTTTAATTTGAATAAAAATAATTAGTGTTTCCGATTAATTTGAAGTTATTTGTCACAATTTACATTTCTAAAATTACGGCTTAAAAGTTTGGAATTGTTTCGATAGTATATATATATATATACATAGTTGCATTTTATTAATTATTAATTACATTATAATTATTTTAATTGTTTGTGTACAAGTTTTATTTTATTATAATTTAATTTAATTCTATTTAATGTTGATTCCACGGAAAGAATAAGAATTTTTCCAAGAACAAACGGAAATATTGTCCGCTTATTGGTTGTGACATTGTAATCTCAATCCACTTTTCCAGTGTCGCCAAGGTAACAAGTAGACAGACTTGGAAAAGACAAATTTAGAACTGGAACTTCCATTTCCTTGAGCCTCGCTCAGTCTGGATGTTTTGAAACAAAAAAGTAATGTATCTCTGGTGAACACAGAACGGAAAGTAAATAATTATTGCTATTCTTTTGTTAGTTTAAAGAACGACAATTTATATATTTTTCGTGAGTGAATGAGTGAGCGAGTGAGTGAGTGAGTGAGTGAGTGAGTGAGTGAATGAGTGAGTGAGTGAGTGAGTGAGAGTGAGTGAGTGAGTGAGTGAGTGAGTGAGTGAGTGAGTGAGTGAGTGAGTGAGTGAGTGAGTGAGTGAGTGAGTGAGTGAGTGAGTGAGTGAGTGAGTGAGTGGTGAGTGAGTGAGTGAGTGAGGAGTGAGTGAGTGAGTGAGTGAGTGAGTGAGTGAGTGAGTGAGTGAGTGAGAGTGAGTGAGTGAGTGAGTGAGTGAGTGAGTGAGTGAGTGAGTGAGTGAGTGAGTGAGTGAGTGAGTGAGTGAGTGAGTGAGTGAGTGAGTGAGTGAGTGAGTGAGTGAGTGAGTGAGTGAGTGAGTGAGTGAGTGAGTGAGTGAGTGAGTGAGTGAGTGAGTGAGTGAGTGAGTGAGTGAGTGAGTGAGTGAGTGAGTGAGTGAGTGAGTGAGTGAGTGAGTGAGTGAGTGAGTGAGTGAGTGAGTGAGTGAGAGTGAGTGAGTGAGTGAGTGAGTGAGTGAGTGAGTGAGTGAGTGAGTGAGTGAGTGAGTGAGTGAGTGAGTGAGTGAGTGAGTGAGTGAGTGAGTGAGTGAGTGCGTGAGTGAGTGAGTGAGTGAGTGAGTGAGTGAGTGAGTGAGTGAGTGAGTGGTGAGTGAGTGAGTGAGTGAGTGAGTGAGTGAGTGAGTGAGTGAGTGAGTGAGTGAGTGAGTGAGTGAGTGAGTGAGTGAGTGAGTGAGTGAGTGGACGAGTGGACGGATAAGCGCAACTTAATCGTCTACTCTAAAAAGACTTCTTTCAGACAAGAAAAATCTCACAGCTTAACGTTGGAACAATCGTCAAAAACATTTGGAAGACCTTTTCCTGATCCATGAAGATGCTGCGATGACAATTTGAGGCGCTTACGTTTCGATGAGAACAAATTATTGCATGGTCTCTGCATAATTTTAATTTTTGTTGGACGGGAGATGTAATATTAACATTTATGTATCATTTAAAAACAATTATTATTATAGTTCATTTTTCTATTTCTTATATAATTTCTACAATTTAAGTTTTCTTCGATAAGTGTTCGCCCACGTTTATTCTGATAAAATAATTATAACAATAACAACAACAGTAACAATAACAACAACAGCAACAATAACAACAACATCAACAATAACAACATCGCAAGATCGTTGGACGTTTATCCATTATGTACGAGCACCTATAGGTGCTACTTAAAAGATCATCAGGGGGGACAACGCACCCTAAGTCTTTATACCACCGGGAACCAAACTGCCCCTGATCTTAATGGTACCCCGAATATCTGTGGGAGAGGGCCAGGAGCGACAATGAATCAAAATTCAGAACACAAGACGACGTTGGACGGCTACTACCTGTTACCGGATTAAGCAATTAACCGGGATAAACGAATTAGTTAGCTGATAATCGGATGTGCCTCGACTAATTGGTTCCCTAATAACCGAATCAAAGTGCAGGGCCAACCGCCTGACACTGACTTTCTTCCCTGGAGAAGATCTCAGGAATCCTGATCAACATTTTACGATCAGTTCCATTCCATCCGCTCACTTGCCCACGCACACCTACAATGACAACCACATAGACTGGGGTATGATAACGATGGTGGTGATGGTGATGATTATGATGACTGTTGGTGGTGGTAGAGGTGATGATTGTGATGGGAATGGCGATGACGATGAGGATGAATATGATGATGAGGTGACTCTTTGAATTGCTTTTAGGATTTTCTGATTGAGTCAATCAGTGACAGAAGGATTACCTGGTTGATTGATTGGTCGACAATTCATTCACTCAGGAAAATAGGCGAACCATCATTCGACCTAGTTACACGCTTGAATTGTTGAAATGTTGATTGATTCAATCATTTCAATCATTGTAATTCAAATTCTTCCATCCCGATGATTGTGTCTCCTTGAAGAAAATTCTTTATGCCCGAAGAAAGTAATGAGTTAAATGAGGCAACAGATATGGCTGTTTTTATGCTGCTCAAAATATTTCCCGCTTCAATTAAGAATAATTTTATTAAATAATATTATGAATCATGACTTTGTTATTGCTTATTTCTTATTGCTGTGAATATTTGTTAATTCCCGTTATTTCCCGTTAACGTTATTAACGTTATGCTGACTTAATGTCATTAAGCATTAAAGAGGATTTTTTGACTGAATTTATTATGTTATTAGTCATTACAATTATAACGATAATTTATTTTTATAACAATTATTTATCATTAGTTTTATTAGTATCATCTGTTTGTTTTTTAATTTTAATTGAACGGATATAAACCTCATTCGCAATTATGATGAATTGAAGTTGAAAATATTTGGAAATTCCTGAAAGCGAAAGTCATCGAAAGTGGGTCAAAATTCTTCAGGTTCGTGACCTTCTAACCCCAAAGGTCGGGTGATCAAATCAATCAAAATATTACGATTGCATTTCTATTCGGGGGGATGGGATGAACGATATTGGCGTGATAAGTAATTAAATCATAAATAAATTATGTTAATCATATTATGACGTTATTTTGAGAGGCCAAGGGGAAATGGCTCCTCCCCTTGACGTTAGACTCAATAAAGGCATCTCCTCAAGTTGAGATAGGGTCTGTTCCCGCCTGAAATGACGTACCTGGTATTAATCAGAAATAATGTATTCAAAATTATTCGATAAAATTAAACATTTTATATTAAATTATTGAAATTATAATTAAATTATAATTATTATAATTATAACTCTCCTTTACGTTGCAGTACTTAGTATCCAATGAGTTGTTGCTTCAGCACATCCATAACATCCCATGTCTTCATGTTGTATGCCTAATAAGTTTTTATACCCCGCCCATTTCTAGGTCATGAATAATTCATCAGCCCTTGGAATCCTTGACCTTTCCAGTCCCGCGGTGCCTCTTGCCTCGGGATGTCACGTGCTTCGTGTAATTTGTGGATCTTCTTCCGATTAGGGTTGTTGTTTTTTTATGCCACCACTTTTCAAAATTGCCCCATTTTTTGAGGGGGAGTAACGCCTCATTCATTTTCTGATGATGAAATAAGTTAAATTCGCTGTTATATGTATGTATTTTGTTGTTTATTTGGTCGTTATTAACACTTTTATTCGATGTAAAATATTAATTTTAATTTATTACCTGGCATCAAGTGAAATAATGGCTTTGATGGAAACGATGCATTTTGGATCCGTGATGGAAATCTTCCAACATCAACTTTTGATCCGAGAAGTTTTGTCGTGTTTTGTCTCGTGGAGATCGGAGCATGGAATGGTTTAACGCAGATTCATAGCTGCATTATCCAGCCAAGGTGCTAAGGAGTTCAGGATTTATGCCTTTCCATCTTGACCTCGCACCTGGAGCGTACATACCCAATTCATTTGGGAAAAATACTAAGAACTTGTAATTCATTGGCAATCTGTCACAGTTTCGTACGAGACCATTGGAAACGGAGCAAAGGAAAATGGAGAACAGGAGTTCAATCATTCGAGATGGAAATAATAGGAAATGAAGAAATGAAGGCATTCGTTGTCGAGCTTTGAAAGAGAGAATCTCAACGAACAATTTTGAGGTCTTAAAAGGAAACAAAATCGCTTTCATCAGCAAAATGGTCTCAGATAAAATTGGGAAATGAAACAATAGGAAACCTGTTTGAAATTTGAGAAAATGTTTCATTAGTTGTTCCTGTTGATGTTCGTGTCGTGAATGACAAAGTTTCGGTTCTGTTTTTGGTTTGTTGGAGATTTTCAACTTTTCGAGAAATGAACATTTATTTAAAACATTAATGTCGTGCATTTATTCGTCATTTTCTTCTGCTAATAATTTTTTGAAGAAAAGGCCGTAAATAAATTACCAAGTGCCATTTTGTCGGGAAGTTTTAAAAAGGCGGACTAATATTTATTTATCGGAATGGAATGAATTGAATTATTTCTAATTTTTACTCAGAGTCCTTTTACAAAAAAGATTTTGAAATATGTTCTTAATATTTTCCAAGAATGTTCATGACCATCATCACCATCGTCTTCGTCAATTTATCATTTTAATTATGAACGAACAATTCTAGGGATACGAAAGAGATGGCCTCCCAAAAAGAATATTTGGAGAAATATTTCCAAGGCCAATAATCTCTCAGTGGAAATAATTTTTCCATTTTAATCATTATAAATTCCGTTATAAACATTTCATCCACATCTCCATAAAGCATTCTTAATAATTGCGGTTATTCACTTCCAGTTCTTCAGAGCATTCTGATTGGTTTAAAATAAAAATAAACATGGCCAGTAGGAGTAAATAAATAATTGCAGTTGATTGAATAAAATGATTGTAATAAATTATTAATATTATTATTATTATTAATATTATTATTTTATGTTATTTATCAATTTCATTAAATTCTCTCGCATCTTGAAGAGGTTCAAAGCAAGTCAAAAATGTCGAGATTTTTCAACTTAAAGAAACGCATAATGCAGTCATTGGACACATAATCACAAACGTTTCATGAACATTTCGATGAATTTTAAATGTCAAAAATGTAAAAATATTTTATTATTATAATTATTTTTATTAATGAAAATTAGTAAATTCATGTGCTTATTCGATTAAAGGAAAGTTTAACATTAAGAAGTAATAAAGAAAGTCCTTGAGCAGGTATTCATTTCAATTCAAACTTGATAACGACCTTGATAATGACTCGGTTGTTGGCATGGCAACAGCAACAATAATTACTCGGTATCAACGAGACGATGACGACGTCGAAGAAGAAGATGAAGAAGAAGATGATGATGATGACGTTGATTTTTTAAGTAACGTAGGCTCATGTACTTTATCGACAACGACAACGATGAATGTAAGCAACAGCGGATGACAGAAGTTCATCTTTCCATCTTTAACGAATTGGCATGAAATGAATCACTCCTCCATCTGATAATTAGGTGTACACTCGGACGTCCCTGCAAACCATTACACCGGACCCCCCTAGCAATCAGGAGATCGTAAGAAGCGCATTTGGAATTAAAAACCGCGCCAACTTCATCAATATAATTATCGCCATCGTCGTCGTCGTCACCGCAACTATTATTAGCAGCGCCATCATCATTATCATCATCGAGTGCTATCCGTTGAATAATATAAATAATATTATATTAATCAGTATCTTCATCCCTGTCATCGTCATCATCATCAACGCTATCATTATCATCATCATCAACGCTATCATTATCATCATCATCAAACGCCACCTAATAAAGCAGTGTGACTCCTCTATCTTTCCTTCAATTAAATCAAAAGTCACAAAAATTTTTCTAAAAAATTCTCTTTTCCATGTTTTAAAAAAAAAAAAATCTGATCATTAATATAAAAGTAATAAAAAATAATAATATATAATAGAGGCATTATTAAATAATAATAAAGGAACCAGGTTCCATGAAGAAGTTCTTGACAATACCCTCTTCAGGACGATATTGTTATTATTATTATTGTTATTATATTCATAATTATTATTATTATTATTATTATTATTATTATCATTGCTATTATTATTTAAATTATTATTATAGATGATAATATTTTTCTTACGAAATGGAATGAAAAGAAATGGCATCAACTTGGCTTTTAATCTCGGCTTTTAAACTTAGAGCTTTTCCCCAAAACATCACATTTCTGCTCAATTCATAAGCTACTCAGTGTTTCCATGTATTCCATTCTTCAAAATATTTCACAACTATACAACTATGACAACTATGACAACTATGACAACTATGACAACTATGACAACTATGACAACTATGACAACTATGACAACTATGACAACTATGACAACTGTGACAACTATGATGACGATGATGTGGAGACAGTGACGATGGCGATAGCAATAATGATGATGAAAAATTGACGATGATGATGATGATCTTTCAGGCGTTACTTTGTGAAGGTTCACAGTCACCTGCTAACTGTTAGGAAATCGACAGATTTCAGAAAAGTTTCTGAACTGTTTTCTCGCCTCGCTTAAGTCTTAAAAATTTTTTAAAGATTTTTTTCACGAGCATCTATGAAGTCATTTCGACGATTCTCAATTAATTCACTCACTCACTTCTTAATAAATTATGAGGTATGAAGTGATGATGGAGTGAATTAAGTTTCCTGCTGGATGAGTTGATGCTAGGCGGAGTCGGGTGAACGATTGCCTCGGCATTAAAGATGATGAAGCGGAGAATGAAAACCAGGCGCAAATGAAATTACCGTGGGACGTGGAAAATTCCTGACAAATTTACTCGAGCCATTTCCAAAAGTTTATGAAGATGAATGAGGGATGGAAACAAAAAGAAGGATAACCTCTGTCTGACCTAATGGAAGTATTTTGACTTGACCTTCTTTCGGGTCAAGTTTATATTTGTAGAAGAAGGAATTTGTTTTAAAAAAGATGCATAAACTTAGAATCAATTTTTTGAAAATAGGTATAGATGCCTAGAGTCTTTTTTTTTATTACAAATGAGAATTATTTTGATGCAGCTCGTCTTAGTTGCAGCAATGGAATATATAAACTGATAATAACATGTCATCTCACAAACTTTGACAATGGACAAAAGCTAGCTGCATTCAAGATTTGTTGGAATCATAAGACACACTGAAAAAGTGACCCAACTTTTACCTTAGTAAATTGTCGACCCCGGAGTATTTAAGACAGACAGATTTCGGATAATTTTACATTTTACGCGCTGAATAATATGTGAATAATTATATTCATATTTAAACAACAATTGTATCGGATCAGGTTGAAACAAAGTTGAATCTGAATCGAATGAATCTAACAAGTCCTGGAAAGCTTGTTTCTACTTTAAGATTTTAAAAGTAATTTTTAATGCCTAGAACCACAAAGTTCGTTTAACGATCACGACATAGTGGATCGAGCAGAAAATTTAGTTTTATTAAAAATAAATAAAAAAATTAATACCTCTACGTTAGTCACGCATCCGAAGAATGAAAGATCTTTCGAGATGGGAATTGTCTGGGAAGAGCAACTTCTTGAAACAAAATGATAAATGCTTAAAATATCCTCGGTGAATAATGGGTTAAGGAAAATGACAAGACATTCATCATTAGAGAATGGAATGACCCTAAAGAAAATTGCGAAGTGAAAGTTGTGGGATGGTCGGACAATTTCCTGGAATCAGTGTGATTAAAGTTATTACGTCTGGGTTTCAAATCCTGGCTGCAGATGATGATGAATTTCAAATATGATGGTGGTATTTAAGATCTTTTGTCTTTAAATCTTTTCGTATTGTAATGAGACATTTAGTTTATTTTAAAATTTATTTTTATGATTTGCATTTGCAATTTTGTTTCACCTTCCGCCTAAAATGATCATGTATCGATACATTACAAAATATTAAACACCAGAAGCAGTTTGGCAACAAGTTTTTTATAAACAATATTTAAGTAATATTAATATTGCATTATTAATAATATTTTAACGAAATGTCTACACAAATGTTTGTTTAAATTATTTTAAAATTTGATTATATTCATGAAGCATTAATATGCTAATAATAAAGTCTAGGAAGACCGTCAAAAGACGGTTTGTAGCAGACAATTAAAACTACAATTTAAATTAAATAGGTTAAATAATTTATTACAATTAAAATGCATTAATTTTTGATAAAATTTATTATTTCAAATTGAATTTACCTGTTTTTAACGCCTTAGAAGTTTACATCTAAATTCACTTTTGGCCTGCATAAATTGTTGTCCGTCATAAACAGTCTCGAGGGCACCTTCCCGTTTTGTCTGAGAATTCCATTTCGCTGGCAAAATGGCGTCCAAAAACGATGACGATAAATCTATTGCGCAACTAGATAATGAAGCTTTGATAAAGTACAACGCAAGGTTGAAACAGGAATTGGAACGCGAGAAAAAAATGATCCAACATGTAGAGTGGAGAGGAAGCAAGTTTCCTCCTTTTAGCATCGAGCCGATGGCTCATGAACGTCAGAGGCTTGAGAAGCCAATGACGGCCGAGGATAGGAGATTGAGGAAGCAATGGCTGGATGATCAGGTTCTTGCACCGCATGAGCCTGTCTACATACCTGAACTTTACCCAAGGAACCCCATAAAAAGATTTCTTGGCAAGCCATGGGATGTTACCTTTAGTGGACTGGAACCAGTTATTGTAAGCTCTTCTTCTTATTGCAATAACAGTCCACTTAATTACATTGAGCGAGCAGATGTTGTTTTGCCATCATTTAAATAAAAGATGGTTTTAGTGTATTATGTTATGATATTTTTATTAACCAATACTGGATGTAATGTGATGAAACACTCTTTACCATTCACATATCATCTTCATGAGAAATAGATGGAATACTTTTTCAATTCATTTTCTTTTCAGGTTAAATATTAATTTTATTTTGTATAACAATTTCCAGGGACATCATTTTAAACAAATTCTTCACTCAACTTCAGATGAGATAAAATAAAAAAATAATTCTCTTGAAACTTTTTCAGGGAAAAACAGCTGCTAAATATGGACGATTTTTTGTTCCAAAGATTGCAATTGCTGTTGGTGTTTTGTATAGCACACTCTACTACTTGAAGTACAATGGAGCTGTAAGACTCACTATTCTCTATAATTTCTGCAAATATTTAACCAACGCTTGCTTATTTATATTAAAAAAAAAACAAGCAGTAGTAGTAACAATTGCAACATTAACACTACATGAGAAAAGATGGGATTAAATATAAGTTTCCTTGGCAGAATTGGACCCACATAAATGGATGGCACATGTTCTCTTCGAAGCCACCAGTTTACCATGTAAGTAATTCCCTAATTGTGACATCTTAACCTCTTTGTCAACATCTTTTTGACGATCTTGATGACTTTCTCGTCGACAGGTGAGTGAAAGGCTCTCTCTGAAGAAGAACGATGACTTCTATGACAAAGGCTTCAAGAATCGCACCGTTCTGAGGCACGGTAAGACCTCGTTTGTTCCCTGAGCCTTGGTGGCCGAAGCATTCTTTAGGAGTGGACTTTCGACGGACGATGCGCATTTGCGGATTTCTCATCGGATGAAACTCAAAGTAAACTTACGTCTGCTTGGAAGAAATACAACTTTGGAAAACGCGTTCTTTGTGGTTCACTCAATCCTATTTAAAATTACCTCTTACAAAGATTCTAATTGAAAATACTTATCAGACTGAGGGATCAGATATGATTTGGCAAATTGTTTTTTTGGTCAAAAAACTTGCAAATCCTCAGAAACAAGACGATCAGAATTGTGGTAAAGTCAATAACAATCATTAGATTAATTTTCCAGTTCATCTTTGAATACCTAATGAGGATGTGCTTGGCCCAGTTGTTGGCAAATTAATGGATGATGGGGACACAGCAAACATTTTAAGCATGAGAGGAATGGGCTGCATTGGTTATTGATTATCTGCAGAAAGTTTATCTACTTAACTAAAAATGATGTTTTAACAGTGAATGAACAGTGATTCTGGCTGGGTTATTGGATCAGAGTGTAGAGATTAGTAAATTATGGAGCCATGAAAGCAAATCGACAAAATGTGAACAGAAAATTAGACCGAAACCAAATATTGGTGGCACGACCGCTAGTGGTGAATGTAAGTTTTAAAAAGTGAGACCAGGACTAAAACATTTTGAAATTGTTTTTGCCGCTTGTAAAGTAATTAGATTATGACCTCGCGCAACAGTTCTTCAAATGATTTCCGAATAAATTACATAAAAACTTCAAAGTCCAGTAAAATAGCACAACAGTGTAATATAAATATAGCAAAGGAAAACAATTCAAAATATAAACAACGAGCGAGATTCAAACCGTGAAACAATGCACCGATAGTTTGCACTTTCAAGCGTGTCTTCGGATATGAGAGCAGTCAACAAAATTTTTCAAGTATCACATTTCTTGGTCAGATTATACTAAGATTGAGTCACGGGCCCCAACCAACGTTCGATCAAACAATGAGATGCTGACTAAACTTTCAAAAATAGGTACAAGTTTTTGGCTCGGTATCATCTTGAGGATTGGCATTTTTGTGGTAGCACTTTGATAAAGTTTGTCAGCAAGAGATCAAGCTGGTTGCTCAAGACTTTCGTTGCTGTGTGTCTGCAAGGAACATTAAATCTTTATGACCAGAATTTTATCAAAATGTGATTACTTTATGTTTTTATGCTTTACATATTTTTATTTAAATATAACTCCCAATCAGTTGTGCAATTAACTTAGTCTCATTCACAGTGAATTGGATATAGATCAGCACAAAATCCCATAGGTTTAAAACTATTCTAATGTTAACAATCTTTTCTCTAGTACATCTTAATTCTCAAAATACTAACTGAAATACGTTCTCTGCAATACAGTAATAAAACAATTATTAACAAGGTCACAACAAAATTGCGAACCCAGGAATAATTTTCCTTGAGGAATCCGTTCATGGCAAGGCGTTCTTTCTTCTCGACCAGCAGATTGGAGGGTATCCATCCTTCATTCCTAGGGTTGTTTGCCTCCCTGATGAGGCTCCACCCCTCCTGTCCAGGGTCAACAAGGATGACCTCTGTGCCCATCTTGAGGGACAGTTCGTCAGGTCGTACTGCTGAATGATTCCTCATGATGACATAAGTTTGGCCTGCCACCTAATACAAATTAAGAAATTGTGTTTTAGCATTCTATAAAATTCATTGAAAATAATTGAAATTAAAATATTATAAATGTATAAAATGTCATTTTAAAAAAGAAAAATATATAAAACAATCCCTGGCAATTCAAATAATAGTTTTCTTCTTATGCCATTATTTCATTATGTAAATTTTAGATATTCATTTTCAATAGAATTTCAGTTATACTCAGACAGGTTTATAAAATAATTATTTTATACAATAAACATTAAGCATCAGCACCATTGTCTGGTTCACTCTTACATTGAGTACCCATCAGATTAATTGGAAAGATGAGATGATTTTAAATGTTTAATTACAAAAATAAATTAAAAACAAAGAATTTCCAACCTTTGATAAGTCAATCATGGATGAACTCAAAGATACTTTTCTGTTGTTCATCTGCAGGCTGTCATTGTTGTTCGTGTTGTTGTTGTTGAGAGGGAGGAGACCATTTCTGGATGTTTTGCTGATGAGGGAAGTAAGATTTGAGATGTTAGCATTACATCAAAGATATTGTTAGTATAGGCAGTTTGTGTAGTGTCTCGGGTAATAATAACAATAATAATAATAATAATGGTAATAATAACACCTCTTGAAATGCAGGCATTGTAAATATTTATGACAAACAAAGAAGCAATAACAACACTAAAATTATATTTATGTAATGCCTAATCACTCAAACCTTGGAGATCTGACAGGAGTTCTGAAGCTGTTCTTATTCAAATTATCATCTGCGATGGACAACAAATATAATAATAACCTTGCGAATATTTCGAATCCATGAATATTTTAGACTTACTTTTGATTTTCTCAAACTGTCCCAAAAGAATTCTTTTAATTTCAGAGACCCAAAAGTCTTTGACATTAATGCCTGATGCCTTCAGAAAATAAAATAACATGATTTTGTTATATATTATTCGATTAATGTAAGTTTATTTGGTCCATCTCAATCATAACAAATAATATCAATTTATTGCGCCCATTTAATCATTTCTAGCATTGGAAACATGAAACTAAAGTGATTTTTCGTATTTTCGAACACCTGTACGATGTAAGACTCGTTGGTCTTGTGGAGAGAGAGTTGGAACTTCTTCTTGTCCCCTTTGACGTTCTCGGTCAGTGCCAAATCTGCAGTCTGCAATCAGAAGACAATCAATTGAATTAGTTACAGTAGTAGTATAGTTGAAGTAGTAGAATAGTAACTATTATGTAATAATAATAATAATATTAATAACAGTAACAATAATAATAATAATTGTAGTAATAAGAATAACGGTAACAATAATTAGTCAACCAATTGCAGTCAAACGTCAGTAAAACTAACTGGCAGAAGGGCTTTGAATGAATAAGTGGTACTTCCATTTCCATTTGACTCCAGTTTTTTTCCAATGATGATGAAAGTTTCGTAAAGGAACAAGTGCCTCGTTGATCCGGATTTGTTCTTCAAGAAGCCCCAAGACTTTCCACCCTCCACCTGAACGAGGAATGATCCCTGCTGGATCAACTTGCCACCTGCTGACAGGTCTCCCTAGTACAAAGAGTTAATAGAATACAAATAACGGAATAAATAATTAACTTAGTTAACAGAATAAAATAACAGAATAAGCAAATCGATTAATAAATAGAATTAAAATAGCAAAATAAAACAATGTTAGAGGTTGACAAGCGACAGATGAATGGACACCTCGAATCCTTCAATGGAAATGAGACTCATGGCGGCCGAGGACTTTTCGATCAACTTTCCGACGATGTCGACGGCTTCCTTGGCACTATCCAGACTCTGATCCTGATTGCAATACTTCACCAAATCCTGAAAACAAGAATTCATGTTTCTAAATTTCAGACTTCAAAGCCTAAATCTCTAACCGCAAGGGTTACTTAATGCTTGCAGACACTGTAAGTGCACTTCTTAAACTTTCAATCCTTGCATTCATGATGACTCATTAATACTTGAAACGAAGAAAATAATACCTTTAAAAGTTTGTGGTAGATTGGAAGTTGTTGGATGGGTTTGCTCAACAAAACATCTAGCGGCTCGTTCGATGCAGCCTTTTTCTGACATTCCTAAGCAAATCCATTTGTTTTTTTGTTTTTTTAAAGTATCATTAAAATTTTAAACTTTTCACAATATTAAACATAATTTTAAAGGTTACAGAATAATTTAAACAGAAGTTATTAGTAAACTAGTTAGTTAAATATCTTGCTACAGCAATTGAACTTGCCTTCATGAAATCACAGTTTATGACTTTATAGAGAAGTTCAGTACTGGCAACTTTATTTTTACAAAAGTCAGTATACAGTTTGGTGAGATCATCTTTCTGAAATGTTGATTAAAAACAAGATATTTTCCAAATTACAACTTCCCAACAATGACACTTAAATCGAAAAGGAGTAATTCCATGAAAAAAAAATTCATTCAGTCCATGCAAGTCAACGCCCAGTTTGCCACACCCAGTTGATATATAGAGAGACCTGAGACACTTAAGAACAACTTATAATAAGTTACAAATAAACAACTAATATCTTATAATAAGTTACAAATAAACAACTAATATCCGGCCTAATATTAGCATAATTTAGCACTCATTATAAAAGTGAGTTGTTCAACGAGCGTCAATATATCAGTTGTAAAACCACGGGTTAAAAATGGATAAAAATCAGAATTGTTTTCAAGAGTTATTTTCAACTTACGTGAATTATGAAAGAAAAACAAAACGCTTCAACAGATTTCATGCCCTCGGCGCTCTCGAGTTCTTTCAAGAAAATGCTGAAGTTCAACGAGAACACTCAGAATAAATGCTTTTTTTAAGAAATGAAAAAGACTCTTCTAAGTCTCTTGTTGTAACAATGTATCACGAAATAGTTTAAAATAATAATTAATCAGATTAAATTGATGAGCTCTTTATGTTTTTAATGAATTACAACTAATTACATTTGACATTTGTATACAGTTATATTCAAGACCCAAATTGGTAGACAGGTTAAAATTAAAACGTACTCCGAGTGGAACGAGAAGAGTTCACTCCAGTTGGAAAAAAGTTCGTTCTTCCGACCGACCAACTCTTCGGGCAGCATCGGCAACATGTCGATCGATTCCATTTCCTTGACGTAACTCTGAATTGAATGCATTTGGAAATGAATTGAAATTACTGGAGAAATAATATTTAATATCGACAAGGTATTCCAAGTAAATAACAATATTAAAACATGTAAAATAACACCATTAAAGAATACAAAATAATATTATTAAATAATATTAATATCGAACTCAATTAATTTCCAAAAAATTTAAAAATCCATTTCGATAAAAAGTCACAAACTCACTTTCATGACTAACTGAAGACCATCCACATACAATTTCTCTGCAGCCACAATTTCTGCTATAGCATCACTGGAAAAGTATTTTTTGTATTTAAAATATAAAATACATTCACACCACGAAAGCATCACCGAAAAAGTAAAAAACCTTTGCTTGGCCTGCAACACGTTGTCTTCCTTATCCGGACTCGGAGACAGCCTGCTTTTGATGGAATCCAAGTTGTGGCTGCTTTTTGAGAACCTTCTCTCGAGTTTACCCTGCAATGGAAACCAGAATCACGAATTTGAGTTGTGCGTAAAGGTTGCAAAAAAAAAATTGTAAGCAACAGCATGGCAGATGAACAAATTATGACGTAAGCAATTTATAAAGATTAGTTTAAAAGTTAATAAAAGCACAAATGAAACCTCTGATTTATAGTAATTTTAGAGCAGTGCAGTTATTCAGAGCTATGAGTGAGTTTCAATGATCAAGTACAAACAAAAAAATTAGCCAAACATTATCGTGGGAATTTTTAAGCCACTTCACTAGAAAATGACAAGAGACACGAAGAACCGTTGAGAAAACAAACTATTTTTTTTAAGCTGAATTTTCGCTTTGGCTTCGGCTGGTCCGACGGAACGTTGAGTTGTTGCGGACACTGCACGACAGCCGGAGGAGCATTTGGAGGGGTCGAGAGGTTCACCATGGAAACTGAAAACGGGGAAAGAACATTGCCATTGCTGCTGTTGCTGTTGTTGCTGTTGTTGTTGATGGTTACGATGGGAGGTGAAATGTGCGACGGCAACACAACGTGCACCGGTTTGGGACTTTGCTTGATGACGATTTGGGAGCACAACTGGGTCCTGCATTTGGTCAACATGTTTAGGATGTCCTCTGATCGAGACAAGATGCTCTCAACGCTCGTCTGAAAATTTATTTTAAGATTCGGTCCGAAGTGCTTCGAGCGATCTTTAAGTTTATAATCAACATTAAACAACAACATGTAATGCTCTTAATGGGATCACTTGACTGGTGATTGAGATGTTGTTTACTGGTAGATTTTGAAATAAATTCTTAAATCATTTTTTACCTTCAGCTGGGCGGGGCCGAGGAGAGAATTGAATTTCTGATGGAATTCCTTGGGGTTGCTGAAGCCGAGGTTTTTGAATCCGGCGATCATGGAGTCCAAATCGCTGATGGCTTTCGTGACTCGTTCCGAAGAATGGTTCGGTTCGATAGCCTGGGAAGCGAGGAGATCAACTCCCTTGGAGCACCATTTCTCAGCCTATGATTATGATTATGATTATGTAATAAAATTCTTTAGATAACTAATTTAAATTTCGAGCATTTTAAAAATATTTCTTCATTTCATCCATTTAGTAATTCAGTGTAATCAATTGATCGTGTGCCTTCAACAAAGAACGTCTTTCATGCATTTCTTGAAAACTCTCCATGCATTTCGTCAGAAAATGAAAGAATTTTGAAAATAAAAATGTGGAATGTTAATCACTTTGATGAATATAAATAGCTTGTTAGGTCTCTAATGTTAATCACTTTGATGAATATAAATAGCTTGTTAGGTCTCTAATTGCTGCTCTCAAAAAAAAACTAAAAGGGAGAGATTTTAGATTCATTTTTCTTAAGTATGCCTGCTAGTTAGTTAATATATTTCCATTTAACTAGGCTTACTAAATCATTACCATCACTAAATGGCCATATATCTATTCATCCATCCATTTGTTCTCAGTAAATTGATTATTACAATAACTGATAAAACATAAAAGTTAAATAGATAGATTTAGTTAAATTTCAGCATCTCCTATTGGCATATTGATCTAAATTAAAGAGAGAAAGATGATAAATACATTTTCAATCGAGTCGAACAGCTCCTTGGACTTGGAGGCAATGTCGATGCCAGAGTCGAGCAGTCGGCCGTAGTCCCGAACGACCCTCTCCAGTTCGGAACACTTCGGCCTGATGCAGTCGAGCGCGTAGTGATTCTCCTCTATGAACTTTTGACCCCTTAGTTTCAGGGCATCTGCTCGAGTGATGTCGCTCTAGGAGGGAAAGATGATAATGATAATATAATAATAATAACGATGATTATGATGATGATGATAATAATAATAATAATATCAACGCTAGTAATAATAATTAGCATCTCGTTGAGCAGACGCATTGGCACATCAGACAGCAAAATATTAATCTAAATCGTCAGTTGAAAATCTTGAAAACCTTCGACGACTCTTCGAACTTTCGGAGTTCAACGAGGAGTTCGTTTGCTTTCAGCGAAGATTCGCATTTCATGTCCACGGACTCCAAGTACTTCAAATGCTTGTCGCAAGTGAACTGGAGCTGAAAATTATGATGTCGTTGAAGATGATGATGATGATGATGTCGTGATGTCGTTGAAGATGATGATGATGATGTCGTGATGCTGTTGAAGATGATGATGATGTTGATGTCGTTGAAGAAGATTATGATGATGATGATGATGAAAGTGAGTTACACTTGAAGCATCATTGCTATAATAAATGGATATAATAAAAAGTTGCTTGAAAAAACATTTGCATAATTACTACTCAATAATCAATCTTTTGTTGTAACTAATAATATTTGATTAATCGTTAATTTATTTAACTTATTATTGTATGTAGTTATATTTGGATTAGCATAATATAAACATGATTCACCAGTTTAAAATCTTCTTCAAACTTCCTGAGCTGCAAGCATTGTTCGAGTTTTACTTTGTGAAGCTTCCAAAACGACTCAAAACTTTTCGCTGCTTCTTCTAATTGTGCCAACAACCTGTTTAATAAATAAATAATAATAGTAAAAATAATAATACTATTTAATAACATTATAATAAATAAATAATAGTTTATATAATAAAATTATTAATATTAATTCACAAATTATAATGTTAACTATTATCTATCATTCTTATTATTAATATCATTGTTATTAATTATTGTTACTACATATTATATTCATGAAGTTGAAACAATTTTATAACCAAAGTTAAAATTATCACCAAAATAACATTAACTTTTCATGCAATGCATAGCATTATGGATTGCTTTGTCGACCTTACAAAAGCTACATCCTTCTCAAAATGGCAGGTTTTAATAATAACGTCTGAATAAGATATTTGACATTTCAAAAGCAGTATTTTGAAATCGAACAATTAAAATAATAACAACTTTTAGCTTTGGTCTTCGAGAATATTTCTGACACAGAAATATAAATATATAAATAATTAATAAATATAATAATAAATTAAAATGTAAACACTGCAAGCAACCAACATTGGCTCACTTAACCTAATTGGTTTTGCAAGTGCACAATGACAACCTGAAGTTTAATTAAAAAGCTCCTTTAAACATTAAACAAATAAGAGAAAGTTTGCATTAAGAACACGTAATTGCCTGATAATTACATAATAATCAAATGTTCAAACATAAAATCATCTACACATCTAGAAAGGGACATTAGCAAAGTTTTAGCATTAAATGATCTAAGTACAAAAGCATAAAACCAAATAATCATTTTAGGCCTTTAATATTATTATTACTAAAAAATTACATTTATAATAATAATCATTTCAAGCCTTTCCTATTATTATTAATATTATTATCGTTGTCATTGTTGTTATCACTGTCATTATCATTATCATTATCATTATCATTATCATTATCATATCATTATCATTATCATATCATTATCATTATCATTATTATTATCATTATCATTATCATTATTATTATTATTATTATATTATTATTATTATTACTTTTATACCTATGAGCAGCGGCAACATGGTTTTGCTTGCTCTTCGGCAGCAGCCTCAGACCTTCCTCGGAGTTCAAGTCGACACCAGGGAAGGAGCCACTCTCCTGCCCCACGAAGCACTCTGCGAGCACCCTGCCATGGTTCAGGGTGGACTGAATGTCCTCCTCGATCTCGACTCGGATGGTCTCGTGGTCGTGCATCAACACCTCCGTCTGCATCACGTCGTTGGGAAACTCTCTTTCCCGGAGGTCGCGACACGTGGACAGCATGTTCTGCTTCGTCGAGGCCACGTTCGCCGAGAACTTTTCCAGCGCCTGCGACGATGATGATGATTATGATGAGGATGGTGGTGATGATGATGATGATGATGATGGTGATGCAAAGTCAAAATTATTTGATTCTATGCTGAATAAAGTTAATTGGGGAGATTCACTTTTAAAATGCACAGAAGTGACTGTTGTAAATTTTAAATTGCTGATCATTACTAAGTTAATGTTGCACCACTAGACACTGAATGCACAAATTTGTGTTAGTCTAACCAAATGGTTCATTATTTTATGGATTGAAAAAAAAATTATCATTTATTAACCTTAACATCACATCTACATAGAATAAACAATTATAATCTTGCATTACTAAAATCTTGATTCAGTCAGAACAATCATTATAATTTAAAAGCTTGTTACATTATCAAATTACTTATTACGATGCAAAATCATTTACTATATTGTAAATTTACTGATTAAAATGTAAAACAAAACAAAACTCACAGCCCTGTGTTGTATCCACTCAGAGAGGTTGAAGGCAAGAGTTCCACCAAACTCTGCAGTGAGTTGTTCCTTGTCGATGTAGTCGTGCAAAACATCAACTGAATCCAGTATCAAGATCTGAAACAAAGCTAATGACAACTGAGACAAGAAGATCTTTTTCTGGCATGCATGTTGGCTCAATGGGATGTGTTCCTGAGGTGGTAGTGGTAACAGTCAGAATGTGTAGTGTTCACTACCTGGCACTCAACCCTAAGGAAAGTCTTTTTGGGATGTTGCATGAATGGTATAGTGATCAAAAAGTGTCTTTACATCCTGTTCAGATGCTTAAGGCAGTCAAAAGATTGGCTAAATTCCATCACAAATATAAAAACAAATGATGCAAACTAAATTATACAAATAAATGATACAATTAAATACGAGCCCAACCTTAACTCTGAACTCCTCCTTGACAAATTTCAAGCCCGTGTCTGCAAAAGTCTTTTGCAGGAACCCGAGTGGTCTAAGGACGTACACCTTCTGCACTGGAGTCGGAAACAGGTTCTTAAAGGAAGAAGTGAAAGAATTGCAATCATTCACATTTTTTGTTATTATAATTTCTTATTAATAACTTTAAGTAGATTTTATTGTTGCACTTTATAATTATTATAATTATTATTATAGGTATTATAATTTTATTCTCATTCGGTGGACGTAACTTTCCGTTCTATTTCATAGACTTGTTTTTTTGTTGTTAGTGGCCCAACCAATCAAGCTCACTGGTTTATAGATTGAAATAAAAACAATGAATAATTAATTAATTATGTGCTAATTATAAAGGAAAGGCGAAGTGGTTATAAACATTGTAAAAGCTAGAAGTTGAAAAGTTAATGTTATGCTAATGAGTGCAAGCAAATTATTTCTGTTCAATGAATTGTAAACAAAAAACTCCGATTGAATTAAGCGACCAAACAACTGATAATGCGTCCAATTTATTTTCTTTTGAATTAACAATTTAAATCAAATTGCAGAACAAGATAATTTTTTTATTTATTTATATTTTTAATGTTAATAAAAATCGATGATCCGTTTCATTTCTAATAATTCCTCACAGTTATTTGGATGAGAAGAGTCTTCACCGATGCCCATTTGTCTTGCCTTCTGTCGATCACCACAACCACACCAGTTTCTTGCTCAGCAGGACTGTTGTTATCAATTATCATTTTATCAACTAGATTATGTAATCAAAATTATCAACTAGATTATGTAATCAAAATTATCAACTAGATTATGTAATCAAAATTATCAACTAGATTTATATTTATGCTAGTCATTTCAGTTATTACATCTATTATAGTTGTTAATATTTTTGGTCAAAAATTTTGTTAGTTAAAATTTTAAAAACTCTGTATGTACAGATTATCTGACACCAATTTGTGTTAGCGATCACTTGTGACCCTCTTTTTGGTTTCAATGAACAAATAAACATTCAATAGGCTGAAAAATGGCCAACCTCAAAATGCTTGCTAAATAGCTGGATATGGACTTGAAATGGTCGTCAGAGACGGAACTGTTGCTGGGGCATTCGGGAAACGAGACGAGTGCAAAATCTCGCCTGCTTTTGCCACCTACGAGTGAGGGAAACACGACTGTGACCGATCGATGATAAAACTCAATCCGTTAACTCATTGAACCACGTCAGGCAGTGCACGTTAGATGAGTTATCAACAAATTATTGATTGCAGCATTGAATAGCATATTTTGGTTAGCAATGTGGAGGGCCTTCGACGAGTAGGCAAATAAATGAATAATGTTGCACCAAGAGCCAACATTTATAAATAGAAACATTAGTTTCCTGAGACTCACCCGATACGAATGCAAAATTGTTTTGCAACACGTTGGCCACATCTAGTATGGTCAGTGTGCAGTTTGATTCACCCATTGCTTTGCCTGGTCGAACATTCAACTCATTAGCAGATTATTAATGAATTATGAGAAATCAAAATGATTAAATTGGGTTGTTAAATTAGCATCAAACTATTATTCAATGGCAATAGAGTTAACTTTCTAATTTATCTTTAAAAATATAGATAGTACATATGATTAATAAATTAGATTATGTTGTTGTTGTTCACAAGATGACTTTGTCCGTTTATCAAACATGAATAATTGCTAACATAACAAATAAAAAGCTGATGCTGAAGCACTCACTGAAGTTCAAAGCCTGATTATCCCCACATAAATCCATATTTGAGCAATAAAATTATGGAAGCAATCAAACATAAACTGAACTGAAAGCAAAATAAATTCCAAATTAAACATTTATCGTCAACAAGCATCAATCAAATGGCATGGCGATTGAATGGAGAGTGACAAATGTTAGCATTCTCAATCAAGAAAAAATCACCCACACGAACAAAGAGACACTAATAAAGACAGAAAATAAAAAGCATGATCAGACACCAAGAAATCAGAACAAATACCGCCCCAATAAACCACAATTATTATCAATTAGCAATTATTAAGTCATGGAACACTGATCCAAAGCCAAGCCTTAACACCTGTCGAAGCCAAGCTAGGCATCCGAGAACCTCTGGACAGACCTCCGAATACAGAAGTGGAAACAGAGGAACGACTGAACTTTCTGGAATGACTGGAGGCAGGGCTGACTCTGCGACCACCTTCCCCGGGGTCTAACCTTGCCCGACGATCGGGGTAGTCGAGATTGTCTGACGGAAAATCGAAGTACCATTGTTCGTCGCCAAGTTCATCCTCGATTTGGGACATGGCAGACGAAGTCAGACTGCTGCTGAAAAAATTATTATCACTAGGAGATGTTAAACTCTGTCTGGGTCCGCTCGGAGTTGAAGATTCATTCGAGACCCAAGAAACTCTGAAATTACAAAAGTCAGAGATGCTCTCTCCTGCCGCCTTTGTCTCTTTCATCTGTTTGATGTCATCCAATACGACGTTCTTAATGCAACGAGTTTCAGTTACCAAGTCAGAACCACCTGCATTCGTGTGCCAACTTTTTAACATGTTTTGCCTAATTTTACCTTCTGAATTTTTTCCCCTTACCACCATGATACCTTCTCTTTTGAGCAACTGACTGTTTGGTCTCTGCAATCTTTTATAGGTTCTTGATTTCAATGAAGGATTTGGTTGCTTTGAGTCATCATATCCTATGAGGAATGCATCACTGGAACAATCCAAACTCAAATCATCCTTTCCAAGCAGCCCCCACCCATTTTGTTTAAAGTTGTTCAAGAATTCCTCAATCCTCGATTCAATTTCTTGTGGTGGTAGTACCAACTTGGGCGGAGGAGAGAATTTGGGATCGGAATCCGTGTCAAAGCACCTTTCCGGAATAAACTTCTTTCCATCGTCGTCGTCCGAATCAGAATCAGAGAGTTTGTTTGGAGTGAGATACAGCTCAGATTTATATCTTCCTGAGAGATAGAATTCAGTGGAACTTCTTGAGATGTAGTGCAAATATTCGTCAACCCTTTCTTCTTCACTCATGAATACAGGCTTTCAGAATTTACAGAGAAACTTTTAAATCCCTTGAAGAATTTGCTTATGACAATGTCTCTAAGCTTCATCAATGAAAACCAGCCAGTTAAGAATCATCCTCAAACATTTGCATTACATCACGCTCTAGCGATAGTTTGTTACGAAACCTGCAATACAAACACTCTAAAGATTGCCATGCTGCTTCCTGATGATGCTTTCTATTTATAGAGGAAAAGGAGAATGGACTACAGCAGGATGCAGGTAAAATGCTAATGAACCTGATCAATAACACCAAAACCTTCGACAGGCTTATATATAGAATACGTTGTGAAATTTAATGAGATATTAATATTAATTCAATGTAATCATAAATCTTACGTTTATTTAAACCAATTAATATTTTACCATAAAATATTTATTTATTCTTGATTTTATTTAGTGGCCATTATTAAGATAACATGCAAGTAAATGCATAAGAAATAATTGGAGCACGTTGGGAATACTGAACATAAGATCCAATTTAAAGTAAATATGCTGAGCATAAGTATATTTTATAAATGAAGCATGAAGTAAGCTCATGACAGAATTTTTGCAAACAAAAAATCATAACATTCATTAAAAGCTTTCAATTCATATATTGAAATACTCACTGGGCAAATTTCATTACAACTAGTGTTTCTGGTCTGGTCCAAAATCTGCTGATAAATCCATGAAGCGCCCACAAAACATTAATTCACTTTTCTAAACGTAACGCGATAGGCAAATGTACTAAGAGAATCGCAAAATTAAGATGATCATAAGTCTTGAAAGCTAAGTGGTTGCTAGAACTTTCTCTTGTATGCAATTCATCCCACTTTAAGTCACGACAGGTTAATCACAGAGTCTCAACAACGGCTTTGCAACCAAACTATGACAAACCCTGACGTGTATGCGCTTGCAGGCTTCAGTTGGCTTCTATAATGCTTTATTTTATGAATACTCCACAGAGTTCAGAACTACTTAAAAGTCGTAGGCTAGGAATCTATCAACTATTATCTATTTTTATGTTGCCTTAAGAATTTCTGGCGAAAAGGCTCCCACTCAGTCATTCACCTGCACCTGTATAATGTCTATTTTTAGCTGTTAGGCTCGCTCACTTGCTCTGGAAAAATGACATTGATCAGATGGAGTTGTGAAGTTAAATTGATTCACTTTAAAACATTTAAGTTTTCTGCAGTCATATAGTCCTTATTATTATTCTTTTTCAAGGGCGGATTTAGGGGGGTGCGGGGGGGGTCATGGCACTCCCCGTCATTTGGAAAACGTTTGACAAAATTAATTAAGTTGTAACTTTATTTATATAGCGACATAAGCATAGCGTCAGAGGCGCTTCTTGTAATCATTTATATAGCGCTCCTTCCCAAGGTTTCCAACACGACACATTACGACTGTTGCCATTACCGCCGCATTAGGCTAACCTGCATGCCCCAAGTAAATCTATTATAAAATAAAAATTGATTAAAAAAATAATTAAAATGTAAAATATGTATTTTAATTTATTTAAAGTTCCTTCATCCTCCAATTGGTTCCAGTGTCTGGCATGCCAAAATGTTCTAGATCCGCCCTTGCTCTCTTTTATTATATCTGAAACCAGTGGTTATCTAGTAATGCTAACAAGATAAAAATGTTCTTATCGCCTTTTGACTCAAAAATCGTTGTAAACTTGATTAGATCAGATAAAGCAAAAAGTTCCTTTAGGTTCAGGGACGTCATTTCAGCCAAAGGAGAAAATCCTCGCACAACAAAGAGAGATGAACTTTTTTTCTGCTAGCCAAAATTCAGGGGGGGGGGGGTTTAGATAAAATCTCGCAAAGCATGAGGAGGTGACCCTTTTGTTGCGTCTAGTCTAAAGCCGTTGCCCCTCAAATGACGTCCCTGCTTAAGTTCCATAGTTGAAATGCTCGACGTGGAAGTCTGTACCCGAATTGCCGCTTCACGGCAACGATTAATTGAGATTTATTTTTATGAATTTCTTTCGAACAAATTTCCGAGAATATGAAAGTCAAGTTTGTAACAGGAGCATTTCTTCTATTGTTAACTTTTAGGAATTAGAGTTGTTGAATTCTTGTTACACTTTGAAAGACGTCCTTCGTGTTAACAAAACGTCAAAATGTTGCCTGAATTTGATCAAATTAAAAACATTTCAATAAATCTCTATTGACTCTGCTTGTATGCATCAAGATATCTTGAAAAATTTATTTCATTACAAATTTTCACAAGATATAAACATTTTTATATTATTAAATGTATTAAATCTGTAATGTATAGACGCTTTGCATTTAAATTACTATACGACCAAACACCTTCTTAAATTTACTTTTATAAGTAGTCAGTGATCTTTTTTGGCAGAGTAGGCGGCTTCGCAACGGAAAGAAACAGGGCTCATACGCGGACAATTTGCGTTTTTAGCTTTATAAATGCCAATTCTAGTGCTTTTGTAAAATGAGTTCTAAAAAAATTGAGAGACCCGGAGACCATGCAATTTCGAAATGGACAACATTTTTTGGGATGTACCTGGGATATACACTTGCAATAATAAACCGCAAAAGCTTTTCTTTTGCACTTCCAGCAATTATGGAAAATTTACACCTGGACAAAAATGAAGTGGGTACGTTTTTTAAAGTATTTTCTTCATAAATCTATGTTTCAAGAGATTAATTGTTGGTCTTAATGGTCACTTTTTAAAATTTGGTCAGGTCTAATATCCAGCAGTCAAAACTTGGCTTATACAATCAGCAAATTTTTTAGTGGTATATTATGTGACAGAGTCAATGTGAAATATCTTCTTGTTTTTGGTCTTTTTGGATCTGGTCTCCTAACAGTCTCTCTCTCAGGTAGAGATTTATTTATTGCATTTATTTGCAAAACTTTCTATATCAAAATATTTTTGTAAATATAATATTATTAAATAAATATATTTTTATATTTGCAATCAGTTGGCCTAATTTGTTATTCATTATATCATCTGGTTCGTTACGTGGTTATGAGGATTCGGATTGATTCACACGATGATTTTTTTTTTAAATTCAGTTTGTTAGTATTCATATTTCATTTCCAGCTTTCAGATCAGCAGCAATGTTTTCAATAATCTTGTTCCTGCAAGGATTTTTCCAAGGCGGAGGGTGGCCTGCTTGTGCAAAAATTCTCAAGGGGGTGAGTCATTTTGGCCTTTCCATCCATAACTGGACAACTGCAATGGCAGTAATTGGCCATACATCTAAGGACCAACTGATGTTTTTAATTCTCTATTTTTTTAAATTTAATTTACTGAAATTTCTTTCCTTTTTTTTAAATATATTATTTTGAAACCAATTGGCTAATAGAAAGAAGTGCACGCTTTTCACATAAAATGCATGATTGTGTGCTGTGAGAATGGTAAACGACACTTTTTGAAAGACGACCTTTAAGAGACTCTTTGACCTTTACCCCAGCAGTTGCTAACCTTGATCTGCATTACTTGCAGTGGTCACACCCTTCATTGTTTGGATGCGTCTGGGGGGTTCTCTCGACCTCGATGAACCTGGCATGTGCCCTCGGGCCCGTCGTGACCGCCATTCTCTTGCAGTATTATCCTTGGCAGTCGTGCTTCGTGTTTTATGGTATGTTGTCATTCCTTGGAGGTTCATTGGCTACAGGTTCACTAACACCTTTTTAGTTTTTAGGATAATAACATTCCTTTATAATTTTTCAGTTTTCTGATTTTAATGTTCTAGTTACTGTTTGATTTGTTGTTCTTGAATGAGGATTGAGTGTAGACGTGGGACTGAGTACAGAGGTAGGAGTATCTAAGTACGAGTACCAAGTACCCGTGTCTGATTGGGCGAACCGAAATATTAAGAAATATTGGTTCTTTCATTCTTTTGTGGTTTAACAAATAATTCTGGCTTTAATTTCGATTTTATTTTTCACTTGAGTTTTGCTTGCATTAAGTAGTAACCAGTTTTGATAGTTGAGCTTGTTTATTAACATTTTTAACACCTCCTTATGAGCATGAATGATTTTTCTAACTCGTTGAGTTTTCTGAGTTTAACCATTTCCATTTTCCATGTTGTTTGTCTTGACAGATATTTCCCAGCAATGAATTTGCTACTAAATATGGTCTTTTGAACACTGCAATGAATGTAGCTGGGTGTACTGGGCCAATTGCGGTTGCATTGGTCATCGCATACCATGCTTGGCCTGCAGTCTTCGTGTTTTCTGGTTAGTTGTATTTACATGTTTTTTGTTTTTTAATTACTGCTGGTGGTATCGGTCAGACGTATTAACTACTTTGTTTTGTTTCGTTCTAATTTTAACGGGCTTTCTTTCATTTATGTATTGTTAAGTTGGGACATTTGCTCTCGTTTGCTGTTTGCATTTGAGGTTTGATTCCATTCTGCCTGTTTACATAGATATTTTTTTAGTTTGCCTAACCTAAACATTTTCCTAATGACAAGACCTGCAACAACATTTATTTTAATTTCATTAATCATTTTTTTTTTAGGCATAGCAGCTGTATTGGGCAGCCTCCTTATCTTTGCAATGATTGAGTGGCCTGTTCCCAGAGCCTTGAACCAAGAGAAATCGGGTGAGTTTTACTTTGACGATACCATCTGCTATAATCATAGATATAACCATCTGTAATTTATAATTCAATATATTTCTGTCTTGCTCATCACATCTGCTGTTATTATTGAAAATACACAATGGTGGCTCACAATGAATTGTTGAAATTTCAGCATCCAATCAAATGCAGGGTAGAGGCACATGGAAGGACCTAATGAGAAGCCCTCTGATGTGGGTAATATGCATCTCTTACTTTTTGGTGTTTATGGCCAGAACTGCAGCATTGGAATGGGGTCAGCTTTACCTCATCCAAGAGCTTAAACACAGTCAACACATAGGTACGACATTATTACTGCATTAAAATTTGTTATTATTATTGTTGTTGTAATTATTGTATAATTATCTGTTAATTTGCGCATCATATTACCAATATTCCCATCTTGTCACCAATTATTAGTTTCAAATGACTGGCAGCTTCACTGTTTAAATTTGGGATTACTGAAGTTCTAATTGGTTAATTCAAATGTAACAGGAAGTCTCTTCATCAGTTTCATGGAGGTTGGAGGAGTGGTAGGCTCTGTTTCATCTGGGTACTTTGCAGACATCTTGGTTGCAAGGGTGAGAAATGTTTTCTTATTATCAAACTTATTTTGTGTTTTGCCAGTTGATTTATATTATTTCATTTAAGTAGTACCACAAGCATAGCATGTTTTGGATGCTCTTTAGCTAACGATTTGTACAGCACTGATTCCTGGGGGCGCTGGTGGCATTGCAAGCTGATTTTACATTCTTATAATACTTTTATTAACAAGCCTCTATAAACCCGCTGAGCACAATTGGTCAAATTATAAATGCAATATCTCATTTATTTGACTGTGGGTTGGAGTAACAGGTTTACAACATACTTCTGCTTGAAAGCTTTAAGAAACGTACAGGCCAATTATAATTGAGAGACCAGACTCCAGAACAAAGCAAATCAATTATTTTACTTCATCTTAGTTTCCAATTATTTTACTTCATCTTAGGTTCCAATTATTTTCCTCATTCTAGAGTAAGAACACGTTGCATGGCTCTCCCAGAATGATGGTGACCACGATCTTCGTCTGCGTTTTTGCCACTGCTCTGCACTGCTTCCTCTTCTTGATGAATACCGGTTCTTCCGATGTAAGTTTTTGCAACGACCTTTTAGCTCATCAATGTCATTTAATTACAATAAATATTTATTACATTTTTTGCTATTGCAGTTCTTAATCATGATTGTTGGGTTCTTCATGGGCGTTGGGATTTATGGCCCGATATCTCTCTACGGAGTGATGGCCATCGAGGCATCGCCCGTGCACCTCCAAGGAACATCCCATGCCATAGTATCTCTCGCAGCCAGCAGTAAGCCGCCATTTTATAACTTTTAATATTTCCTACTTTTGTGAATCTCATGTCTCATTTTTGGAATACATTGAAATTGGAGAATTTTTGCACATTTGAATCGTACTACAATCGTTGTTAAGTCAGAATCCACTCAATATACAGTTAATATTCTATGTAATTGCAATTATTTTCTTATTTCTGGGCAAACTTTGTATTATAATAAAGCACCATTCTCATTCTTCGTCCCAACAGTCGGTGCAATTACAGCTGGCCTCCCTTTCAGCCTTGTTGCACAGGAGCTGAATTGGAGAGGTGCCTTCATCATCCTTGAGTTTTTGCTCATCCTTGCAGTCGTCTTAAAGGTTTTGACAAGGAATCTCAAATACAAAATGGTGGACACGAAGAAAAAGATGCAGTGAATTCAGCATGAACTGTTTTAGTTATGATTTTGCCTCTTTACACTCAACTTTTGTTGGCTCAACACTCCTCATAGAATCCTCAGAATCGACTAAATTAATGAGTTGATAAATTATTCTCAATGATTTGATTTATTTCATGATTGTGATGTTACAATAAATTATTATTATTACAAGATTTTGCCCTTTTTTAATGCTGGCATAGAAATGAAACTGCCAGCGGAGAAATCCACGAAGCTTGCAGTGACACCTAGACCTGGGGTCCGAGGGTTTCCAAGAAACCAGCTCGGCTTGAAGGAATTTTAGCAAGTGGGTAGAGCTTGGGTAGCAAGTGGGTAGAGCTTGGGTAGCAAGTGGGTAGAGCTTGGGTAGCAAGTGGTTGGAGATTGGAAGCAGTTGGGCTTATGTGCACAACTGTCATGTGAGCTATCGCCATTTGAGCAAAAGTCAAAGAACTGTTTCGTGTTTGCATCTCAGCCTGCACTACCAGGGTGCGCCCTAGGGTAGGGATTGATTATGAAGTTCCTTAAATGGGCTAAATACAATTTTGTTTGGGTGCCTTGTGCCTTATCTGGATGTGAAGTCACCAGGGGTGTAATTTGCAAGGTTTGGGCTAAATACAATCCAAATCATCTGAGTTATGCAACGGACTATAATCAAATAAATAAATAAAGGCTAAATACAAAATTAAAAAAACATAAGTCAAGGCTGTTTGCAGTCCAGTAAACCAATTTAAGTACATTTTGCATAATTATCATAAACAAAGGAAATGTGGTTTAGTCTGTAAAGCACTAATGATGACCTTTTCTGGGTTAAAATTAGTCTTATTATAGAGAACAACTCTTCGATTTGTACTAAACTTACTGACCGTCAAGGAAGTGGTCACCCGCTGTTCTGAATACAATTGAATTTGACTTTGCTGTAAAATCAACGGCAGCCCTGATATTGTTCAGCTCGGCTTAACTACAAACTGGCTGGTGGCTCCCAGGTCTAGTGACAACCCATCCCATCTCTCTTTTAACAGCAGAATAAGCAACTCAGTTTTTGTTGCACAATGCCGTGAAAATGAGATTCATCCGGCCTTTGTAAAAATAATTTTGTCTAAGCAACTGTGCCTCCGAGAATACAGCAGGAGACAACTTACTTGTGTAAGGCAAAGTCATCGAATGTAACGGCATACAACTTGCCTCTGCTCGAAGGCTTTAAGAAAAGTACATGCCATTGATAATAATTGAGAGACCAGACTCCAGAATTATTAGCATTCAAAAAATATGTAGATGCAAGCTGGCAGTGAGTCCATGTCAAAATGTTGTCGATGGACAGGCGGAGAAACAATTAAATAGCTTAATACTGGAGCCATGGTAACACTGGATGCATGATGTAAACTCAATCAAATCAAACAAATGCAACAAAGAGTCTGAAATGGTGTCTCTCTGTGAAATCCAACTGTGACGTTCGTGAAATAGATTAACTGGTGAAGGAACCCGCTGGCGGCCGTGGCGAAGACCTCGACGGAAATGTCGTCAAGTGGTTGATGTCATGCCCAAGACGTGCAGAGGTTGTAGTCTGTGCCAACCGACAGATTCCCTTGACAAATCGATTTCACTCAGTCGTATGTGGACTCCTCCGAGGAATTCATTTTCCTTCAGTCCGTCGTAAGACCACACCGTCACCTGGAGTACTTTCTGACTGGCTTGGTCGAGTGGGATTCTGTAGATGAGCATTTCGTTGTAGGTAGGATGCGAGGTATTCTTGGTAATTTTTGTTTTCCTTTTGGTCATCTTCATGGGGTCGGGAAGGAGGTACAGTTTGACGTACGGACTGGGCAGCTCGCCACTGCTGGTTTGTCCCAAATCCTTGACGTGCATGACCATGACGACGAGACCGTGCGGCTTGTGAAAGATGCTCAACTTGATGGAGCCTTCGATGGGCTTCAAGTATTTGTTGGCGGTCGGTGCAGGAGAAGGCGGTAACTCTTTCAATTTCAGGAGGTTGGTTTTGTTCTCCTGTTCATCTCTCAACATTGGATGGAAGAAAGTGTAGACGAGATCGTGCTCTGCTACTTCCGGCGACATCTTGAGCAGCGACTTAAGGAACACCTCGAGCTCTGCTCTTCTCGCCTCTGCAACCGCCTTGACGTGGGCTCTTCCCAGTATTATTTTTCCAGAAAGAGAAGGCCACTGCACGAGAGGAAAAATGGCCACTAGCTTCCTGTGGAGTTCCTGGAATTCAGAAAATCTCCTCAGTACCAAGTTTGGAACTTTCTGGTTCACTCGCTCTACTTTTACAATGAAGATGTAAAATTTTTCTGGATTGTAACGTTTCTGTATGCCATACAGTTCGAGATTTTGTATTCTTCCGTCTGTATTGATGCTGTAAGTTTTTGGAACAAAAGAAAGGAGCATGCCTTCATCATGTCCAGAAAATTTAAGCTGTGCAAGGTTGTGGATAAAAAAGTTAAACTGGGTGAAGATGGACTTCAGACTTGTGTTTACCATCCTGGTGAATTCTGCAACAGCCTCAGCATCCGACCTTTCGGGCATCAACGCTTCCCTGACGTACCTAGGGGCATTTTCGTTTACCCTGGGAATTCCAGAGAGTGTCATCAATGAAAATAAATTAATGAAGAGGCCGCTATTTCGTCGTATGATATTGAGGGCATGGCAACAGAGATCGACAAATTTCTGAAATCTCTCTGTTGGTTTATCACCCCCATTGATGACGTAGGCCATGTCGGACGTCAAGATGAATGGTGTTCGATCCCTGTTGATTGCCCCGAGCATCTGAAAGTCTCCCAGAAACTTGGCAAAGTCGATGTGGAAAATATGTCCAGAGTGTTTGATCATGATGTTGTCGTTGTGTCTGTCGCAGACGCCCAAGATGTAGGTGGCCACACAGTAGCCGGCACAACTTGCCGTGAAGTTGTCCACGGCGGCTTGGTAATCGAGCTCGGAAGGATTATGCATTTGAAGCCACTCTGCGATCGGTCTGTCCTTGAACGACCCGGTGACACCGTGACCATGCTTCTTCTGGATCTTCCCCAAAGTTTCCGACTCCGGTATTAGCTCCACGAATCCTCTCTTTGGACTGGTTGGGAGGCATTTGAATGTGACCATCTTGAGCTCAAGTCCACCCTGAAGCCACAATCTCTCCATGATTCTAATCATTTGAAGTGTCAGAGCATCTTGTCTCAGATCGTCTCCTGCCTTGAACATCATGTAGATGTCGCCAGCTCTTGGATCGATGTTCTTGAAAGCGAGTTTCAGTGGCACCGTGAAAGAGGTGAAAAAGGAGCATGACTTGACATCGACTCCGGCTATTTCCAGCCCTGGATTTGTGGGCAGCCTCACGGATTTGTGTTGCAGGAAGTCCCACATGTTGCACAACTCCCTCTGAAGGACGGCATCGCGGTCTTTGGCGGCTTTGACTTTGTCGGCGATGGCAGAGAGCATGTTCACTAGCTCTTCTTGCTTGCCAAACTCCTGCCTCATTTTTTCTCCCACCACGCTCATGAGGGCACCAAACATGAGTTGATATCTCTTCTTGTGATGCACGTCGTCGGCCGCATCCTTCAAAAGCCAGTAAACATGATGGGCCACTCGGACGCTCGTGGCCGCCCTCTCTAGGAGCAGTCGGGCCAAAGCGCTCGTGTGGTAAAACTCGAACTTGAGGGCCTGTATCAGTTGCGGCAGGAGGTCGCAGAAGTCGTCTGCCGGCAGTTCTCTCAGTTTGTCCACCGCGATGCACCTCACGATGGTGTCGGAAAACCTCGGCAGGAGTAGCTGGAGAGACTGCATGGGGCTCACGGGTTTCCAGTCACGGATCATCGTGTACGTCTCACTGAGTGAGTACCAAGCCCAAGAAGTTATGGACTGAAGAACCTTTGGAAGAGCAGAGGGATACCCGTAGAGATGGTGGCGTTTCTGCCAAAGGTATTCCTTCTCCTCTTCGCTCAACCTGGAAAAATGGTCGAGACGCGTTTGAAGTTTAAAAAATAAGTTGGAAAAAGAAAGCAATGCAATCATATTTTGGAATATAATTTTTGTGATGCTCCTACAGAAGAGTAAATAAGAAAACCAACTTCACGATGGGGTCCTTGTCAATGAGAGACAGCAGGAGACTTTGATCATCTGGGTGCAGAGTGTCAAAGTCCTGCTTTGCACTGAATGAAATAATGCATCTCATTAGCATTACAAAGAGGCTGCTCAAAAGAGTAATTTAAAATGTTTGAAGGTTTAAATAATTAATTAATAAACAGTTATTCTAGTGGCATCAGTTATTCAAAGGTGTGATCACTCACCTGTTCATCTCTTCAATCTTTGGAAACATGCAGACAAAGTCAAAATTCTGCAAACTGACCTGTTACAAATGATTTATAATAACGTTATCCAATCTAAATGAAATCAAAATTTTTATCCGAAAGTTGTAATTCTCAAATAAAGCAGAAGAAATTGCAAATTGTATAATTAGAAATTCAATTATTCATCAAAATTCACACATCACTTAAGATCATTTTTTATTAGGAAAATCCAAATTGTCATGATAGATTATTAAGGTTCATATTACTTCTTAAAAATGTTCTTACAATTTAAGGAATGTTACAGATGAATAAATCTTTCACTGAAGGGTGAAGAACAAAATCACTTCATTCATCCACTAATCCATCCATTGCTGTTAATCCACAAAAAAAAAAGTGCAAACCTGAAGCAGAACGCTGTTCGTGCTGTGGGTGTTTGTGTCCGTGGTTGGGGCAATCACTGAGCAGACGCCAGGCCACATGCCCAGTAGGTGGTCTCCCTGCACCAGTTCACTTCACAAGCACAAATCATTGCAAATTATTCAATTAATTTAAAGCAAATAATACAAAAGAAAGACAAGCAATTCAAACCACTCAAGTCATCTGATTATAGTTATGCACAGGACATTAGTGTGAACAAGCATACAGACATTGATATATCACATCCAATTAACAAGTTGCCATTAAGGAGACAAAAGAACTCAAGGATGCCAATTTGAGCGTTTTAAATAAAAAAATCTCATTTTGATGATGTTTATGGAACATCTTGGAAAGACTCCAATAGAAAGTCCAAAGAACAATCACAGATACTTCATTTTATGGCAAATACTATAAAAATCGCATAATTAATTAAATCAGATGCACATGACATGACAAAGTTTCATTAATTAAATATTCATAAAGTTGATTGGACACAGATGCACAGACTTCAAAGCATCTCAGACAAAACGTGGACAAATAGAAATCACACGTGTTTGGCATCCAAACGGGGATTTCTAAAACTCCAGGAAGTCGTTTCCCAGAAATTGTGATTTGCAATTCGTGATTGAATTTCAATCAAACTTCTCTCATTTGAACGAGGAAGCCATGTCTTGAAATCATGTCTTGCATCAAAAGAACGACTGAAAATCACACTGCTTAAAAAGACTCTTATAACAAAGGGAGCATTTACGTCACACGAAAGAAATGAATGAACGAACTAACGAATGAATAAATGAATGAATGCATGCATGAATGAACGAATGAATAGATGCAAGATGAACTGATGAAATACAAGGAAGACCTCAAAGCATGAAATCATACAATTTATAAGCTTTCCAAGTAGAAAGCAAGAGCCGTAATAACATTTAAATAACAATTACATCATGCCTAATAATAACAACAACAATAAAAATATTAATGAAAACCACAATGATCACAATACAGTAATAATACATAATACTACTACTACTAATAATAATAATAATAATAATAATAATGGCAACAGGAAGGAGAAATAGTAAACAGGGAAGTTAATTGAATTCACAGCTTACAACTGGTGATTGAAGAGCTGAATGGCCACCCAGGCAAGATTTCTTCTGATTCGTGTCTGTCCGTCGTTCGTGCTATTTTGAGCCATGCGAGAGCCTATCAGAGTGAAGCAGAGTTTTGCTTCCCTGGGCAGATCGCATATCCTCACGTCGTCAAAGGTCAGCCTAAGTGATGTCAATTGGGATGAAGGAATTATTTATTAATTATTAATATTATTATTTTATTAAATGAAGTCTCATTCAAAAGAGATCATCAAACCTTAAATTCTACCAGCTAACAATATATAATAATGAATTCTAACCACTCATCCCAGCTCAAAGTATTTTGATTGCCAGACAAAGGCAGTTGAATGGCCTGAGTCCAGACATCCCTGCCAAGCTGGTGACCCCCATGGAAAATCCTGCACTGGACGTTGAACTCCGTATGTCTAGACGTGGCGATATTAATTTATTCGGTGTAGATTCAACAATAACAATACTTTTTGTTGAAATCATCACAACATAACACAATGTCAAAGCAAGAAACTAAATGATCGAAGGAGCACAAAAGATATCTGTCAACAATAATTATAACAATAACAACAACAACAGCAGCAACAACAGAAACATTTTTTAATGCACGCACAATGCACAATGCATGATTACGAATCATTTATGCTGGTTCTCACACATTCTTCCAGTTGTTTGGAATCCTGTGGGCAGTGGCCAGGTGTACGAGGAGGCACTCATTGAGTGTCGAGATGTCACAGAACTCTACGTCGAGAAACAGTACAATCATCATCATTGTCATTATCATCACCATCGTCATCATTATCATCACCACCATCAATATTATCATCGTCATCGCTGTTCGTTATAATTAAGGTCATAACTGCCAATCATTATCTCATCATTGAGCCTAGAACAGTTATTATAAGCTCCAGAAATCGACATAACTTGTTGGCAACATTGCAAGCATTCTCGTTGCTAAGGTAACGTGCATTCGATGGCAATTAATGTATTGTTTGTTTGTCGTGCCTTGTTCATTATAATAACGACAAAACACTGAACATAAAGGCTAATGATCAATGCTAATTCAAGATTTGAATGGTAATGAAAGCGTGAATATACAAATCGTAACATAATTGATGAATTATTTGGAAAATGTCAATTTACGTGATACGTAATGGCAGCATATTTGTCGGTCACCTTTTTGTGTAGCCACAAAGGATCTGAATCTGAATTCCTTGTGGAACGTCCTGCAGAACATGTCGATCAAACACTTGATGGACTTGGACAACTCGTTCAGGGTCTTCTGCAGGTCTTCCATGAAGGCAGCAGTCCTGATACATCTGGATGACATCAAGTTAACAGGTGAAGATAGGCAACAAACATGGCATTAGGTTAAGAAGCATGATTAACTTCATAAGCCAAATTTAAATTTAAAATTGAGCCAAATATTCTTTTAACAATATTTCCTTGTTATAATAGAGAAAGATGAATAGTTAAATAATTCTATCCTAATAGTTTTCAATTGCTTGATTTAAATCACAAGCATATAAAGTGCCTAAATAATAAATTCAAAGGCCATAATTCATTATAGAGTTCGATAATGCGAGCAGCTCCGGTAACCAGCCATAATGGCCACCAATCTTTCAATTGCTGCGTAATTCAATGATCGCCCTCATTACCAACTATCGCTACCGTACAGCGAGATAATTGGTCTTTCACGATCCGGTCTTAAAAAGCAAAGTAACTGCAGAGAATGAATACGAGTTGCCCAGGGGTTTCCTTCCCCTCTTTGGGAATTGTGCATTTAAAACAATAACAGCGAAACAATTAATTTGCATAATAAATGCTTTTTAAAAATGCAAACGAACTTCTTGGTGATGTCAGAGTACTGCCTGGAATACTCTGGAAAGACTGGTCCTTCTTCAGGCTCGAAGATGCAAGCCTCCCTAATGCCACTGCAAGAACCGTTAGGAGAACTGAGGTTCTGCAATGTGAATAAATCTGATTTACTAATAAAGCAACTTAAAAAGGCTCAGCAAGATTATTTTAAAGTGTGTTTGGTAAACTTAAATTGGTTTTGATATTGCCTCACATGAAGAACGTTGTTTTCCAATGAGGGAGTGAACGTGTTGTGAATATTATTTTCAAGTTTAAGATTCAAAATGTAAATTAAATTAATTAAACACAAATTGTATTTAAAATAAAATGTCGAACAGCACGTAACAATCTCCACGAGACAAGCCCATTTCAAAAGCATCATTGTTCTTCTGTTTTAAGATTTTCAAGATATCAGCAGCTCACAAGATAACAAAAGTTGAGATGAAAACATCTCCGTTTGCAAACCTCGGTTCCAACGAGAAGAGACTTCAGTCTCCTTACGGCCTTCGATACATCCACAGTTTCGATGCCATTCAGCATCATACAAATGGCCTTCACCGATTGGATGACACCGACGCAGTTGATTTTCTGTTTGGCCTGCAAAACCAGTAAAATTTGACAAACCACAATCGTGCGTCGTGAAAGCAAAAGGAAGACTCTCCGAGCAAATTTATCAATAATTGTTTGTAATTACACGCACACAAATTATGTCTGTCAATCCTAAATGCTATTAAGTACTTAAGCAAGTAAATTGACTGAAAAGAACCGAATTACCTGAGAAACAGATGTTTTCAATTTTTCACATTCTTTGTAAAAGGTTTCAAGTAAGATGTTAATTTTGCTCCTAAAATATTTCATTCATTTCAGATCAAAATGCAAAAAACGATGACAATGGTTTTAAATGTCGGTAAATTTCCTCACATCGTGAGCTTTGATGAGTTGTCGTCTGCCGATAACATTTTTGGAACGTACACGGGATGATTGACATCTTCGACCTATCGGCGAATGAATCGACGATATAAAAACCAATATGATATAAATAAGATGCAATCTCTTAGCATAAGTTAATGCCGTGACCAAATAGACACCGTCTGAGATGATGATTCATTCAGACGTACACTACGATGGCATCAGAGTAAAATTGGTTCGAACGAACAAATAGACTCAGCGAGGTTTTTCTACTTCGTAGCGATTTGTTTTTCTTTAACACTGGGCACGGGCAACATCTTATTAGATTCTGATGATTCGAGCATGTGCACATGAGTTCGCAGAACAACTAACCGTTCTCAGAAACGGTCGCTGAACAAACTCCGCCTCTTCGATGATGAGCTTGATGTCCTTACCGAGCTTCAGGCACTTTTGGACGTACTCGTAGTCAGAAAGGAGAGACTTGCTGGCATGAAAGAAAATGTAAATAAATAAATGATTAACATAAGCTTAAAAAATTTTTTAAAAAGTTAAAGACTGACTTTATGAGATATTCTGAATATCCGAACACCTTCAACATGTACGAATCAGGCGATACCCTCTTGTCGTCGATAAGGAGTGTGAGCACCTGTATTATCACATGCTCCACAGTGGAATTAACTGCAATCAATTAATCGATCGATCGGACAAATTATTAATGTCACTATAACCATTTTACATTTTCAAAAATCAGAAAAAACAGCTGAATAAATGCGAAAGTAAATTTTTGGCTCATAGTCCCTAATATTGATAATAATAATAATAATGACGACGATGATGATGCTGATCAATGCTAATGGAAATGATAATAATTAAAAAATGTACCCAAGGTAAAACCCATCACTCACCATCGCAGACGAAAACAAGTTCATCGGGGACAAACTGGCCCATGATGATGATTTTGACGGTGAGGTTGATGTACTGCTTGTGGACGGTCTGAGGACTGATGACGATGCCGCTGTTCGAGTTTGGATCGTTGATCGAATGGAGGAGTTTAATTCTTTGAAACAATAAGACATATCCAGTGATAATTCATAAGAAGCTTAGATGTTATTACTTAATTAGATATAAGTTTTATAATTATTATTTTTATTATTAAAAATTGTTTTTATAGTGATTATTACATAAATTATTAAGGAGAACTGTAAATTCTTCAAAGTTCTGAGTGGTAAAGATGACTTAATAAATACCTTGCCACCATTTGTAGGAATGCCCTGATCTCCTCGTCAGCAGTTTCTGGTGTTTCTTCGAGGAATTCGTCTGCATATTTCTAAATAAATTTGAGTAATAAATAAATAAATCTAAGAAATAAATAAGTAAATCTAAGAATCAGAAAAAAGAACAGGAATTCAAAGTTGTCAGAAAATCACGCTCACGCATTCCGAATGGTTCCTCATGACGACCTTTTTGACCTCTCGAGATGAACTCTCGGAGGAAGAAATCTGTTTCTGCTGAAGATCATTCTTCTGCCAGTGTTGCTGTTGCTGCATCTGCTGTGCTTGATACTTCTGTGACTTCCTCATGAGATGGCAGAGAGAAAATGGATCGTCTGGGTCTGCCCAGTCAAAGTCAAAGCACTTGTCGTCCCTATCTATTGTCTTGGCCTTGAAGGTGCAAACTCCGGATCCGTCGAAATTATTATCGGGAGAAAAACTCCAGCTGGCCGGAATGACCGATACCCTCTGGTGCGAACCGGCCACCAAGTAGGGTAAGCAATTATCCTCTGAGGAGGCAGATGGCAGGGAAGTGACTTTCCTCCTCGGACAAATGGCCGGAGGTTTGGACGTCTTCTTCGCTTCGTCTTCGATCTTTTTGTTGCTCTGTGAATCTTTGGATTTCATCTCAAAAAGAGGATCGAAATCAGCCAAACTCATGTACGTGGGATTGGATATGTGGGTTGACTCGACGCTGTCCGGGAAATGGATAAGGTCGTCATTCCCTTCAGGGTCTACGTTGGGTTCTTCGGGTTCGAACGATCCATCGCGATTGTCGCTCTCCGAAGAGCAAAACAGAGGATCAGAATATTGCTTCTCTAATTGCAACATTAATGGGTCATTGGACCTGCAAAATAAGAAGCAAGTTGTCATGACTCAGCATTTCAAGCACTCCAATTATAGTCTTAATTGATCGTCAAGTCGTGTTTAGTTATTGACATTAAAAAATCTGCTTATTAAAGTTGATTTCTTAAATCTTCATAAAGATCTTCAAATTAATCAAACAAATAAACTTAGTTTAACACTCTCACCCATAAAGAGATGGTATGTTGTTGTTAGCTAGCGAGAGAAGATTATTCGAAGCAACAGGAGATGGCAAAATCGGATACTCAAATCCTATTGGAGCCAAAAAGACTTGAGACTTGATGGGCAGCCTCGGAGGAGGAGGTGGGACCGAAGGATAAGAAATCCGAGGGGGTATAACGGGCTTGTCTGGGAACGAACGATCGAGATTATTGGACAACATCGGAATCAAATTGGGCCTCCAAGGATCAGATATGTTCCACTGCCCCCTTGGTGGTTTTGCTGGTAGAGGTGGAGGTATCTGTCCTTGGTGATCCATTTGCAGCCCTATTCTACCCTGATTGGTCTGAAGAGGTTTGCCAATTTCATCACCAGAAGTGAAAGAATAGTTTTTCCTTGGTACTGTGGCAAACATGATCGCATTCACAGGCTCTGAATTCTTGGGGATCGTCAAATTGTGGAAGTTCGATGAAATGCCTCGACTACTTCCTGGATGTAGCCCATTAAGACGGTGTCGATTAAAAACAAGATAACTTATGCGACCATTAAAATAAAATCAATTTGTAAATAAGACAACCCCATAAGAATAGAAATCTAACCTGAGTATAGAGGATCGAGTTGCCTAACGTCAAAGTCTACGTTAGCACTTCTGTCGCTAACAGCAGGCGAAAGCTGAATCAATTCCTTATTCAAATCGACAGCCAAAGCATCAGTTGTTTCATCATTTTTAAAAAATGGAGGAACCGAATGACTTCGTTGGGACACATCGACAGTCAATACATTGCTCGTCTGCAAAGGCAAGAGAAGTGATTGCAATACGATTGCACACTTCGAAAAAGTGAAACTAATTCAATACTAAAAACAAAGACCTGGTTGGTCCAAGCATTGTTAGGAACTTCGCCTGCTGTCGGATTCAACAGAGGTTTAGGGCGGGCTAAAACTTTAGAAACCTCGCACGATCCGTCGAAGTATTGCCTAGGTTGGCGAGGAGGTGGTTTAAGAATAGGAACAATTGGTGCACCGTTACTGGCATTCGACATCGCTTTATCGAGTCTTTGTTTCTCTTCTTGCTGGGCAGTTATTAAACTCAATACTTTTGCTCGTTGTATGTCTCTACTAAAGACCGCCTCCTCATCGTTTAAATCTTTATTTTCAGCGAATGGAGAAACGCCGTCTTTTGTCGGAGAGAGGTCTGGATAAAGATTTTGATAACCCCTCGATTCCATCCGAATGGAGCAGCACTCCCGCAGTGCTCAGACCCAGAATAACACCGTACAACAATATCTCAATCAAAACAAAAACAGACACAGAAGCAAGACATAACCAAGCATTTAATTAACTTCGATTAAATGATCTAAAGTATTACTTAAAATAAAGCGGCTTTGCGAATACTACTAGTCAGCGTCCATTGTCGAGAATTTTTGTTGATGCATATGGGCCTTGAGAAAAAAAATTGCATCAGCAACAGATAATTGGGATCGTTTCGATAAAAGTTTTAGATGTTGTAAATATTTGGAAATAAAATATTGCATCCTGCTTCAGTCAACACCTCATTAAACGCGTCCACGCAACGCTCGTAACTTTCGGCGGTTTGTGTGCTGAATCTGAGCAAATATGGAACCTGACATCGAGATATTGGATGAATCTGTACCACCTGACGACAGAAATTTAGAGGAAATGCTAGCATTTACAAAGAAAATTGGTAGCGATCCAGGCAACCCGGCAAACTACGTTAATCGGAGTCGGTATTTCGTAAAACTGGCTCATTATTTCTATGCACTGGAAGACGCTCGGAAATTAATTTATGAGGTATGCCCAAGATCGCCTGTTGGATACAGACTTATGAGTGAAATATATTCTCATGCGGAACAATATGAAAATGCTATAAAAGCTTTGGAAGCCGGCTTCCAAATTTGTGGCCATGACTTCAAAGATTATAGAAAACTCAAGAATTTGGCCCGACACAAATTGGCGCTCCAACAAAAAGGAGAGAGGATTCATTTTTTCCTTTTTTTGCTGATCGGAGTGACGACTGGCATCGGATTGGTTTTTCTGAACAAAAAGTTGCCGTGGCCATACATATTGGGAAAGAGTCAGACAACGAATTTTGTGGTGTTGTCGATTTGTACGCTTTTGAGCTGTATTGCTTACTTTATATGGAGACATATCAGAAAAAGATATCGAGAAGCCAGCACAGAGCCGCCTTACGACATAATCGGAGATTCCAACATGCAGTCCATGCGCAGGCTATGTCCAGAACTAAGTGAATCCTTGGGGGACAAGAAGGCCTTCTAAATTTTTTTAACTTTTATTTAAGATTGCTTATTTTTGGCTTTCTCGTTTTTGATGAACTAAAATTGTGAACGGTTCGTTTCGACCGTATTCGATGATCTGATTTTACTAGTGACGCTGAGCGACCTTCGTACCTATCGACACAATTGACATGAGACCATCACCTAAGTCGTTCTAAAAAGGTACTGTTCTAAAAGTTCTTGGATGCCATCCAAAATTTAGCTTAACGTTTCAACTCAGGACAGGTCGACAACCAAACTAGGCCTGAGCTTCGTTAGCACTCACAATGTTAACCACATTCTTAAGTTTATTAGCATGACGAGAGACATGAACACAAGCAGGAGGTAACCTAAACGAAAAAGTTAAGCTCAACGACAAGCCACTTCTGAGCCCTGAGGGAAGTATCTCAGGTGGGCTGAATTCTGCTGAACTGACTATGTTCCACCAAATTGCGGTTTAGCATGTTTAAAACAGAGTCCACAACAAAACATTTAATCTGACAAGATGTTATAGCATTGAGGTGCAAGCATAGCTCCACTTTTCACAAAATGAGAATGCCTCTGCTGATGGAGCACCATTAATATATTCAAAACTAGAAATTACATGATTTATTGAAATCTATTTTCAAAAAAATCTATCCTATATGCCGTGACATGATTTCTTTGGCACCGTCTGTTGTCACTCTTGGAGGTCAAAAAAGGACATGCCAAACCCAATTTGCAGGCCTGGATTAAGGCTGAAAACATTTCCGGTAATTGTAAGTTACATGACAACAGTCTTTTTACGATGAAATAATAAAAAAAATGATAACTTTATTTTGTACAAGATATTGCACTTAATGAGTGATACTAAATTAATTGTGACCCAGGCAATGTTCTCTAAAATGACGATAAATCTCTAATGACAATCCAAGCTTAATTTAAGGCTATTTTAATATTATGGAGCCACATACCTGTCAGTTTGGGAGAACTTTATTGGTAAGCAATAGTTAATCTCGAGCCTGCCATATTTGAAAAGCTTAATAACAATTCCTAAGCCAGCACTGAGTCGGAAATCATTAAGAAGCTGCCCAGCATTTTCTTGATAAGGAATATCTAAGAAGAGATATGCAAATTACAAAATTACTCAAGGATCAATGTGTGAAATGCACTTAATTATTTTAATGTAACGCACTGATCTAGTTATTTTAGACATCACCTCTACCTCCAAATATTCATACATCCCATACGTAAACAATGAATGATATAATCATAATTATAATAAATCTATTCATACCTGGATCAAATGTGCCCACATTTCCAGCATTAACGAAGAACTGGGTCCTGAAGTTTTCTCCAACCTTGCTTTTGATTGGAGTGAATGGAAGGGGTGTGAACAGATGAAGACCTGAGCACCAATAGGCTGTGCCACCCAGAGAGTAACCTGAAGTAAATCAGATGGTTACTTTTCAAGTCAAGCAAAGTTTACTTTATCTAGTAATAAAAGACAGAAGCACTTATCTTAGAAACTTGAGTAAACTATGAATACTCTAAACTTTAGAGTCTAAAGAAAGGTATAGGCTAATTAGATTATTCATTTCGTAAGACAAAATGTCCAATTTATCTTGATCGTTTGAAATTTATCAATTCAGATGAGTTATTTTTAATGCTTGAAAATGTATAAAGGAAAAAAAAGAGGAAACGAACCATCAACTCTCGGTCCAACACCCTTGAAATTGAAGCCCCTCAGGTTGAGCGGACCCCCGATGAAGAACCTGTCAGCAATGCTCACTTTTCCAGGCCTACCAGTGACTGGCTGTTTGAGCGCTGTGGCAAGGCCACAAGCCAGGGAGAGCTGGAGAGTCTGTAGATGATGATGATGATGATGATGATGAAAATCATGATTTACAAAGAGTTTTATCAGTAAAGACTTTATTGCTAATAACTCATTCATAAGACAACATGCAAAATGCACTTTGTGAGCAATTGATTTGTCAATTAACATATTTGGCAAAATAAGATTGCATAAGTTCCAAATTCTAACCGAATCCCAGACAAGGGGCTGGTTGTATTGCAGTTCAGCTTCTTGCTTCAAGAACTTGGCACCACCTCCCAATCCTGCAAATTCCTGAATGAGAGGGAACATATTTATTAGTTATCTAATAATTATAAAATAATATTATTATATTAATAATAATATAATATTATGTAAGAATTTTATTACATTTCTAGTTAACAAAAGGTAAACATATTATTCGTTACACTTTGAGATGTCTATTTCTCAATTTTAAATTCTTCAGCAAGATATTTGTTAGCAGTAAAAGCAGAATAACAATTTTAAAACATGGAAGGATAAAAAACAAAAAGCATTAGATGAATCAGTGAATTGTCTTGACTAACGTGAACCATCTTTATGAGATAGCCTGACCTTGGAAGGGTAGGGTCGTCTCTCGTGTCCCGGGTCAAGATGTGCTGTCAGACAAAGCAACGCCCTCATTAACATAAATAATTTTGTCTTTTGGACAGTCGTAATTGTTGCTCATAATTTTGATTGAACAGGCAATAAAGAAATATAGAGCAGGCATCAAGGCATGGTAAGGAATCAAAGAATCAATCCAAAAAAACACTCGAGAAATGGCAGAATGTAAATATTCATAAATCAGATGAGGCACTCAAAATATCTGCTAAATGCAGATGCAAAGATGGATGCATTTCCCATGGATCTGATATTTTGAAAGCAATCGTGTCTGTAAAGAATAAAGTGAACAGAACCTTAACAGAAGACTTGAGACTGTGTCCCGATTCTTCTCTGACAGCAAAGGCCGTCGAGTCAGAAATGCAGGATAACTCCCTCCAGACACCTTCCCATTTCAAAGTATGATTGCCAAAGATGGATGGAAACTAAAATAAAAACAATCTCAGTTACCAATAGCAACCAATTGTAAACATTGTATTATTGGAAAGTCAGCTTAGAATGGAAAAATAATTAGAATGAATTATTTGTAAAATTAATTAATAAAAATGTTATCATAAAAAAATGGTCAGTGTTACAGAGATCACAATGATGATCCCCACAAGCATCATCACCATTGCAGCACTTCTACTATGATCATTTCACCTCACCCCATAAGCCAGAGACACACCAGTTTTCCCCAACTTGAAACCACTCCAAGGGAATTCACCATGGTTTTGAAAAATGGATGATCTCAGTCTGCATCAAACAAAAGTTATCCTTTCTTTTCAAAAATCAAATGTAATTTGAATGTCATTATGAAGTGTTGAATCAAAAATAAATACAAATAAAGAATACGATGAATGTGTCTGCATGAATGAATTAATTACCAATCATTAAAAAAAAGGGAAATCTGTCTCCTTTTAAATATTCAAAAAAATAAGAACGATAGAAATTTACAATTCAATCCATCTCCAATCACATCCCAAATTGCAAAATAAACACATACAGATATGGTAATAACATTAATTAATCAAATAAATATTTTTAAGCTGAACTCACGTGTAATGAGGTTCAAAAAAGAGTGGCTTGGTGAAATCCACTCCAAAGCCCTTCATGTGTGTCGACCAAAACACGTCTCCCAACAGACTCTCTCCTCTGCCAAAGAGGTTTGGCAGGACAATGTTGAGTGCCTGAGAGAAAAAGATCACTAGGTTGCAAATTATAACAATTATAATAAATGTATTATAATTTGTATAGTGCAATAATAATATGCTGAGCAAACCATAAATTTTTGGAAAACAATTTTAGATAATCAATTCTAGCATTTCTTCATGACAATTTCAATATCTCCACAACTGGTGATGATTTTAAAAGGTTAAAATAAAAAAACTGAAATGAAGATAATAAATAAGAACCTTATTGGCTTATTATTTAATAATTCCAGCAGCAGCAACAACAACAATAATAATAATAATATAATAATAATAAATGATATAGAGGTAATCGATCACCAAGGACTGCTTAAATTTTTGTTGAGCAGAAACATGAATGAAAATCAATAATAAATTTACTTTGATGGATTCATTCATTCCAGCCGACAGGTTAACCCCTCCTTTGATCCATCTCTGCTCCCTGACTTTGTAGTGAACATCATAAGCCTGCTCGTTGCCAGGATCAGCTAAAATTAGACGATGTACAATTCGATAACCAAGTAAATAAATAATGACAATTGTTTAAAATGTAAAAGAATCTCGGTGAAAGTCGTTCGGGAATGTGCAATTTTAGACAGGTCACACTCATAAATGTTGATTTTCACTCTTGAAATGAAATCATTTCTGGTCAAGAGAACAACAATGTTGTCTTTATGTGCTAAAAACATTAACGTGATATAGTTCTTGAAATAGAAACAATCCTTTACATCTACTCAAATGCATTATTATATTAAAATTTACATATGTTGACTCTACTAACTTTTGCTAACGTCAACAGATATTTTCATTGACCTAAAAAGGCCGAGTTGCTCATACTTTTGTCTTGTTACATTGAGTGCACGATGCAACTGGAAGAGATTTATTCAATACAATGACACATAATGTTAATTAAAAAAGAAATTAATTCTAATAGATCCCATGTAAGCAATAAAAATGCAGATAAAACCTCTTCAAACGTTTTGGCCTCAAAAAGTGGTTGAATGTGATGATGCACAATGTCATTTTTTGTCCTGCTCAGTCCATGTACATAAACCAAGTTAACAGAAGCCTGTGAAAAGTTTCATTATTAACTAATTTCCGTTTTTGCCGATAACATTAACTGTATCATCAACTTTTAAAAGAATTCCAACTGCAAATATAAACGTACGGGAACTTTGCTCAAATCAACTTGTCCTTCATCTTCTCTTTGTGATTCCATTTCAGATAATTTCCTACAACCAGTTGTTCAGTTAAGTTTGGAGGGCGCGTACTATCCTTTCATCAGCAGGACAAGACGTGCATGAGCGATATAATAATTCCGAAAACGCAAATATTCCGGCCGAAAGTTATTATTTTTCCAAACTCTCACCTGCTCTTTAATAGACGTTTAGCATATTTTAAACAGATTTAGCAAATGTGCGCAACCGGTATGTTCAGAAAACCATCAACCACGGAGCTTAAGGTCACTCTAACTTGTTCTATGTTTCTTTGTTTTCTATTTTTTGTCCAGTTATCTTTAGTTATTTTTGGGATTGCATATTTATATTTTTGCATTTAAATATGTGGATAAAATGAGATTTCGTCGAATCTCAAGTGGAATGACTTGTGGTGGTAGTTGGACAAGGTTTGATTGCATGTGTGTCGAAACTCGGTCTCAGAAACGATCAAGGCAAATGTTTAGGCTCCACCCACCACATCGCACCTGTATTAATTTCGTGCGAAAGAAATATTGCACTAGATTCGTTCGGAGGTTGAACACATCACCGAACAACTGAAAAGCTTCCTCTGAAATTCTGTGAAAAGTCACAGAGGCAACGATGATCACTGACTGAGTAGAACTTTTTTAAAACTTCTGCTGTTTTGTACGCTACGTAACTAGCGTGGATAAATATCCTGAGAACCTATATTTTACAGCCCAGCCTCGTGTTATTATGTTTAATGTTGATCTCAAATTCAGCCCTGGATTTCAGTCGACTCTTTTCCACAAATTGATCCTAGGTTAGTGAAGATTAATTTTAACGTTCATTCGTTGTTTTTTTTTTAAATTAATTACTTCGTCTTTTAAATGCTGTTTAAAAATACCATCTGAAACTCGTCATCCAATTTTTTATGCAAGATTATGTAAAAGCCTTTGTTGATGAGGGTTAATATAATAATTCTTAAAATACTGCAAATAAATAATAAATTTTACTTTTAAAATGCTCTTCCGATGAAAAGATGAGCCAGAACTCCTGCATCAGAAAGGATTCATTGAACGTGTCTATTATGCATGATGTTTTGAACATTCATAAATCCATCTCCATTTTAAAATCTCCTTCGTAATTTTGAAGGACTTTACAAATTGCGTTGCTGGAAGTCGACTTTCCACTCTAGCTTTTTTCCATTCTCCTGTCAGAACTCTGGCGATGTTTTGAGCGCGTCTCACCGGTATTTGGCGAATTGTTCATTTGTTTCTGCGACTGTCGAATTAGTTTTCACTGCAAACAAGAGGGACGTGCGTACCAATAATTCCGAAGAGAATTCATTTTACAAACGAATCATCGCCTACTACGTTTCAGAACGAGCGGTGCATTTCGTCCCCTTTCAACAGGTAATTGTTTGCACCCGTTTCCGCACTTTTCCGGCTCCGTAACTTCCTGTGCCGGCAAATGTTTCGGCAAGTTCACTCAGGCTGCTCCCCTGACCTATCTGGCATATTTTTTCATCATTACTGTTATTATTATTATTAATTATTATTATTATTATTATTATTATTATTATTATTATTATTATTATATTATTATTATTATTATTATTATTATTATTATTATTATTATTATTATTATTATTATTATTATTATTATTATTATTATTATTATTATTATTATTATTATTATTATTATTATTATTATTATTATTATTATTATTATTATTATTATTATTATTATTATTATTATTGTCATTTAAAAAAAAAACAAAGTTCGGTTCCAGAAAATAATACGTGTCGCATGTGGCGACGCGATGACAGGTCGAAAATGATGAAGCACAATGCAGGTAAGATCCCTGGTGCTTCCAGAAGGATGATCTTTTTAACAGGTAATCGACGCAATTGATGTATGGATGTGATGATAGCTGGAACGAACAATGACAAGGAAATGGCGTAACGTCTCTGGATATAAAGGTGCATATAAGAATGTCTTTGTAATTCAACATCAACAATATTAATGCAACACCAACAATATTGATTCAACATCAACAATATTAATACAACAATATTGATTCAACATCAACAATATTAATACAACAATATTGATTCAACATCAATAGACATCGCAGAGACAAAGAAAGAGTCCAGAAATAGACAAAACACGGACAGAAAAAGGTAATGGTGAATTTACAGGGGGGTTTGAGAGATAGGCAGTCGTTGAGAGCCACCGTGCATACGAAGAGAACTCCCCAACCGCATTTTCGAGCGTATGAAATTTTAAATAGGTTCGATAATTTTCCATTTTTCCTCGGTATGGGGGAGGGTGGAGGTATGGGGGTGTGTACTGACGCGAATAAATGAAGTACGCTGACAACTTTTCTCGCAACTTTTAAACAACTGGTGGTATTCGTTCCAATGTCGGATTATTAAATGATTAATAATAGGAGGCCAAAATTATTAATAATTGTTACTGTTATTATGATTAATAATATTATTATTAATAATGTTATAAAAATCTTTTTAAATTGGTATTATTATTATTATTATTATTATTGATGTTGTTGTTGTTATTTATTATATAATTGACTCGTCTAGGATAATAATAAATGTTTGTATTTACTTCCTGTAAACAGCGAAAAGGCCTTACATTCCAGTTCCTAACGATGACTTTTATTGTTATTATTATTATGACTCTCATTAAATAATTATGATTATGTTTCGCAATCCAAAGTCCGTAACTCATTAATTCGATTAATTTTTTAAATCCCTATTATTCTTTTTCTTCCTTAGGATTGATCGTTTTTAAAATTTTTAATGATCTTTTTTTTTGATCTATTTTGTAAAATCCACCTTTCACTCTCTTTTATTTGATATTCCCTATCCTCTTGTTTATCCAGCAAATGCAGGGTCTGACTTCTTATTAGATAAGACTGATGAGTAGCAAACAATGTTTAATAAGGATCAAACTTTTAGGCTAATTTTCCTGGCCTGTCTGTTCAAGATTTACGAGGAAAAAAAACTCCTTGCAGACAGTCCGGGTTCGGATAAATAAAGTTCTGAAGAGATTTTTTTTTGTGTGTTTTTATGATGAATACAAAAATGAGAATCTCATGAAAATAGAATAAAAAACAGAGATGGAAATTTTTTGAATCTGATCAGTTATGTTTTCAATGATGTTTTGATTTGAGTATGAAATTGATGCTGATGAGAACACAAGAATCACTCAGACTTACAACCGTTTCGCGAAGACGACGACAACGACGATTAGACGCCGAAAAAAATGCGAAGGAAATGTGGAAATCAACGACTAAAGAGAATTATTAATTTCATTCATTTCATTACTTTTCGCATGTAGTTGTAGTCTTGCAAAAAAGTCTAAATGCGTCTTAGTATCAATCCAGCTTGTTGTGCCACAAGCGCCCTTGAGAAGGAACGCCATATAAATGGTTAACAAAAAGCGTTTCTGTGGTGCAAGGCTACGTGGTACGCTACATAAATGGTTAACGATAAACAACCGCCTAAATTGTACAAATGAAACTATGCTTACAATTCGAGCTAATTCTACGCTCCATAAATCCTATTTGAATTCATGCGTTTGAATTTATTCATTAAATATTTAATAAGGTTGCTAAGGGAAACAACAAGTTGCCAAATTGTGGATATCAGGAAAAATATAACTGAATACGAGGTATGGTTTAAAAAAAACGATACAAAAGCTTTCTGGAGGTTATGGTAATGATGACGACTGCAATAATGGTGATGATGACGCTGATGACGATGTTGATGATGATGATAATAATGATGATGATCATGATTGTGGTGGAACAGAATGATTTGCATCTTCGTTATCGATGCTCCTCCATCTTCGTCATTCATTTTCCATGGAAAAGTTGTTTCCACGGGGCCATTTGACTCCACTCTTGTGGTTAAATAATTTATGAGCACTCCCCACCAGAAGCCGGTGTATTCCTAAATGCTTACATGCTCATTTGGCGCCATTTTAGAATCGTTTATCATAATTATATGTGGTCTAATATTATTAAAAAATATAGTTTTACTTATGTGACTCTAATTTAGTAATCAGTCACTTCTTAGTTATTCTATGGCTTCCAATATTAATTACTAACTTAGTAATTTAGTGACATTTTCAAAACTCCCTGCTTGAAGTTAATTATTGAAATTCGTCGAGATGAATTCTTACAAGAAGTTCATCAAATTCTCTTCATTTTTCATCCCGATTCGGAGATTCCATTAAGTCAAAAAATAGGATGCGAGATTCATATTCATGATGTAGCTCTTAAAAAATAAGAAAAAAAAGCTTAATGCACTTCAACTTTCTAATGCCATTCTTTTGCATTAAAGAAATCACGAATCACTTTGAAAATTAATAGAACATTATTATTATTATTATTATTGTTATTAATATTATTTTATTATTATTATTATTATTATTATTATTATTATTATTATTATTATTATTATTATTAGTATTATTATTATTATTATTATTATTATTATTATTATTATATTATTATTATTATTATATTATTATTATTATTATTATATTATTATTATTATTATTATTATTAGTATTATTATTATTATTATTATTATTATTATTATTATTATTATTATTATTATTATTACTATTATTATTATTATTATTATTATTATTATTATTATTATTATTATTATTATTATTATATATTATTATTATTATTATTATTATTATTATTATTATTATTATTATTATTATTATTATTATTTATTATTATTATTATTAGTATTATTATTATTATTATTATTATTATTATTATTATTATTATTATTATTATTATTATTATTATTATTATTATTATTATTATTATTATTATTATTATTATTATTATTATTTATTATTATTATTATTATTATTATTATTATTATTATTATTTTATTATTATTATTATTATTATTATTATTATTATTATTATTATTATTATTATTATTATTATTATTATTATTATTATTATTATTATTATTATTATTATTATTAATATTATAATGCCTCTCCAGTACACTGACGATAATGCCATGAAAGTTGCCAAAGCAAGACAAGCGGCCGTCGTCTTAGTGCTGGGAAGTTTGTTCTTGAGTCTGCTGATGTTCATGGGAGTAAACAGGAACTCATCCGTCCTTAAAGATGCTCAAGTGTCAGAGAAAAACGTTAATCTCGTGGCAGAAGCAGCCGTAAAAATAGATGAGGCAAAGGACTCTCACATCTACAGGATTGCCGTCCCTCCTCGCTTCCAGCCGAACTTTCAGGGTTTTCCTCAAAAGAAGTTTTTCTTCAACGTGTCTACGTTCAAGGACGCCAACAAGAAGGCGCTCTTTTTGCGGGCTTCGTCGTCGAACAGAAAATTGACGAACAGAACGAAGCCGAAAAAGAAGAAGAAAATGGAGCGGTATCTCATCGAGTATTCACGATTTCAGGACAATGAAAAGCTACGCGAGAAGGCTCTAGTTGTGGAGAACGATTCAAAGAACGTGAATAGAAAAGTATGGTTCCATAAGGAAGTAGATGCTGACGGTAGCAGCGTCTACGACGACGGCATTGTGGATCAACTCTTTTACGTGCCTCAGTCCTACGTCAAGAAACTTAGCAGCCTAAAAATGATAAAGTTCAGCAAGCAATCTGGTTACGTCGAGAGGAAGGAAAGACTCGAAAGGTATTTAAAAAACGAACTGAAACTGATCCACAACTCTCTATCATCTTCCAACGTCGTACACAAAATCAAGACTACCTTCGACCAAAGAAATTCTTCGATTAGAAAAACAGCCCCGACTGTGCCAGACTGGAAGAACCTGCTCAAGATTATTTACCTACCCGAAGGATTGCCTTCACTCGATCTCATCAACAGGGTCAGTTTGTCGCACGAGAGATGCCCGGTATCTGCTTGCCACTTAACCGACGATTCAGCTTTCAAGAACGTGGCTCATGCCAGGGTCTTCCAAAACATCCCTGTGTCTTCGGCCGCTAAACCAGCCGGTCAGATCTGGGTTCTCTGGCTTTTAGAATCCCCTGTGAATACCTTCATCATCAACGATCTTGACATGCAGATCAATTGGACGGCCACTTTCAGAATGGATTCAACCATTGTCACACCCTACGCCAAATATGTCCATGGTAACATTGACGCTGACTTGGCTACTGATGCTGCAGGTCGGTATATGTGTTGTTTTAGTTGTTTTATTTTTTAAATTTTAAATCGTTTATTTGTTTATTGATTTTCTGTTTTATTTTTTTATATTTTATTGAATATCTTTGAAACTAAATGTTTAAGATGATTAATATGTTCACATGTTAAAGATTCATTGAGAAATTTGAATCATAAAATATTTTAATATGCTATCGACATATTATTACAATTAATTGGAATATTAATTCTATTAAAACAAAATTTGTAACAAAAGTAACAAATCTACCAAAAATTAATAGTTAATTATTAATTACTAAGAAAAGTTATTCAATCAGTTCATTCACTGTTACCAGAACCAAGCGAGCATGTTGACGGGAAAAGTTTCGCAGCTGGAAAGACGAAACTGGTGGCATGGTTTGCTTCCAACTGTTTCACGACAAACAATCGAGTGGATTTCGTCAAGGAACTGGCAAAGTACGTCCACGTCGATGTATTTGGCAAGTGTGGCAACATGGAATGCAGTAAGGACTTCAAGGAAAAGTGCTACGATATGCTCTCTTCAGAGTACAAGTTTTATCTGGCCTTTGAGAATTCAAACTGCGATTCTTACATCACAGAAAAACTATTTGAGAATGCTTTGAGGTAAGTCAATTTTTCTTTGCTCAGACTTAAAATATTTCACTTTTAAAGTAATTAATGTCCGGAAATATGTGATAATTTGTAATATAAATGGATTTGATAATGATTAATTTATTGTAATTTATAATTATTCTTGGTAATTATTTTATCCTGTTTTCCATCGAACATTTCTTACTGGTTAAGTTTTAAGTCACTTTTAAAAGTGCAAGATTGTCTCGATTATTTTTACGGAAAATGCTGAGGATGAGTCTTAATATGACTTATGATCTTCTAACCTAATAAGCATTTAATATGATCAATTATTTAACAACTTTGCTTTATTTTTATAATGCTAAATTTCATTCTAAAACAGGCACGCCTACAAATCATCAATCACAAAATAATTTTTACGCGCGTAATAAATAAGCAATGGAGAATTTGAAACAACAAGCACCGACAATAATGACGACGACGATGACAAATGAGTACGAAAAAGACCAAAAGTGATCAATTTATTTAGTGAAAAGGATTAAAAGCTATTCAGGTGGACATAAATTTTTCTTATTGATTAAAAGCGCAGGTGTGATAATGACGTAACCATGGGGTGGCGGTAGGTGCAGAGAACTTTGAATTTCAATGTCATTATGAATGGTTACAAAGGTCGGAAGATAAGAATGCTTAGGAGGACGAATGAAGTGTTGCAATCAGATTGAAGTATTTGGTTTAATTAAGTTCATAATTATAATAAAGGTCGTAATTTAAAAAAAAGTTCATAATAATGATAACCATGTGATAAACTGTATAATTATAATAAATCATAATTGTAATAAAGATCACCAGTAATAAAGTTCTTAATTATATTAACATGAAGTTCATATTACATATATACATCGTCGATATATTATTTAAATAATAATTAATTTTACATAATTTTTGCCCATGCATTGATTCTGTCAACCATAGTAGTTCAGAAGGGTATTCATTGTACGAGGTAGATAAATTCAGGTAAAATTATGACATGAACATCAACAACAACAACAATTGAACAAAAGAACAACATTCGACCTTAAAACAATGGACATCATCGATTCTCTCCAACAGAAACAACGTCGTTCCAATAGTCATGGGCGCGAGACGAGGCGACTACGAGAGGTCAGCTCCACCGCATTCCTTCATTCACGTCGACGACTTCGAAACCATCGAACAACTGGCCAACTACCTGAAAGTCGTCGACAACAACGACACTCTTTACGACAGCTACCTCGCCTGGAGGGGAAGCGGTAGGTTCATCGATACCAAGTTCTGGTGCAGGCTCTGTGCTCTACTCCAAGATGACGACAAACCCAACCTGTGGTACGGAGACATCGAAGCTTGGTGGAAACACCACGGAACTTGCAGAATCGGAAAATGGTCCTTCCCTGGAGATGGTCGAGTCAATGGTTCAATTCATTGACTCTGGAAATTGGAAAAGTTCTGAATTCGATTATCGTCAATTCTTCAACGAAACCCTTGCGCCCTTCGCAACCAGTTGTTGTGCCTCATGTTTTTTTTTTTTTTATAAATCATTTGACAAAAAGATGGTCGAATGCTGGGAAATAGTCGTTGAGTTTCGTGCATCTAAGTTTTTGTGTTCGTTCGTTTATGAAAGTGTTCACTTGTAATTGTAACGATTACTGTAACTGTAATTGGTTAAGGTTACTATGAAAGTGTTCACTTTTAATTATAACGGTTACTGTAATTGTAATTGGTTACGGTTACTATGAAAGTGTTCACTTGTAATTGTAACGGTTACTGTAATTGTAATTGGTTACGGTTACTATGAAAGTGTTCACTTGTAATTGTAACGGTTACTTTTCTTGATTTACAATCATTTGCAGTTTCGAATGCTACATTGATCCGTTTGTAATTGTACTTAACGAAGTGCTTTTTTTATTGATTATCAATCTACCTAGATTTAATTCAGTACGTATTAATATTCAATTAGTTTTCGTGCTCATGAATATTATTGATTTTATTATTGACAATATTGGTCGATATTTTTATTGAGTCGTTTGTAATTTTGAAGGTTTTGAATTTTTTTCCTTTTTATTTGCCGACAAGTCGCACTAAACGGTGACAGAGCAGGTCTAAAACATTCATCCTAGTCTATAAGTGTTAAAAAAAGATTTACAATTTCCTTTCTAGCAAATTGAAAAATTCGATCCAATAAAGCATTTCGTCGCCACATTTTTCTTGTCCAGTTTATCACCATCATCGTCGTCGTCATCATTGTCATCATCACTAACTTCATCATAATCATAAAAATCATCATCATCTCATTCATCAATGTCATCAAGATATACCTTCTGAAGCAAGAGCTTGGAGACGACATCTGAGCAGCATACATGTCCGTGACGTAAAATACTCTGTGACATGCAACAACAACAACAACAACAACAACATCATCATCAACAACAACAACAACAACAACATTGAGTAACAAAGTAGAGTGGAATAAAAAGTATGAATAATTGTATTTTAGCTGTTCTACGTAGCTGGATGTGTTAAAGGCACAACTTAAACACGAATGACTGACAAACATGACTCTATGATCCTAGCAACTGTTGATAAAATAGCATTGATCATGTGACATTGGTCTTAACATCGACAGATAAGTGACGTCACATTAGATGCATGGTTTGCTGTGGTATTGTAAGATCTTGGTTGTAGGATGGTGTGCCCCTAACACTGCTAAGGCTACTATTGGTGTTCCGTGGTAGTACTTCCATCCGGAGTAAGCGATTACATCCGCAAAGTTCGAACTTTATCGCATAAACTGCTCAAACTCAGGACATTCTCGAGTGTTAGATGTGACTCTACAACTAGGTGGTCTTTCGCAAAAGGAAAAGAACAGTCCATTGAAATAAATGTAATCCAAATATAATTGTTGATAATTTGGCATTAAAGTTGCCTAAAAAATTTAAATTATCAAATGCGTGGCTTGACAACATTTCAGAATATTGTGTCATATCGTGTTAGCCATCAAAGCGCGGCTTGCATACCAAGTAGGTTATAAAAAATTCAAATATTTCGCAAAGAATAAAAAAGAAAAAATCTTATTTTTTAAAAATTGTAGACAAGTACGAATTATGCTTCAATTTCACCGGTGAATGAAACAAGTTTTAGCTGGATTTAAGGAATCATTCATTCGATGCAGACTTACAGCGCTTTGGAGATGTGAATCTATGAAGATGTGGAAATCAAAGGATTTAAATTAAAATTCATGCAGTTTGAAATGCATTTGTCAAAATTTACACAAGCAATTTGAATGACTGCAATTTACAAATTTAAAAAAAATCCAAACATAAAGCAACAAAATTTGGAAGAAAAAAAAATACAAAAAATAAAACTAAACGTGCTGAGATGTACGTGATTACTTGTGTACACACTCCGTACACTCAAGCTACAAAATATTCACATCCAGTCTCGCCGACGGATGCCGATCGGTTTCGCTGAGCAACTGTTTCTTCCGTCAAACTTCAAGCGCCACAATTCAAGACGTGTCGATCCAGATCCGATAAACAGAATGACTCCAATTCTTCAGATCAGTGATGGACTTTTCCAGGGGACATCGGCCGAATGACTGGATAAAGTAGCTGGACTGGAATCGGGAGACTGTTCGATGACTTTGGTCTGAGATAATAAAGGCTTTTCCCCTCGCTCGACAGTTTCATTGCGTTGGCTATGAACTCGTCCACGCTACTGGCTTCGTGGGAATTGGAATGGCTGAAGAAGCTGAACTTCCCTGGCGAATAAAAAAAAACTGACGTTATATAAAAAAAGTTGTGTTTACTTTTCAGTCGCTAGGTGCTTTAATAGTGCACTGGCGAATGAAACGTAAAATTTTATTTCTTTTGAATGTCGAATGTAACATGAAAATGTGAAAGTTGCTTCACCACGAATCACGAATTGTTGTTAATGTTTTAATGTTAATTTAACGCATTCAATAAGTAGTTTTCATTGACGGGCAAAAACGGAATAATAATAATAAAAAAAAAAATTAATATTAATAATAATAATAATCAAAAAAATAATGCTAGCCGTTGCTAAACAAAAAGGTCAACGTTTTCGCAAGCAAAAAAAAAAACCCATTATCAATTCTTTATTTTTAATCTCGTTCATGATTAGTGTGTTTACAATGCCCTTTATTAACCTGAAGACAGCATGCGTGATCGAATGTCATTAGCACACGGCGGAAAAGGAATACTGGAGTATAAGAACCGGTAGTGGAAAATATGACATCCACGAACCTTCCGTGTCATTGAGCACGTCAGGTCCTTCATACGTAAGAGGAAAATGCGGAAGACAAAGCATTGATTGATGTCAGTGGAAATAGAATGAATGCATGCATGCATCTGTGGAGAAAGAAAAAAGATTCTATGTCTCTCGTTTGAATGACTCCAATTCGTCGAGGGAGCACAAAATGAAGAATGAGGCATTTGGGATTTTATTTGTGGTTATTTTCGAGATTTTTAAATGAAAAAATGTTTTCGGCAAATCTCGGCCTATTACATTTTTACCTTGACTCAATAATTACATAAAATTTTAATATTTTAAGTTTTCTGTTTAATCGCTAGGTAATCGATGCAATTGTTATATATTACATTATAGCATAATGTTTCACAGATTTTAGTTTGTTAAAGATACGTGGTTTTTGTTCCCACTTTCTTATAAATTTGGTAAAATAATTCAACATTAAAATGTTACCAATGTTTGTTTGCTTTTGTTTTTTAGTTTATTTTTATAAACTAAGAAATTGTAATTTCCTTCAAGTTCGTATTCGTATCTTTATCATTTTTTTATCTCGACTCATTACCAAGTTAATAACTAATTAAATTAATAAATTAATAATTAATTAATAACAGAGTAACACCGTGTTTATGTTTCAAGCTTAGGCTTGAAAACTCCGAAATGTAGAATCTTTCTAAATCCTGCATTTGACAAATTTTTGGCGACTTCTCTTTGTTAGCTTGTTTTAAGAGCAACGTGCACTATTTTTTTAGTAAAACTCATTTGGCCCTCGTATGATCTCCTCTGCATGAGATTGAACTTTGAACTCGCCTTGTTGATTGTCTTGTCGGTCAGATCAGAGGTCCTTCAGTGTCAAGGCCCTTAAATAAGACTCAGTAACCTTTAAATAGTTCCAACAGCAGCTTAATAAAGCAAGCTGTGAATTAAGCAAAACATTATTTATCTTCTTAAGAAGGGCATATTTTATCCGATCTAGGTGTTAAAGATAATTAACAACAGTTTGTAACAAAAAGTCGCTAGTTTAAAATTCGCCACGACCGAGTGATATACCGTAAAATTATTTCTAATCTATTATAATGCAATTGTAATTTAATTTATTCATCTCGACATCAACAAAATATTCAAATAATTCAAATGAGATTGTAAAAAAAGAGCCCACATGAGTCATCGCAGCTCGGATTATAAGCAGATATTCGTTCTACCGGGTTGAATCTTTCAAATCCTCAATTTTCACCCGTCAATCAATCAATCAATTTTATATTTTTGCTATAAAATCGTCCAAGAAACAAATATTAGCTTGCCATTTATTCAATCGCCAATCCATCTATCTATCCATATATTCACCATCCATCCATCCATCCATCCATCCATCCATCCATCCATCCATCCATCCATCCATCCATCCATCCATCCATCCATCCATCCATCCATCCATCCATCCATCCATCCATCCATCCATCCACCATCCATCCATCCATCCATCCATCCATCCATCCATCCATCCATCCATCCATCATCCATCCATCCATCCATCCATCCATCCATCCATCCATCCATCCATCCATCCATCCATCCATCCATCCATCCATCCATCCATCCATCCATCCATCCATCCATCCATCCATCCATCATCCATCCATCCATCCATCCATCCATCCATCCATCCATCCATCCATCCATCCATCCATCCATCCATCCATCCATCCATCATCCATCCATCCATCCATCCATCCATCCATCCATCCATCCATCCATCCATCCATCCATCCATCCATCCATCCATCCATCCATCCATCCATCCATCCATCCATCCATCCATCCATCCATCCATCCATCCATCCATCCATCCATCCATCCATCCATCCATCCATCCATCCATCCATCCATCCATCCATCCATCCATCCATCCATCCATCCATCCATCCATCCATCCATCCATCCATCCATCCATCCATCCATCCAGCCAGCCAGCCAGCCAACCAGCCAGCCAGCCATCCATCCATCCATCCATCCATCCATCCATCCATCCATCCATCCATCCATCCATCGAAGCCCTATGGCCCAGATTAATCTACCTATTCGGTCAGTCCATTTTAGTCGTCTCACCTTTGTGTTGACCAATCCTTGTGTGGTGTGTTCCTCCCTGCGACCTGAAACTGAGGCTGAGTATGTACCTGTCGTCCGAACTGTCCCTCACCAAGAAGCTGCCATCTTTCTTGGCGGACAGGAGGGACTCTGCATCCTCGAAACCAATCGGTCCCCAATACCATCCGTGCTGAAGAAGACGACGAAGATGATGACGATGAAGATGGAGATGATAATGATGGAGGTGATAATTATGACGGAGACGACGGTGACAATGACGATGGTGATGATTATAACATTACCTATTCCGTATATTATTTCGAACAAAATAGCAGTGATGGGTAGTTACTAACTATAACAATAATAGTTAACTACTAGTTAATAACTACTTTAAAGTAGTTAGGAAGTAGTTAATAACTACTCTTAAAAAAGTAGTTACAAAATAGTAGTTAACTACTTTTAAAGTAGTTATCAACTACAAATAGTTAACTACTTTTTAAACAAAATTTAAAATAAAATGAAGAAAAATAACGTTTTCCCAATTTCACAATTTGGTACATCACTTTATAAGCATAGTTTCTTCTGTTTTTGATTAATTTGGACATTAAAATCTTGTTGAAAATGTTACACTAGTGTAAATAAATATGCTAATAATTATGTCTTGTTCAACTGTCCAGAAAATTAATTTTATCAAATGTCAACGGAAAAGTAGTTAACTACTATACAAGTAGTTAAGGAGTAGTTACTAACTACTTTAAAAAGTAGTTAAAAATAGTTAATAATATAGTTTATAAAACTAGTTAACTACTGTATTTAGTAATAACAAAATATTTACCTTTTTTATTTCTTCAAGATTTTTGAAAAGATCATTCGGAGACCAGTTACTTGTGGGAGAATGTGATCCTTCCAAGTTGTTGTCTGATGAATTAATTATTGATTAATTATTAAATATTTAGTTATTTAATGATTAATTATTTATTTATTCAATATCAATTTATCATAAACGATTATTCTTTTGATATAAATTAATATTTTCTTGAATGAACACAAAAAGTTTTAATTTAAAAATTCGATTAAAACCATGTATTCACAAGTGATTAATTAAAAAGTTTAAAATCTTAAGATTTCACATTCATGATGTTGAATCATGGTAAGATAAAGTCAGTCAAACATCATGTTTTATTAAATTTTCACAAAACACAAAATAATAATAATAATAATAATAATAGTAATAATAATTAAATAGATTAAATAAAACAGAAAAAATTTTCTCAACACAATTTACAAACAAGCAACAATGCAATGTTTTAGTTGCTCTTTGTAAGCATCATTTAATTGAAAGAAAACATTGTCGACATAAATATAATTAAAAAAGAAGAAATAGCTTAAGTGTTAATTGAGATGGGACTTTGCCTCTGAAGGTTGAACGAATAAAAAACAACTGAAAAAAAGACTCAAATTCAATTCCGTCTTCATTGCATCTGCGCTCGTCTGCTGTGTTCCCGCGCAAATTCCCATTTCGAACTTAATTTATTTCATTGTAGGGACATTCAGGAAGGCCATGTGAATTGAATTTACTGTCCTTAGAGAAATATTTTTTTGAAACATTTGTTGGTTTTAACTTTTGCAAAATATTCAGCAGTAAATGGTTAAAACAGCATTGTTTATGTTTCCGTCGTTAAAGGCATTTAGTTTATTTTAGTTAAATTAAATTTATTTTTTATTTTCTTCGTTCGTTGTGTTTCCTCTTAATTAGAGTCATTTACCACCTCTCCTTCTATCCGCCTTTAATCCAGCACTATAATACCGATGACTCCAGCCATTCCGGAAAAGCCAGCCTCATTCCAGGGAATAAAATTTAACTAAATTTAACGAAATTTAACGAAATTTAATGAAATTTAACGAAATTTAATGGAATTTAATGCCACCTTCTCGACCCCAGTTTTATTTTAATGGTCTTTCAGTTGTTCACATTTCTTTTTCTCCTCTGATTTACGATTCGAGTATTTTACAGCGCAAGTCTGAGAAAAGACGTTTTAAGAAAAATTAAGGAAACAAATGTTTCCCGGAAATACGAATAAGAGGATCATCATTATCATCATTATCGCCGCCGTCGGCATCATCATCACCATCATCATGGTCGTTGTCATCATCATCATCATCATCGTGGTCGTCGTCACCATCATCATGGTCGTTGTCATCATCATCATCATCATCGTGGTCGTCGTCACCATCATCATCGTCGTTGTCATCATCATCATCATCATCGTGGTCGTCGT
>JAJTWR010000356.1:610000-612500 GCA_021613335.1 Whitmania pigra | reverse complement strand
CCTCGCTGCGTTGACTTTTTGTGATGGTTTTGTGTGAAACGAGGGGGGTGTTTGACTTGAATTTCTCGAAGGACATCAGCAGGTCGTTTGGAATGCCGTATGCGGAGTTTTGGAAAGATTTCGTCAGGCGTTCCGGCGAGGATTGTTCTGTTTGTTGAAGAGCGTTCAAAAGTTGTCCTTTTCCGAATTTGTCTTTCGTCAAACTTTTGGTCACCACTTGGCAAATTTCCGCCACAATTGCAGACTTCAGATCGTCGTCGTCATCGATGGCCTCCGTCTTTTCGCTCACAATGCTTGTCTTCATATCAGAAAGACAAGCCAGTGGACTTTGTTCGACGTCCAAATCTTTAGAAGTTACTTTGTTTGCCCCTCCCAGTCTTACGGTCAGTTTGAACTCGAGAATCGAATTGTCTTCCTTGTCTTCAGGAATTTCTTCACGGGTTTGAATGAGTGGCTCGGTACCTTCTACCCCGTCAGACTTGGGCAGAGTTGACCCTAGAGAGATGACGTTTTTCATGATTCCTTTTGAGGGCTGGTAACGACTGGTAGATGGCGGACTATCATCGGAGCTCTGACTGAGAAGGGCTCGCTTTTCTGCATTCTCGAAACTTATGTAGTCCGACGTTGTTTCCCAAGTGGCAGATGGTGGCGGTGGAGGGAAATCCTCGCTGTCGTGAGAAGAAAGGTTTTCTCTGTCAAAGTTTGGAGCCGGAGGCGGTAGTGGAAGGTGGGTGTCGTCCTCTGCAAAAACGTCTGAGTTTCTAGTGGAAGAAGAACCATCCCTGTCGGATCCAGAAGAGTTTGGACGGTCCGAGATGTTGGCATCGTCGTCGCATGGCAAGGGTTTTCTGCCGGATTCTTTTGGACTCTGAGCCTTGTCCTTTCTGACCTTCTTTACGCCGGTGGACTGGCGGGAATTTTTTGGAGGCTCCCTCGATGCATCGCTTTCGCTTCCTCCTGATTTCTTCTGCCTCCTCGTCAGTTTTGGCGGGGAAACCTGATGGGGGGAAGGAATTAATGAGGGATGACTTTAAAAACAGCTTATTGGACCGATGATGTATTGTTACTATTATTGTGGTATTTTATTGCAGCATTAAGTCATTATGGAAATAAATCATTCCACGCCCCATTAAATCATGAATATGATTATTATAATCTATGGACTATGTGAATAAATTTTGTATTCATATTCAAGGTTATTATCATTGACCGACCAAAGACTAAATAGTTTTACTTTGACGTAGTTTGTGTCGAATGATAAAGGTGTGTATTCCGATGTCTTTTCCTGCTGATCGTCACTATCCTCACCTGGTACCATGTTCTCAGAGAGATTGGAAAAATTCTTGAATTTATAAATATTTTGTACAAATATTTGTAAATATTTTAACTTATGCCATTATTATTTACTCGCTATTCAGTCAATATTTCTACACTAGTTTTTATGTTATTAATTATTACAGTATTTCTATTTTTTTTCTATGGAAATTTAATACATTTGCCTGAATGTGTTCTCACTTTATTTCGCATTACTCCAATCCAGGCAAACCTCTTTGAATTACCTGGTTTGACTTTGACTGTTGTAGACTCTGCATGAGCACGTCATCGTCCTTAAGATATTTCTGCGGGGGCGTTGGAGGTCCGAGGAAAGTCGAGAAGGTTTTGTTGGCAGATCGAACCTGTTTGTAATAGTTGACGAACACGTCGTCGGAAGGATCGAGTGACGGTGAGTTTTCCTTCTCCAGTTTTTCCACTTTGGTCGAAGTCGAGGCGTCTTTGCTCGTCGATTGGCTGCCGTTTTGGTCGGAACTGGAGATGATCTGCTGGACCAGTTGCTTCCTTTTCGAACGCTCCTGTTGAGACGGTCTGTCCAGAGAGGTCTTCGTGTATTCGTTTTGGTTCGTCGTGGCCGAGCTTTCGAACCTATGCTGAGAACTGATGACCGTGTTTTTGCGGTTCGTTTCGGCAACAAAATCAACGACGTCGACGCTCTTGTTCTTCAACGAACCGCTTCGTTTGCTTCCGAGAGAAAACTTGCCGTTGGCTCCGAGGCCGTGGCTTCCCAGGGACACTTTGGGCGCCCTCGGAGAACCGCAGGAACATTTATCCAGATTAGGAAACGCCATTGCCGATCGACTCCTTTCGTACTAAAGTACTGAAGGTGCCAAGTTGTTTCTCACTGTTGAAAGGAAATTGATAAGATAAAACGAATTCTACTTCAATCCAACAGTGTCGAAATCACAGGATCTATCTCTAAGCGTGTATCTCTGCGTTTGGCGGTTTTTCTTCTATTCGCAAATGTAGTCGGAAATAATATAAATAAAGAAAGGAGCTAATTTGTAGAGTCGTGAAAAACAAACCGACTTTGCGGTAGAATGAAATGTCTTAACAGAACTAAGAAGATGGTGTCAGGAGTTTAAGTAGCAATGTGCTTCCAGCGTGCGAAGAATGCGCGAACGAACCGAGTGTTCAAATGGGGTACGTGAGTTCGTTAAACGGGGAA
>JAJTWR010000356.1:577500-605000 GCA_021613335.1 Whitmania pigra | reverse complement strand
CCAATACTGACTCTGTAGACTCAGTTTTTTTTTTAATTAAAATGAAATTATGCTTGACTTATTTTGTTATTGATCTAATCTCTATTTAATTTTGATGTTTACGATGATGCAATTTCTGACACTTACTATGTAGAATTTTTGAATTAAGATAAACTTGACTTGTTTCATTAATAGTCTGATCTTTATTTAATTGGGAACACATGGCCATGCATAATAACATGAATCGTAATTTTAAAAAATGATAATAATTGACAATAAAAGCTGATTTAATATGATCTTGGCTCTTCTTGGCTTTTGTGGGAAGGGCGATCTGGGCTTTTTCCAAAATTCGCAATGGCAACCCCGATCATCACCATCATAATCATCATAAGCATCATCGTCATCATAACCATCATCACATCGTATTCGTCATCATGTCCGCAACGACGAACTTCCGGCATCGAAGAGCCTCATAAATTGTTTCCATGACAACGGTCGTCAATGGCGACGTTGAGTTCCATGTTTTCGCTTGGAGTGCATCCATGCTTGACGTCGAAAGCCGAGATGCATGCTGCAACGAGGCTGGTGCATCAATGCACTTCATGAACCATGACGACAAGTGTTTGAAGTTCTTGCGAGCATTTATGTTAATACTGCATCGTCATTAGGTGCTTATTTATAATTTTAATACATTAAATTAATAGTTATAATAATTATAATATTAATATTTTATAATAATAAATAATGCGATAATTTTAATAATTTATAAATATTACTTATTAATACTTGGTTAGTGTCATTGTGAATGTGAAGAGCAATAATAATAATTATATTCATCAGTCATGAGAACTATGTTCAACCAGCTCTTGAGATTTCAGCCATTTTATCTGGGTTCGAAATTATTAAAATTGAAAATAATGAACAATAATGGCGATTATTATTATTATTATTATTATTATTATTATTATTATTATTATTATTATTATTATTAACCACGCTTACAACAACAAAATACAGAAGGATGACTCATTAAGTCACGTTTGGATGAACACGGCTGAAAACAATTCGATACTTTTCATCGCTTCCCTAGCCAGGGACACCTGCTTGATCTAAAAATAGTTGCCATCAATCATCAACAGGTGCTCGTGTGACTGTAAATTCACAGACTTCCAGGTGTTCATTTGCGTCGAGAAGGTGAAATTCAACCGTTCATGTTTATCGTTGGCATTATCGTTTTAAAATGTCTCTGACAAGCAATGCATTCAAATACAAAATTAAAATATAATATTATGATATAATTAAATATAGTAATATTAATTAACAATTATTAAACATATTGTTTTTATTATATTAACATAACCATCATTAATCAATCGATTGAAGGTGTAAATTAACAAAATAAGCACCTCAGTAAAAGACAGAATTTTCGTAAAGAAACGGTACATAGGCAGACAAACAAATAAACGGAAAAATAGTTTGAATGAAACGCAGGAAGACAAAACTATCGATGCGGGCACAAATCACCAGGCAATCGTAGCACTTTGGCGCCAACCGAATAATTAGCGGGAAGTTCTTGAATGCAAGACAAACACAAGAGACAGACTCGTATGCAACGTCATCGTCATCACAACCATCGCCGTCATCACCATCGACATCATCATCACTGTCATCATCAACCACCTCAAATCAATTCCAAACATATTCACCAGATAGGCAAGACTAAAGGTATGAATTCTTAATAATCCATTCATCCTTCTGTTCATCCTTCTGTTTATCCTTCTGTTTATCTTTCTGTTCATCCATCCGTCCGTCCATCCATCCATCCATCCATTCATCCATCCATCCATCCATCCATCCATCCATCCATCCATCCATCCATCCATCCATCCATCAATCCTGTCTTCCTTCTATCAATGGCTTTTTTTTCAATTTCCTGTGCAACATCATCAGTCTCCCTTGTGCATTCCAATCTAATGAACTTAATGAGCTTTATTTGAGAGACGTGCCGTTTTGAAACTTATAAAAATTTAAATCTAATTGTTATTGTTACTATTATTGACATACAACGTTATATACTTATTAATACTGTGATTATATTTATTAAATATGAAATTATTATCATTGGTTAATATTATTGTTTATGCATGAAATCACGAGTATTGATGGTGATTCTTACATGCAGATATTCAGCGATGGTATGTAATAATTAATAAATTAATAATAATAAACAGAATAATAATATGAGGAATCATAAAACCCAGGTTACATGATAAGAAGCATCCTTTAAGTAATAATTAAGCTATAATTGCACAACTTTAATCTAAAGATCAAATTATTTAATTACTTTTTCATTCTCACCTTATGAAATTAATTTTTTAATTTAATTATTTGTAAAGTTTTACAAGTTTGGAAATGTCAAGGTCTTTTTAAACAGTCGCATGTTTCTATCCATTCCTCCATTTATCCATCCATCAATTCATCAATTCATTAATTCATCAATCCATTCATCCATTAATTCATCAATCCATCCATTTTATCCATCGTTCTACCCACCCATTCATCTCTCTCTATCCATCCACATTATCAAGCATTAAAATCTCAAAGAATAAATGAGAATAATTCGAAAAATGAACATCTCAAAGTTCTTAAATTGAAAATTCTAAAATTGTCAACTCTCATGAGTACATTTCAACATCAACATTTCAAACCAAATTGAAGTAAAAATATTTATAAACCTTATTAAGTAATATTTACAAGAACAGTATTTATTTTATTAAATGATATTTATTAAACAAAACTTTTAAGCACTGAATTGAGAAGCATGTGCGTCTCAGGAATATTTCAGGTAATCATAACCATCACCACCAACAACAACAACATCAACAACAACACCAACAACAACAACAACATCAACAACAACAATATCGTAAGTATCGCAAACACAAACGTACCTTTTACAGTGACGTCATAAAAACAACGCCTCAATAGCAGCTTCCGAAAACTTCACTTTAGCGACAACATTGAATCAGTCGATTACTAAAACCGACTTGCTAAGTGATAGTTATTAAGTAATAATCATTAAGTATTAATTAACTCATCCGGAAGTCTTAATGTCGCTCATGACAGGATGTGACGAAGGACTGAACTCAAAAACGTCTCGACGACAGGACTGGGAGTCATTCTCGTGTCATCGGCTGTTGTGGTTGTTAATGATGTTTTGTGCGACGCAAAGGCCGCGCGTGAAACTCCCGCGTATATCTACCGACCTCCTGTGCACTCATCCACCGCCTACTCATTCCACTCACTCAACTACCACCCATCGTCGGAATTACCAGGTGAGGCCCCTATGCACGGATACATCTGGACTATGACTGAATTTGTCACTGCCACCACAATTCATCCATTCACTACCATCACCCATTCACCCATTCATTCAATACCCGCTCATATACCCATTCATTCACTACCCGCTCATACACCCATTCATTCACTACCCATTCATGCACTACCCACTCATCCACCCATGCAAACTTCAAAGGTGGAATCGTCATTCCATCAGAGGGCTGAAAAAAGTGATTAAACCGGATAAACTTTGATCTGTTTTGTACTTGATTTCTAAAGTTTTATGCATAATTCGTGTATTGTTAATTATAATAGTTAATTAATATAATAATACAAACATAATAATAATTTATTCTAAAATTAATGTCTAATTAATAGTTATTAATAGTTGTAACAATTAATTACAATTATTATTCAATTCTCAAAAAAGTGCAAAATAACTCATCAAGCTGCTCAGATTTCCTTAAATCGAACTTACTCATCTGTCTTGATGACGATGATGATGGTGATGATGATGATGATGATGATGATGATGATGACGATGATGATGATGATGATGAGATGATGATGATGATGATGATGATGATGATGATGATGATGATGATGATGATGATGATGATGATGATGATGATGATGATGATGATGATGATGATGATGGATGATGATGATGATGATGATGATGATGATGATGGATGATGATGATGATGATGATGATGATGATGATGATGATGATGATGATGATGATGATGATGATGATGATGACGATGACGATGACGATGACGACGACGACGATGACGATGATAATTATGATGATGATGATGGTGATGGTGATGATGGTGATGATGGTGATGCTGACGGTGATGATGACAATGGTGATGGTGGCAATGATGGTGACCCTGATGACCTTAATGATGATGACCATGATGACCTTAATGATGATAACCATAATGACCTTAATGATGATTACAGAGTCGCCGATGGCGATGGTGGTGAAGAGGAAGACGACGACGACAATGCTTTCATATTTGATGAGAAATTGAACTAAAAACAAGTCGAGAGAATTCTTTTTCGAATGAAATTTCAAATTAATCCCCAATAAATGCCTCTCGCGGGTTTAAAACGCATGGCTGAATCGTCATTCACCCTCTTATCGTTCCCTCCATCCGGCTGGAAAATTCGCAAGAGACCAAGTACCCCCGATTCACCGCTATCTCTGCCCGGCATAGACTTCAGGGATGACTATGGTGGATGAATGAATGAATGCATGCATGAGGGGGGACAATGCAGTAGTTAATGAGTGAATTGATGAATGAATGGCAAAAATGAATGAGTGGGCAAAGGAGTGAATGATCAATATTAGTGATTTATTTCCAGCCTCGTCGCTGACGACAAGTTAATTAATGATGCAAATCCTGAATTTGATTTATTACTCCAGTCAAGCGGTTTAATTGGTCACCACCACCATCATCATCATCATCAGCAGCAGCAGCACTCCCGCCATAATCACTGCTACCTTGACCATCACTATCACCATTACAAACATCATTACCATCATTACTACGATCATCATCATCATCATCATCATCATCATCACAATCATCGAAATTAGTGAAAGTAATTGGATTCTATTAATGTATAAGTTTAATAAGTTGGCACTTATTGAATGATGACGACGACGACGACGACGACGATGATGTTCAAGATTGATTTTAGGAGAAGCAGACGACCCTGGGCGCCTGCACGTTTGGAAGACATTTTATTTACGCGGCAGCTGAGCAGGTGCACTCGGCGCGTGCACGCTGCATGGCGCTGGTGTCGCTCTTTGTGGTTGGTCGTCGCCGTTGTTTTGATTTTATTGTTGTCGTTGTTATTGTTTTTGTTGTTATTGTTGTTGTTTTTATTGTTGTTTTTGTTGTTGTCGTCGTTGAGGAAAGTGAATGTTATTGGAGACTTTAGATTATGTTAATTGCATAAATGGTTAGAGATCATTTGTATGAATGTTGTTGATATTATTATATTTGCTTGTGCAACTAATGTGACGACGAGGATGGCTGGTTCGAAATAATTTGATATTCCTTCAAAATTTTTAAGACTTTTGGGCTGCAAAGTTCCCTTTTAAACTCGTGTCATAAGATTTGTTTTCCAAATTGAATGGAAAAATATTTTTAGTGATTTATTTTTAGTACAATAATTATTTGATTATTATTATTGAGTTAGTAATTATTGAGTTATTTACTAACTTAAATATCTCCACGGCTTAAAAATAAAACAAACAAAAAATAATAAGCTAAATAAATTTGCGCTATAAAAATATTTATAACAATTTCTGTATTTGTTTAAAATCCATTCTTCGTCCATTCTTCTAGAGCGACTTTTTGTAGAATTTCTCTAGAATAAATAGAAAGAGTTTGACAATTAATAAATTAATTCAGCCTGAAAGAAGAAAAATTGAATTTGAAAAAAACCCCAAGGTTGATAGACAAGTTGACAGATTTCCTCTGGCGTCAAGAAAGTTCACTCCATTCACTGCTATTTCTCAGGAGTGAAGGAGTGAATGAATGGGAATGAAAGTGCTGGTGTGATCTTGTGATGATGTGCGGAGATGTTTACGACTGGTCTGACAATGCTTTGCACTTTACATGAAAGAATTTTTGAAAGTGTTATTTACTTTGAAGAATGTTGACATTGTAATAGTGGGAATATTGAAATTAATGACTTCATTGATTCTATTTGTATTCAAAGCTTTACAAATAAGTTAGCAAATAATTTTTTATAAATAAGTTAAGGGCTACTTTTACACATAAGTGAACAGTAATACCACCACTTTCATCGATCATAATCACATCAGGGTTAGTATTGCTTATTTTAACTAGTCGTTACCCGTTTATTTGTGCAACGGTTACTGAAAATCTAATCGTTAGCTACTAAAATCTGCAAAGAGTTAGTACATAGAAGAAGACTTTCAGAAGAACTTTTGACGAAAGTTTTGTTTAAGGTTCATGGTTTGAGACTCGAACAAACTCTTTCACTCATGCGACGCAAGGTTAAACATGTTTAAAAGCGGTTCTTGAAAGTCTGGAGACCACCAGCAAATTCAATACTTTTTGAAATTTATGATAAAATTGCAAAATCCCTTTTTAAGGAATCAAAACTTTTATGTAAGTCAGTGCATATTTTTCGAAAGCAAATCTCAAACTAAGCATAATATATATTAATTAATTTAGAAAAATAAATTCTAAAGATTTAAAATGGCAATCGGGTATGTGGCCCTTCAGTTCGTGAATCTGTAGGTGTCTCTGCAATCGATTTTTAAAACATTTTCAATGAAAAAGAACCTATCCTGGTTTCCCATGGTTTCGGGAAAAACATTTTCCTTGAAGGCCAATAAGTGCAATTTTGATTGGTCCCTGGAATACTCCATGTGCGCTGTTTGGAAGAGGCGGATTGCCTTTTCCCCAGCAAGGCTATTTTAAAACTTCATTAAATTGCATATTTTGTTTTATAACAGTTTATCTAAATATAGGTTTTTAAATTTATGGCTTGAAATATCATTTAAAGAATGTTGTAAAATTGATATATATATATATTTAGATATATATATGTATAACAAAGTTCATCGTTAACAGTCACCTTCATACGAACGTTTTATAAATTCCCACGATAATAGTTAGTATGTAACATTTTTGAATAAAACCTATAATTTTCAAAATTACGTTGTAGCTTATAAAAAAATGTATCACGTATAACAAAAATAACGGTAATGAATTTTTGTCTTAAAGCATGGACTCTCGCTAGTTTATTAGTATAGGCTTTGTTTCCATCCGTAATAATTACAAATGAATAGACTTAATAGATTTAATGACTACATAATAATTAGTGATTAAAAGGGAAAACATCCATTGCTAACCAATTATAGTTGTTCAATTGTCTTTGTGGATAAATAGTTGTTCAGTCTGAAAATTCATATTCATTTGTTTAAAGTGTATTATATGAACATCTAACATTTTGTTATTAAAATTATGACAATCACGCAAAACAATTTCAGAGAATGTCGAAATGCCATGGAAAACTAGTTTTCCATAGTGACGTCTTTCGAACCAAATATGTCACAATTGCAGCAGTTTAAGTAATTACATTTTGTAAAATTATAAAAATTAAAAATAATATTTTAATTAAAATTAATTTTTATGTTAAATATTTAACCAAAATTGGAACTTTTTGAAATGTAACTCAAGATCTTTGAAGCTCCGACATGCGCAGTTTGTTCTTTCTTTCACGAGTCTCTTCCAAAAGTTGTTAAAATGGCGAGCGCACCGAAAGTTCAGAAGACTGGGAAAACTAAAAACGATAACCAGGACGATCAAGCCGGTTAATATTTATGTTTGATTTGTAGTCATCGTGCTGATGGTAAAATTGTCGGATTTACAATACATTTCTCGCGTGGCGTGCCTGCTTTGCCCGCGTTGATTGATTGCTCTGTGTTCTGGCTGGTTCAAGATTGTTAATTCTGGCGGATATGATCGACGAGAATTATTTTCTTCTTCGAAAGAGTATTTCAGTCGCCATTTAAAATGCTTGCGTATGCCGGCGCTATAGACGCGTCTTACATAATTGCGTTTGTTATCAGATTACGTTAATGCATGTCGTCTTCATTTAAGATACAGAGCAGCAAGAAGCCATCGAACATATCGATGAGGTCCAGAACGACATCGATCGACTGAATGAGCAGTGTAGCGATGAAATTCTGAAAGTCGAACAAAAGTACAACAAACTTCGACAGCCTCACTTCCAGCGACGATCGGATTTGATTGCGAAGATTCCTAACTTCTGGGTGACTGCTTTTGTTAATCACCCACAAGTTTCAGCCCTGCTGGGTGAGGAGGATGAGGAAGCTTTGCAGTATTTGACTAAAGTGGAGGTTCAGGAGTTTGAAGATGTCAAATCTGGTTACAAGATAAACTTTGTTAGTATCTGCACTTTCCATATTGCTAGACATTCGGTGTGGATTCATGATGGTCTGTTAATTTTTCCAGCATTTTGAAGAAAACCCATTTTTTGAGAACAAGTTAATATCCAAAGAGTTTCATCTTACTGAGTCTGGTGAACCTTCATCCAAATCAACTGTTATTAACTGGAAGCCTGGCAAGGTAGGATAGACGTGGAAGCGTAGTGCCATAATTGTAGATTCAATCTTACGGTTGGATTTTCATGATAGGACCTGACAAAGTCCCAGTCTCCTGCCAAGGCTGGAAAGAAGAGGTCCCATGAAGAGCAGCAAGACTCATTTTTCAGCTGGTTCTTGGACCATACAGATGCTGGAGCTGATGAGTTAGGAGAGGTCATCAAGGATGATATCTGGCCTAATCCCCTCCAATATTACCTGGTAATTATACTTTGTGATGTCATAACGTTGACAAACCTCATACTGATTCAAATTCATTATGCCAGGCATCTGAAGTTGATGAGGATCTTGGTGGAGAAGGTGATGAAGATGATGATGATGCTGGAGGTGATGATGACGTAAGTAGATTGTTTTGGCATCCCGGGTCTCTAAGTGCGGTCTTATTCATTCGTGGTGTATTTTTGTCCAACAGGAGGAAGGCGATGGCAACGAAGACGACGCTTGACTCGTCCGATCCGTCTCCGCCGTTATCATGGAAAGACATTTTTAACTGTCATTTTACGCATTTTCCTCGTAAAATGTTGACAAGACGTTCGTGTTTCTTGTGTATGGTTGGGTGGTTTGAGCATGTCTGGGGCTTGGTTTGTGTAGGCAAATAGCCGTTGCGTTTGCGTCCTATGTTTTTTTTTAATGTAACCACTGACCGAAGGATTGAATTGTTTGAAAGAATGCATGAAGTTTTGGTGTCCTTCTCTGGTGTTTGATAGATGTGGTTACTAACTGGTCACAAAATAAAGTGTTGGCTCCAGCCTATTTTAGTGGCAGATTAAATTAAGACAGAGTACACTTAGTGACAGCTGAGGGTCTGGGGATGTTTTACAATTCATTTTCTGATGTCGCTTCGGGAGACTTGAGTGGGTTCTTCGAAGTGCAGCTTGCTAAGGTTTGAGGTTGTGGTGATGTAATGCATATTACTTTGAATCTTTGGGAAATGTCACTTGCCTTTATGCAACTGAGTTGGGGATGCATATTATAAGCATTTGGTAGAGGATTGCAAGTTGACTTTGCCAGATATCCATTGGGTGGTAAAGCGTAGTTGTGAGTACTTGATTTTGAGAGGCTGGGTTTATCTGGCATTTGTAACATGTGTTTTATTGACAGTCCTATGGTTATTTTAGACATAACCAAAGCTTTTTAATAGGCTAGGTAGTTCATAATGAGTTTTGAGCATAATGCGTTTTATGTTCATGAGATGCGTTCATTGGTTACTAATTTGAAATTTCACTCTAAAAGATAGTTCTCTGCTTGATTGTTTTCATTCATCAACTTGTGTAATCAAAAAAAAAAAACGAATTATAAAATATCCCCAGACTAACTGCCTTGATCTGACAAATTGTGTAATTAGAGTTAACTTTTTGCTCAGTATCGCTCGCATTCATTCGATTATTTCTCTTTTTTAGCTACAGTTTTTAAATTAGCCAAATACGTTTACTGTTTGTGTGGTTGTTTTTTTTTTAATCGCAAGAGTCTGAATATTAATTTTTGTCGGTGATGATTTTATTTTATTTGGTCATTTTAATATTGAGACCATTATTCTATTGCCATCGTAAAGCTTCTTGATGTGGCTTGTCTTTCGGTCATTATTTAATGAATGTGAAGAACAATACAAACCTAATAACGCTTTAATTGAAACAATACTACTCAGTATTTAGTGATCAATTCTTCATTTGTAATTAAAAGTTTGGTGACTGCCTTTACAAAACTAGACTTTTCATTCTCATACGAAAATGCATCTTTTATGGTAACCTTCCAATCCAATCCTTCCAAATCAAATCGTGGGGAGAGTTTCTTTGAAATAGCAGCCAATAGGACATTTGCGCTTCTATATTTTTGAATAATTTAATTTAAAAACTTAGGTAGTTAATTCATTCACTACTTGTTATTTTGAATACGCTTACATTCATAGCTGAGACGCAATATAAGAAGTCACCAAAGTTTCTGATGGTCCACATTTTCTGACATTTCGATTTAATACAGAAAATTTTCCATTTGCGAAGATTGTTGCTACTAAACCTCCTTTTCAAGAGCACTTTCGTAAATATTTAATTTCTTTTTCATTTCCTTCCTTCCATTACGAGCATTCCATTATTTTCTCATCGCTTCCACTTCCTTTATGCTTGAAAGGAACAGGTTTCGTTCTCTGAGTCATTTTTTTTTTTAAGAATTGGCTTTACTCCAACTATTCGTCACTAAGATAATAACAGACCAGTGGCGCAACCAGGGGGGCTTAATAAGAGGGACCCTGCAATTTTTCCAAATCCGTTGAGTTTTTTGTTTTGTTTTTTTTTTGGGGGGGGGGGGGGGAAGGGGGTAGAGGGATTCTCAATATGCCATAGGCACAACAATCATGAACCCTTTATGAATTCATTACTTCATGAATTTATGATCATTGATTTTCAATTCGTTTTGTCATATTGATGTAATCATCATAATAATTGTAATTTATCAACAATGTGAAATAAAATGTTTAAACGTTGTACTTACTTACAGTTTCTAATTTAAATTCTTGTTTATCAAAAACAAAGATTACACCGGAAATTAAAGATGGACGCTTCTTTTCAATCTAACTATAATTATTATTGTCAAATATAATATTATAAAATTAATAATTATTGTCAAAACGTTTGATAAAAATATAATACCAAAAGCCAAAACGTTTAATAAAGCTTGAATTTGACGGTTATTAATAAATTATTAAATATACAAAAAAAGACTGCAGACAGAAGATAGTCAAACTCATACTACTACTACTACTAATAATAATAATAATAATAATAAATAATAATAATATAATAATAATAATAATAATAATAATAATAATAATAATAATAATAATAATAATAATAATAATAATAATAATAATATAATAATAATAATAATAATAATAATAATAATAATAATAATAATAATAATAATAATAATATATAATAATAATAATAATAATAATAATAATAATAATATAATAATAATAATAATATAATATAATAATAATAATAATAATATAATAATAATAATAATAATAATAATAATAATAATAATAATAATAATAATAATAATAATAATAATAATAATAATAATAATAATATAATAATAATAATAATAATAATAATAATAATATAATAATAATAATAATAATAATAATATTGATTTGACGGTTATTAATAAATTATTAAAGATACAAAAAAAGACTGCAGACAGAAGATAGTCAAACTCATACTACTAATATAATAATAATAATAATAATAATAATAATAATAATAATAATAATATAATAATAATAATAATAATAATAATAATAATAATAATAATAATAATAATAATAATAATAATAATAATAATAATCATAATAATAATAATAATAATAATATAATAATAATAATAATAATAATAATAATAATAATAATAATAATAATAATAATAATAATAATAAATAATAATAATAATAAAAAATAATAATAATAATCTGTTCAATCTTTAATTCTTTGTTAGTAGTTTTGATTTGAACAGTTTCATAAATTTTTCGTCCCTGCGTCGGGCTTTCGTCCCTTTTCTAAACTTGAACCTCCCCCCCCCCCCCAGCATTTTTCGCTGGTTGCGCCACTGTAACAGACCAATCGATGTCACGTGTCGTTTCTTCTTCAGCATCAGACAAAATCTATGAATAAACATGTTGCACCCGCATCATCTTCAAAGACTTTGGATTAATTTATGCATAATTATTTATTTATGCATTTATGCATAACATCTCAACCGGCATAACATGTGGTCCTCAATAAATCATTAACTAAGTAGTAAAAGTGGCAGTAGTAGTACTAGTATTTTATTAATATTCGCGGCTTAATTAGGGGTCATCCATAAAGTACTTCATGCTATTTTAGGCCATTTTAAACCACCATCCCCATGTCACATTCTGTCTCAAATCTCAGGTCCCCCCAAAAAGTACGTCACAAACCTCAAACCACCCAACAGTTACATGTACGAACTAAAATGTTAACACCTGATTAAACAAAAATTTAAAACACTTACCTAAAAACATGGCATTTAGTCATATTTAACATTTAAAAAAACTAGAAATTTCTTGACAATTACATAAAACATTAAAATTATAATAGTTTTAAACAATGTCACAAAGCAACTTTTCTCAACATTGCTTGCGAAGCAAAGAATTGTGAACAAATTTTAGTAAAAAAAACTTGTGTAACTTGTGAAACAAACGTGCAAATGCGATCCAGCAATCTGCTCTGCAAAGATGGACAATAGAGGTCATATGGCCGCAATTTGAAAGCGCTTGTTGATCGAGTAAAAATGTCATCAAAGTTTAGATTTTTGTGCCACAAACAATGAATGGAATTTATGAGACTCCGGATCTGCTCTTTCTGAGGCTTTAAGCACTTGTTTGGTTGATTGGAATTGGTGAAGGAAAAAATCTGCCAGGCATAATGTTGAAATATGAGCTTCGCACTTTACCACAACATTTCATGTCGCTACATTTCACAATCTGAGTAAAATATTAACTGGTGCGAACATGATTGTCGAACCATTCCTGATCTTTCGTTGTCATTCCTGTTGCATTCAGTTCAGACTGTTCAGGGTCGATATATTCTGCAACTGTTGGATATGTGTCAACAATCAATTGTGACCAGATTTCGGCCAGCCTTTCACCTGCATACCTAAAATTTGATCTTTCGTTGACTGTTTTGCCTTGAAAATCAAGATGACTGCCATAATGTTCATGTGGCAGTATGACAACCAGAGAGTTCTCTGCACAATGGAGCCATTCGACGTTACATTCGATTGAAAGCACTTCTTCCCGGTGCATTGGATGGAAGTGATGGATGGCAACATCAATGACTTTTTGATAGCGAGGATTTTCGTCTGTCAACTCGTCTGTCGCCCTCCATCAACTGTTACTACAACAACAGGTTTGATCATCTTGTTTCTTTCTCCCCTTACGATTGCATCAAACGCTTCCATCTCCAATATTCTTTCAAACGCAGAAGATGATGCATGTTTCCCTGATCGAATTGCAATGCAAGTTGGTCCCGAATAGTTTACAACTTCTGTTTTTCCAAGTCCATTTTTAAAATTTGAATTCCAGCATAAACTGACCGGATCAGTTTGTGTTTGACTGCAACAACATAAAGCTGACTCGATATTCCATATGCATGAGTAATGGCAACCGTTTATTGCTGCCGTCGATCCTATTGGAAGTCTTGCTTAATCATCCTGGCTCAAGAAACAAACTTTGTTAGGTCTTAAAATTGATGATAATTCTTCCAAATGTGACAATGCGGCTGCGCATAAATTTCCATCGATATGTTTGGTGTGTGAGATTGTTCTGTGAACGGATCAGTTTGACTGGCACCGTTAGAAATACTGAGCGATAAACGATCTAACCGAAACCATGGCAATCGCGATTTTCGGAGATTCATTCCCAAAGATTATATAGGATCGGCATTTTAAAATTTAAATTATTATAAATTTATTAAAATTTAACATTTACCCTTACCTGACTGCTTGCTGATGATTATTAAATTCGATAATGAATGCTAATAAGAAAAGGGGAAATTGATATCATCCATTAGACTTTATACTCAGAGATTGATGAAGAGTCGGTTTTGTTTTATCGCCACAAAACATTAATTTTAATTTTTATCTGAAATTGCTCTTAAAATGTTCACGCCATGTTTGACGACGTAAAATTTAAAATATGTAAAAATGCTATTTTTTTTTCTTTAGTTCGTTTAAATTTTGACTTTCCGAAAGCACTGGATTGATAGCCTTCCTCGCAATCATCAAAAAATTGCGCTACAATTTCTGCTGCATTTCCCGGCTGGGTCGAATTTCCAATTTGTGGAAATCAAGTCCCGAAAGTCTGCTGAAGATGAGGATATGATGGTCGGATGAGGAGCATCATTTTGCCCGCCTCTTTTGATTCGATTTTCTGGAAGAAGAGTCATTATGAACTAAAATCTATTTTCTTGATCTTCATTTCTTGTTGTAAAAAATATTTCAATTACAATAAAAAAGTAGTATTAAAATGACAAGACTGAGGCCAAAATGCTGCAGAAACGGTTACACGTATAAGACTTTCATTGCTAACACCTTTTTGAATCATTCTACTTCACGTAAACAAATCAACCTGGATAGAAAAAAATAAAATTTTGTTTTTGTTTTTCTGAAGCCATGGCTGTTGATAAAATATTCACAGGACGTTGTCATCATCAATCACACTGGAAGGGAGCAATGTGCGTCGTCGGTACGTGGATCTTTGAACATCTTCCACGTGGCGCATATTTCACTTGGTCGAAACTCTCCTGAAGTTGTCTCCATCCGTGAAATCCGCCATCCATCCAAAGACTGCCATCCATCCAAAGACTGCCATCCATCCAAAGACTGCCATCCATCCAAAGACTGCCATTAGCCGTTTAGCTCTTCATGTGTTTTCATCTTCGGTCTTCCAACGCAATAAACTACTGGGATGAATCTTTTCAACTCTAATAACTACAACCTCAACAACAACAACAACAACAACAGCAACAACATTCATTAACAACAACAACGTCTTCAAATAATACATGAAGTCTGTAATTAAAGTTGGAAAACAAATCTTTTTACCGGATAAAGTTTTATTTTTTTTGCCTTTCAAGATTTTCTTTTGAAGGAAACAGTCTCATCATGCCATAAGTAATTATTTAGAGTGAGTTCCTCTTAGTTCGAGAATTCAACTTACTTCATTTAGAACTTGATTACAAAAATCCCTGGTGCTCCGAAATGAATGGAAGAACATGTTTTCCATGCAATCCAGGTTGGCCAATAAAATTCGTCTTCTTGGCGCACTTTCATCTCATTTATTTTTATACTTTGATGATCGCACAATTTCCATGATCAAAATCATTTCCACGAGGCTGCCTCCATACACTCCAGGAGAGGATGGGTTCGTAATACGAGAAAATGAAGATGATGATGATGATGGTGATGATGATGGTGACTAATGATGATGATGACTGTGATGATGATGATGACGACGATGATGACGTCAACTACGACGACGGATTATAAAATTGATGGTTTTTCCAGAAAACCGTCGCCATGGCTGTCATGAAGACACATTCACACAGACTGCTTCCATCTGAACTGAAATTTATCACTTCCGTACAGAATTGCGTACAAAATTGAAAAATATCCTTAAAAATATTATTTACCGAGATCAACATTAATCCGTTAATTTATTTTTATTTGATCAATTTATTACTATTTTTAAGCCTGCTGCTGCAAATCGATTTCATGTTTTGAGAATTTGTTCTTTAAATGGAAAGAAATCTTGCCGAATGTTATGGAAATTGGAAAAGAAACTTCATTCCTGGAATTGCATTCCAGTGCTGTGCTCGATCAACTCAACTTAATTTACTTCTCAATCAACAATTTCAAATGAAGACATTAACGTGAATAAAGCGCGCAATTTATTCAATTTATGTTAATGTGATCATTAGGAACATTACAATTTTCTCATCGCATTATCACGGAGATTTTATTGTTTTCAGAAATCTCGGTTTTCAAAAGTGTTTCGAGAAAGTCTTAATTTTTTCATCCGTCAATCATTCAAATTGGGGAAGGATTTCATCATTGCTGAGTTGCACCTCAAATGACTTTTAGTGTTTTGGAGACGTTTTTGTTCCTTAAGTAATGGATGTATTTATATTTATTTTAGCGACAATAACAACAACAACAACAACAGCAACAATATTAATAATGATAACAATATAGTTTTTAGTAATATCATCGTAAATTATTAATTAATATAATAATAATAATATGCTTCAGAAGCGGACAGTCATGAGGAAATAAATAACATAACGATGAAAAAAATATTTATCACAAATATTTACCCTACTGTGGGGGAATAAAAATATTATTGAACTTTTTATTTGAAGAATTCCCTTCAATAATCGTGGAAATGAATGGATCTGGTCCAGTGGAGCATGAACAAATGCAATGAATAAAATTTTTCAGCTAAAAATAATTTCATTTTCTCACTTTAATCGACAAAATGCAACGCATTTCAGAAATAATTCCAAACATTTTTAAATTCAATGCAGAATCTTTTAATTTAATCTGAATTTCATTCTCTAATTTGAATTTTCTAAATCTCTAACAAAACTTAAAAAATAATCTCTTTCAAATGTCGGATCATATCATCCCAATTTAGAAACACAAATTTGAAAACAGAAAACGAAACAAGCAGAATAGATGGATTTTCCACGGAGTAATGAAACAGGTAATGAACATCCACGCCCGAATGGCTGACTCTTTTTCCCATCCAATCAAAAAGAAGGTTTCTTTAAACCTCCAATTAAAAAAAAGGTCAATGACCTATTTACATTACAGTGAAAATAAAATCAATGCCTAAACTTAATTTACTGGAATTCCCGACTATTTTAAAATGATTCCCCGAAAAACATTTTCCAACTTAATGTTTATATTTTAGTTTTTTGCTTGGAATTTTGTAGAATAAATTGATCCAATTGAAAATAAATTCCATTTCCTGATCTCAATTTAGCCTTTTATTAAATTTTCGTCCACAAAATATATCTGGACCCTAAAAAATGAATGCTGCATTTCGTCATCATTTGTGCAGGAAAGCAATTGAGCGATATGATTGAATCTGAAGCATGGGAGACGACGTTTCCATTTTTCCATGTTTCCATGACAACCCAATCACGTGATCCACTCCTTCACACCTGAATATCCAATCCGATTGAATTTGATTTTTATATTTCCATTCTGCCTTCACGCTGAAGTCATCAAATTTTGTTTTGTTGCGGTTGTTGTTGTTGTTGCTGTTGTTTTTCAAATATCGAAAACACAAAGATAAATCTGTCCAATGGAATTACCAAAATCAAAAAATGAATTTAATTCCACATTTAATTAACAATGGCCTCTCGTACGGAAGCACGGATTCGCACCAATCAAGGGAGCAGGTTGTTATACTAATTAACCGGCAAAAAAATCAAATTTTATCAACAAAAATGAAAACAACAACAACAAAACACAAACACCATCAACAACAACACGTGTTTTCGGTGATGTTCTCAGACGACAAATTCCTCGCTGACTTTTTTTTCTTTGAATTTTTGTGGCGACTTTAATACTAACGCGCCGTGAAGAGTCTGAAAGTGTTTGTCGGGAGCAAATAACGTCTTCGAAAAGGTCGCGTTGGCGGGAAGCAAGGAGCACGAAACAGACGACAGGGACATCGGAACATTCCGCTGATCACTGGTCGGCCCGCGGGAGGGTAAGGGTTCGGGGTTCAGAAAATTTTTTCCGAAGGGATTAGTTTTCCGTCAAGCCGCTGTTTAAGGATCAGAGTGAAGAGAGTTTCAGGATATCTAATCTTAATTTATCTAATTTATTAATATTAACATAAATAATAATTAATAAATAACATTCGTTTATTAATTATTAATTATTAATTAATAATAATCGTCATAGCAAGGTTCTCAGGGACAACATCCAGGGTGATATCAAGCCGGCGTGAAGTGCATTTCGGTTCTCATCTACGAAGAGACTAGGGGCGTCCTTAAGGTGTTCCTCGAGAACGTCATCAGAGACGCAATTACCTAGGACAAGCACGCCAACAGAAAGACCATCACGGCCATGGACGTGGTCTGTGCTCTCAAGAGGCAGGGTCGCACTCTTTACGGCTTCGGAGGTTAAGCGTGTGTCTCTCTTGCAGAGTCAATTGTCCTTGTTAGTGTAGTGATAAGTATCCCCGTGGTTCAATTCCCAGACGTGGATTAGGCTGCTTTTGTAGGTTTGATAGCCTTCGATTGAAAAGACTGTATTCACGTACAAATTAACGACAGTACGCAGAATTGTTGCGTGCGAGTTGACTCAGAGGGTTGCTTTCCTGCGAACGGGGGTGAAAGCAACAGTCGTCACGTGTCGTGTTCGCAACCCAGGATAGGGGGATAGGGAAGGCTATATAAGTGGTGGATCGATTAAAAACTGCATTCACATCCTATCCGGATACATAAGGCACTCAAAAAATTGGCTAGATATTAATACAAGTTATTATTATCGATGTACTAATTATTATAAGTGCGTTGACGATTTAACGTGTTCCTGAAAGTACTTGTAGGACATAATGTTCTTTCAAATTACTTGTATTTAAATTTAAATCGTTTTTAAATCACTGCTGACTTTAAACGACTTTATTAAAATATCGAAACTGAAAACTACAACTAGGAAAAATTTCCTCCCTCGATTCACGTGATGATGTCGCCATTATGTTTCATCGTGGAAGACAGCAGAAGAAGAGATAAAGAAAGAGTGATGGCTGAAAGAATGAAAGAATGAAGGAGTGAAAGAATGACGGTTTATTTATTACAGGAATTTAAATGTTGCAGTAAATTTAAGAATTTTTTGAAGAATAACTTGATTTTTAATGTTTTTTGTTTTTATTTTTAAAGCGAATTTCATGACAAAGCTGTCGTTGCTAAGATGCTAGTAATGTGTGTTGTTGTTGTTGTTGCTGCTGTTGTTGTTTTTGTTGTTGTTGCTGTTATTGTTGTTGTTGTTGAGCAACAAACAGAATCCTGAAAATAACACTTCAATCACATCGCAGCAAGAAACGTTTATTGCTGAAAACGCAGAACAAAGATTCGGATTTTCCACGAAAAAAAACATTAACAATAATTTTAATGAAAACAAACAACAACAATAATTTTAATGTCGATCCGCTGAAATTCTATGCAAATTTTCTATGCAGAAAAAACTTTAAAAGGAAAAAATCATCATCATTATCATCATCATTATTATTATCATCATCATCATCATCAGCAGCAGCAATAGCAATAATAACAACAACAATACAAAAACCAACACCAACATCACCAACATCAACAACAACAACAGCAGTCTATAGACTCAACTAGATTAGAAAAGTAGTTGAAAGAGAAAAAAATATGCTGTTGTCATTAATCGAATGAGGAGGAACGAGATATGATCGTTTTTTTTTACAATGGCCGATAGGATAGCCGATGTTTTGCTGGCATGACGTGACGTCACTTCCGCCTAAAAAAGGGATGTGCAGACTTCGACCTTCCACCGTCGTCGTCCGTTTTTCCACCCTGGTCCACGTAGCTCCTCGACCTGGCAGACATCGGTTTGATGCTCTTGAAGTAGATGAGCATGTAGATGGCGCCAACGACCAGAGACAAGGAAGCTACCACGATGAGCATGAGAACCTGTTGTTAATTGTTTTTGAGTTAATTTCTTTGTTTTTATGTTTTATTAACATATTCATCATGAATTTATTTATTTATTTATTCTTTTACTCATTTATTAATTCAGTCATTCATTCGTTCGTTAGGTAATTCATTAATTCATTCATCGATTCAAAATACAAAATCATCTCATCTATGCCACGGACTGTTATGTTTTTTTAATCGAATAAATGAAATAAATAAATAAATAAATAGATTCATAAACAAATTCATTCCTGCAATCATTCACTGATGGTGAATGCATTCATGCAGAATGAGAGGCGCACCGTCGTAGACATAATTTACATTTTATTGGATATTTATTTTATCCTAAAAAATTTTATTTTGGCGCTCTTTTAGACTGCCCTTCTAAAGCATTATTTTATTGTTAGTTATTTTTATTCATTATTTGCCTCATTGCTTATTATTTTCATTACGAATAAACATTATTATAATAACTCTAATAATACAAATTATTTATTATTATTATCTATTAATATTGTTATTATTATTATTATTATTATTATTATTATTATTATTATTATTATTATTATTATTATTATTATTATTATTATTATTATTATTATTATTATTATTATTATTATTATTATTATTATTATTCTTATTATTATTATTATATTATTATTATATTATTATTATTATTATTATTATATTATTATTATTATTCATTTAAATTGGAATGCTGATCTAACAAAGCAACTATCCAATTAACCATCCGAACAGCCATATTAACGATTTCATTCCTTAACTAAGGAACTTAATTAACTAATTAATTACCAAGCAATTTAAGGAGTGGCTGATTAATTTAGTTAAGTTTAGTTAACTTGACCAAATGAACACTAACAGCCATGGACATCATAGGATTGTGTCTCGTAGGCGCCGAGGGACTGACGAACTGCTGATGTCGATCAGTGGATGGCTGGAATGGTCCTTTTATCCATTGGTCTCCCTCCTCTTCGTAGGAATTGTAAAGGTCAGGGTTGAGGAGTGGGGTGGCCGTGGTTGTGACCAGAGAGTCCACGAGGGAGTAGACGGGGTTTCTGCCGTCCTTCAGGCCGTTGCCTAACTTTACACTGGGCATTTTTTTCTGGAGTTGACTGTAGAAATTCCTGTCAGTGAACTTGAAGGTTTCTCCCTTGGATGGGGGGGTCAGCGGAGGTGGGTGGGTTTGCTCGGTTTTGTTTAGATTAAATGTTTGTATTTATTTATTTATTAAATAATATTTGTAATTATTACTTAATTAATTATTTATTTGGTTGTTTTATTTTCTACGAGTGAGTAAATTTTCTGCTTATCACAAGGGAACGATGGCGTTTGTTTGCAAGGAAACATTTTCCATGCCCTGTTATTTGTTGTACTCAATCTTTTTTTTCCGATGGAATGTTTGCCTGTTTAAAAAAAAGAAACAATTATTGAATTTAAAATTATAATTTTTAAATTATACATTTACAATTACTTATTATTTACAATAACTAATTTCAAAATTATAATTTTAAAAATGATATCTTTTTGAAAATCTTTTTTTGTGTTTTAGTTTAGAAAAATTTGTTTTCAATAACAATGCTTAAAAACACATTAACATTCAAACCGAAAATAAAATAAATCAATAATCAGCCTTAGGAAAAGCATAATATCCGCTAATATCCTTAATATTCAGGAAATTCGGTAAACACGATAAAAGCAAATGTTACATAAATAATCATTGTAAAGGTCAGGATGGAGAATTGGAAATTTAAAATTTTAATAATTATTTATATTATTTTAACAGATTAAAAATGGATGGATGGATGGATGGACGGACGGTCTGATTGATGGATGATTGGATGAATAAAGGCATTAAAACATTATAACCACCTTCAACGCTTTGCATGTGGTTATGGCCCACATTGACTGCATAACCTTCGTAAATTTTCTCAAGTTTTCAATTTTTTCAACTCGAAATAAATAATTCATGCCTTTAACACATTTGACATATTTAAATGTCAAAGAAATGTAAAAAATATAAATAGTTAATAATTATTATTAATTAAAATAAATATAATCATCTAGTCACTGTCATTGTTTAGTGTCCTCATCATTATCATAACCACTACTGTCACGACTGGGTCTAGGGGACCGTCGTGACAAGTTTAATATCTCCCTTTATTTATTATATTATCTATGGTTTGTGGGATGATTATAATTAATTTTGTTATCGTTCGACAATTACTTGTAAATATGTTAACAGAATTACAAATGTTTGCGCGGCGTTTCGTTGAACCTTTAGAAACCTAATTTTGTGGATTTTAATTTGTTGACTTTAATGCGCAGTAGCCTAGGATTTTGATTTGTTGTTATTTATATTATTCTATTTCTGATTGGTTGTCTGCGCCTATGAATATATTTGAATAATTAACTCGACTAAGAGGATATAAGTATAGCCCGAATGGCGGGAGTGAGGAGGTTAGGTTAAGAAGCTAGAGTTACTTAGAGTTCGAGTTAGGGTGTTACTTTTAGATTTAGTTAGTTAGGGTTATAGTTAGTGAGAGTTTTGTGGAAGTTAAATCGTCGAGAGATTTGAATAAAGCTTGGTTTTAATGATTTGTATTAGTCGTTTCAGTATTATTTGAATTAGAAGTGGCGTCGACCACGGTCACGGACCTTCAACTACATCATCATCATCATCATCATCTCATCATCCTGAAACCTGTTTGCTTTCGACAAGCAAAAATATCTTTCTTTTTTGAGGACTGCGTAGAAAAAATTAGAATAAAGGGAAGAACTGATGAATGAATGAAAGATCGAAAAAAAGAAAAAGAGTGACTGACGTAGCTGTCGAGGAATGAATGAACGGCTGGAAAGGTGATTAAATGAGTGATTTTGAAAGGATGATTGAATGAATAGATATTATGACTGAATGAATGGATGGATGGACGGACGGATGGATGGATAGATGGATGGATGGATGGATGGATGGATGGATGGATGGATGGATGGATGGATGGATGGATGGATGGATGGATGGATGGATGGATGGATGGATGGATGGATGGATGGATGGATGGATGGATGGATGGATGGATGGATGGATGGATGGATGGATGGATGGATGGATGGATGGATGGATGGATGGATGGATGGATGGATGGATGGATGGATGGATGGATGGATGGATGGATGGATGGATGGATGGATGGATGGATGGATGGATGGATGGATGGATGGATGGATGGGTGGGTGGGTGGATGGATGGACGGACGGACGGACGGAAGGAAGGATGGATGGATGAATGGATGGATGGATGGAGGAATTAATGTGCAGACTGACGGGAGTATGTTCGAACGAATGGATCTGTAAAAGTAAAAAGGATAAAAAGGAACTGATTGATGAATTGGTGAATCATCGAATGATCGAATGAATTGAAGATGCATCTGTATTTCCATCGCTTGCATCTGTATTTCAATGCCTCAGAAACTGTGGAAATGTTTACAATCAGCTTTCTTCAATTTCTTGACAACATTTACCATACACCTATGTTTTAAGATTTAATAGAAAACTAATGAAATTATATCAATTCATGCAAAGAGAAATAATTATGCTAAACATTAATAAGCGGCCTTTTTATGATTTATGAGACTTCAGCTGCTATAAATCTTCCCGCCAAATTCAACTTCACCTGGCATCCTCATTTTGGGATGAAAACATCAACAAATTGCATTTCAGCAGTCACGATTAATTATAATTCATAAATACTATTATAATTACTAATTATAATTCATAAATGCTATTATAATTACTATTATTTCATGATTAATTATGGCTATGGCTCCATTATTTAGTGATTAATTGTAATTATAATTTTAATATAAATTGATTAAAAGCAATTACAATTATAATATTGTATGAATAATGTAATATATAATTATTAATTAAAATTAAAAGTATTTTATTTTAGTGCAAATAACGTGCTTAATTATAATATTCATAAATATAATTACCACTTCAGTCATTTATTTATTTATAAAATTGTATTTACTTTAGAATGTCAAATTGTGAGACGGAATTTCCCTGGTGGTCAGGAAACTAAATGAAGAAAATACTCCACAAAGATTAACTTTAAGATTAAAAGGATAGCTTTAGGAAATCGGTTTAAAACAATTTTCATTTAAAATATTCTTTAAAGATTTTTAATTTTTTTTGAAAATAAATATAAAAATCCTGCCCACGCAATTTTCTAATTTTAAACTCGTCCGCGTCACATGACGTCACCAGAGCATGATGACGTCAGCTGGGTTGTCTGAAGGTTGGTTACTCAAACGTTGGTGCAGTTGCATAATCTTAATTATTGCCATCATCGTCGTCGTCGTCATCGTCTTCGTCATCGTCATCATCATCATCATCATTATCATCAATGTCATCATCGTCATTACCATCGCCAACATCATCGTCGTCAGCATCATCACCACCGTCATGATCATAGTTATCATAAGCATCGGAATCGTCAACACGAAATAGCCTGAATTTAAATGATAAAAAAACTTTTTCACGGGAGAATCTGATGACGATGACGACAACCCCGAGCTACGATGATGATGATGTTGATAATGGTGTTAATGATGACGATGACGATATGGTTAGGAAAGCGTGACGATGGAATTGGTGTGGTCATTTATATTCATCGAAGAACACATGCTTCCTGGAAAGGAATAAGAATGAATTAAAGGATGGATGAATGGATGATGGATGGATGAATGGATGGATGGATGGATGGATGGATGGATGGTGGATGGATGGATGGATGGATGGATGGATGGATGGATGGATGGATGGATGGATGGATGGAATGGATGGATGGATGGATGGATGGATGGATGGATGGATGGATGGATGGATGATGGATGGATGATGGATGGATGGATGGATGGATGGATGGATGGATGGATGGATGGATGGATGGATGGATGATGGATGGATGGATGGATGGATGGATGGATGGATGGATGATGGATGGATGGATGGATGGATGATGGATGGATGGATGGATGGATGGATGGATGTGTGGATTGATTGAAAAAAGCGCAACTCACAATCTTATTGTCCATTCCTGATGCAAGATGTTTCACAACTGATAACACGTCTGCGATATAGTTTATGATGATGATGATGACGATGATGATAATGATGATGGCGCCTCCGACGCTATGCACTTGTAAATTAATAAATAATAATAATAACAATAATAATAATAATAATAATAATATATTTAACATAATAATTTTCTAATTAATAATTATATTATAATTATATAATTTGAATAATAACATTTATTCCACTAATATTTAATGAATGAATGAATTATTAATTTGACGACGATGATGACAATGATGATGATGATGATGATTACGGTCGAAAAAAATGTTGTGTTACATCAAGTAATAAATTGGAAAAATGTGCAAAGAACTTTACGTGTTTTCATTCAGATTAAAAACGTTAAAACAATCTTTTGAGGAGAAATTTCAAAATCATTTTGAAATCATTTTAAAACCGAAATCATTATTTTAAATCATTTTAAAACCAAAGCACACAAAGACAACAAAACAGACCAAAACAATTATCGCGGTTATTGTTTAATTATAATAAAACTCAAATTACAAAAAATGCCAAGAAATTTCACGATGACGTCTTTCAAGATTGGAGGAACTCGATTGATGAAAACACGATCCTGTTTCCAATGAATCTTTTCTGCATCACTTAATGTGAACCTGGGTAAAGGAATGCTTGGGTGTTTGGCTGGATGGATGGCTGGATGGATGGATGGATGGATGGATGGATTGATGGATGGATGGATGGATTGATGGATGGATGGATGGATGGATGGATGGATGGATGGATGGATGATGGATGGATGGATGGATGGATGGATGGATGGATGGATGGATGGATGGATGGATGGAATGGATGGATGGATGGATGGATGGATGGATGGATGGATGGATGGATGGATAGATGGATGGATGTATGGATGTATGGATGGATGGATTGAGTTTGGAATTACAGAAAACAAGGTAGTATGTTTATAGCAAAAATGGTGAATCTGAAATAATATTATTTAGAATAATATTAATGACTTTGGAAATTGAACTTATTTCAATTTTAATCTTAGCAAATGTTTGAATAAATTACGAAATATGTGTTCTATTATAACTTGATTTATTTCCAAATGGTGACTCAAAAATTACTGACAAAATACGCTTTTAAATTCATGATCTTTTTCGAGTTCTTACCGTAAAATTCACAGACATGGAAACATGACGTCACAACAGGTGCGCCATAATTTCACAATAAAACACAACAGCTGAACCTCACTATCATCATCGTCATCATTATCATCATCATCATCATCATCATCATCATCATCATCATCATCATCATCATCATCATCATCATCATCATCATCATCATCATCATCATCATCATCATCACATCATCATCATCATCATCGTCGTCGTCATCATCATCATCATCATCATCATCATCATCATCATCATCATCATCGTCGTCGTCACTCAGGACATGTTTGATGACGTAATGATGGCAGATAGTTTATGACCTCAACTCCTCCAACAAAGCACTTGTCAGCGATGCATGTTTGAACGTTGCACGAAGAAAGGGTTCAAAGTTCAAAAGGTCATCAGCGCTTTCAGTGCTGAATGTCCAGTTAAGTCTGACGTTTTTAAACTTGCTTCGTGTTTTTAACAAGTTGAAAGTTCAGTGATCTCATTCCACGACACGATCGAACCATTGCATTGGTTGGGTGAAAAAAAATTTGTAAATTTTTAATTAATTAAATTCAATTACCGCAGAGCAGTCTAATGGAGCCATAAAATATTTTTATTGCCGAACGGAGGATCGATTGGAAATGAATGAAACCGGAAAAGCGGGTGATCTTCTGCTTCAGGCTTTCACGAAAGAATCGAAGAGAACGCTACATCAATGACGCCCAAATGCTGGGTCCCAACAGCCCTGTGAGATGAAAGGCTGATCTTATTTATCGTTTTATTACGCCAATAAATAAAATCCAGTACAACCTTGGACAACCTCGGGCAGCCTTGGCAACTAACCAGGGCAGCCCAGGACATCCCCTCATTGAAATTCCTCTGGTAGAGTGGATTAAGCTTCCTTTTAGTCTTTCAATGCCCTCTCAGACGTCTTTGAGTCGGAAAGAGCGCGCCGTATGGGAAGCGCAATTAAAACAAACTGCTGGAAATAAACGGGACGAGAACGTAGTGTGGTTGCTGTTGATATGGAAAAACACGCTATTGGCTACTGGGGCGTCCAAATTGGGGGCAACACGTGCGCACATCTGCTAGCCGCTGTCATTGTGGTTCGGGGTGGTTTCGCAATGGAAGTTGAAAATTTATTTCTGATGTATGTGTGTTGTTGTGTGTGAGCGTTAGATGACTTGAACTTGTCAGATGATCTTTTAAAGATTTATTATTATTTGGGCTGTAATTTCTTTTAGTTTATTTCATCTTTTTTCTCTTTAATTACTTGCTTGTAATACTGTACGACCAAGCTGTTAGTATTAGTGCATATTTTATTATCATTAACAACTTAACTAAGTCAATAAAAAAGACACTGCAATTACAAATCAGCAGCACAAAATACGAAAACAATAAAAACAAACAGCTCAATGATCGTACGAAACAAAGACACACAGACACACAGAA
>JAJTWR010000356.1:505000-572500 GCA_021613335.1 Whitmania pigra | reverse complement strand
TTTGAGGACAGGAAAATAGTTCCTTTTTAGAATTATTTCTGAGTCCAATTTATTCCAAAAAAGTGTCTCATATCCTGTCAAATTAAGTTCTTTTTACGATTTTTTACAATAAACCTTTCTTATACAAAAAAACATCAAAATTCATTTCGGAAGAAAATTTAGTTTTTTTGCGAATATTTCTTACATTTTCATGTTGTCCATCTTAGTCATTTTACTTATTTAAGACGGTACTTTTAATAAAAATTATTCTCGGAATTATTTTCGAATTAATTGATAGCTTCAAAGGCAAAATGTAGAATTAGTTGATAAAATATTCACAAAAATAATCCATTATTCATAAATTCCACTAAAAAAAACGACAATTTCACAGCGGTTTATTTTGCTCAAGTCATTAATTAATTAAGAAATTAATTGTTCCAACTTACACTGCAGCTGCGTAATATTGGAAAAATATAATTAAAAGAAAAATTATTTAAAATCAATATTTAATCACATGTCATTTTAGAGGAACATAAATTACTTAAAAGCAATATTTATTTACGTAACAATATAGAGAAATATAAATTACTTTAAAAAAAATATTTATTCGCATAACAATTTAGATATAAATTTAAATATAAATTACTTAAAAAACAAAATATTTATTTACATATCAATGCAGAGAAATAAGTTTAAATGTAAAGACTGAACGCTGAACAGATAAGTTGGCGACGTTCAAATACAATAAAATGTTGATGGATCGTATCAGATGGTCAGTTCGTTTTTTGTTTGATTGAACCATTGATCGATTGACTGATTGATTGAATGATTGACTGATTTATCAAATGATTGAATGATTGATTAGTTGATTGATCGATTGATTCAGTAAACGACTGAAACAACGTCGACAGTTCGATTGGCTGATCATTGATGCCTCAACCTATCCGCAGGCAGAACAAGAAATTTAAATGAATGAATAATTAATTAGTTAATTAGTGAAGCTCTTGAGATCTAGACTTTTCCAGGTCGCAAAAGGTTGAAAGAGCGCGCAGTTAACGCGGGAAAGGAGATGATGTCACGCGCTTCGAAGAAAAATGCAACCTGCATCCTCGCTGATGCCCTGAGCTTTAAGAGGAATCACAGCGGGGTAAATTATGGAGCAGGAAGCTGAATATTCAAGCCCCTCATGATGAGAAGATTCTGATTCTGACCAACTTCAGCAGCTAAGGAAACATTAACAACAACAACAACAACAACAGCAGTAACAAAACAACAACAGCAATAATAAAATTATCGTCAAGTCTTAATTATGGATGTTGGTGGTGAATATTTTTAAGATTAATAACGATATCTCGCAACATTATATCATTTACGTTCACTTTCATTTCAGCGATGGTGATGCTGATGATGATGATGATAGTAACTATTATGTAACAGTAATGCCCAATTGTGACATGATGTCATCATCATCGTTCCCGCCTCTAAGTAAAAATAAATGACTCTTAAGAGCGATCTATGTTTTCCAGGATAAGAGGATATTTATAAAAGCTTTTGAAAATAAAATTGCCATAATAATAATAATAATAATATTAGTAATAATATTGATGACGATGACGATGATGATGATGATGACGATGATGACGACGATGACGATGACGATGACGATGATGATAAATTACATATAATAAATGAAACCTATTCTCGTCATTAAACGATGATGATAACGATAATTAGCAAACTGTGATTATGTTAAATATCCGTGAAACATTTATTTCTGACTTTTGTTTGAAGGCGGTAGATAAATAAATAGCAAATAAAACCAAATGAATAATTATAATCTAAATATAAAATACTACATATTTAAATACTAACTAATGTCAGAGTCGTTCTGAAAACATCCTAAAGGAACCTTTGATGTGAAGAAGTTACCAACAACTTTCGAGTGGACGATAAATCCTCTTTAAGTCAGTTTCCAAAATGTTTTTTCTCTCTTGGTCTGATAATTTGCACTTACAAGTCGAGGAATATTTTACCTTTTTCAAAGCTTTTTTTTTTACCACTTTGAACAGCTCAAATCGCACTTAATCAGCTCCAATTTTTCGATACTGCTTCGAAGTGGAAGCCTGAATCGATCCATATAAACGACGTATATAATTACACGTAAAAACATATCTTCACACCTGACATGTACCTGAAGGATTAATGAAATTCATTTGTTGTCATGAAAACGGATCGATACCCATTTTCCATTGTCACACGCTAGTCTGCGTTTGAAACTCGACGAGAAGACTGGATGGAAGGATGGATGATGGATGGAAAAATGAGCTATTGTGGCATTAATGACGAATTGGACGCATTTTTGAATGAGTACATTTTTATTATTATTATACTTTTTTATTGTTCTTAGTCTCCCTCGAAGCTAATGGCTTGTGGAACACATTTCCTGCCATCAATCAACTTCGTCTGTTTCATCCACCTTTCATTCCTTCATTGGTTCTTTTTTTTGAGAATTATTTAGAATTAAAGAGAATTTTATTAAAAACCTTTTAGAAAATTCTCTGATAGCAAAGGTTCTGATCTCATAAAAAGCACTTTAGAGTAGGTTATTTGAAATTTTTTAATTTTTTAATCTAAAATGTAATTTAATTATTTTGTAAAAATGCAATTTAATTTTTTTTTTAAATGTAATTTAATTAATTTTTTTACTCAACCAGTTATTACTCATAAAACGATTACTTTTTATTTTTGAACATTGTCTACTAAATTCAACCCTAAAAGCTATCAAATCTTTATTCTAAAATGCAAAGACACCCTGAAAACATGTTTCATTACAATGAGAAAATCAGAAATCAATCAAAAGTCTCTCCAACATTCAATCAAAAGTCTCTCCAACATTCAATCAAAAAATCTCTCCAACATTCAATCAAAAATCTCTCCAACATTCAATCAAAGGTCTCTCCAACATTCAATCAAAAATCTCTCCAACATTCAATCAAAAATCTCTCCAACATTCAATCAAAGGTCTCTCCAACATTCAATCAAAAATCTCTCCAACATTCAATCAAAAGTCTCTCCAACATTCAATCAAAAATCTCTCCAACATTCAATCAAAAATCTCTCCAACATTCAATCAAAAATCTCTCCAACATTCAATCAAAGGTCTCTCCAACATTCAATCAAAAATCTCTCCAACATTCAATCAAAAATCTCTCCAACATTCAATCAAAGGTCTCTCCAACATTCAATCAAAAATCTCTCCAACGGTCAATCAAAATTCTCTCCAACATTGAATGAAACCATAGAAACTGGATTAGATGGGAAACAACAACCACCACTGGTTACTCCTTACTACATAACTACAACTACATAAGAAAGATATCTCTCTCCTAATCTCAATATCTCACCCCTTCAAAAAACCATTTGATATTCCGCTTTCATTTCACCCATGAGTTAATTTCCTTTCCGACGTGTTTGTCAACATCGGAGTCATGCATGGCTGAGCACACGTATAGAGGATGTCTTTCCTCATCGGTGAACATGAGACGGACTTGAATGCTCTCCTGGGAAACTTCAGATGATCGATGCCGGTTCAAAGCAGTTTTATTTTAATTTTAAATTTATTATTATTATTATTATTATTATTTTATTCATTTTTTATTCGTTTTTCGTCTTATCGCTATTAACAAGTCGAAACAAGATTCAATGTACGTTGATAGAAGTTAAGAAATTGACCTTGTTGACCTTAATGACCTTAATGACCTTGTTGACCTTGTTGACCTGGTTATCTCCAATTTCACATGTCACGTCAGTCTCCTTTGGTCACAGGTTGTCAACGGAGAAAATAACGTAAAGACGAGGATGATGATGATTATGATGATTGTGATGGCGATGCTAAGAGTAATAACAAAACAATTTGAAAAATGTATAATAATAATAATAATAATATTCTTAACTCAAACTTTAATTTGAATAATATCATTGATAAGTTTGATTTAAAAAATCAGTTATCCGACCTAGTACGTATCCAACATTGTTTGTATTTCAATTTCAATGTTTCAATTAATCAGAAATAATAATAATTATAATATAATATAATAATACTTAATTCAAAAAAATATACAATCAAATAAATATAAAATAATAATATAAAATAATCAGAAGTAATAATAATTATAATATAACATAATATTTAATTCAAAAAAATATCGTCTCGAATTCACTGAAGCCATAGAAAATGCTCGTGTTTCTATTATTAGCAGACGACAAACAGCCTCGCATGACGTCATCAATGGTGAATCCTGCGTTCGGTCATTACGAACGTCTCTATTAAACCTTAATGCTACGTCGTCACGTGACTTAAAAGCCCAAATGATGGAGATGATAAAAGCGATGATGACGACGATGACGATGGTGATGAAGGTGATGATGATGGTGATGACGATGACGATGATGATGATGATGACGGTTGTGATGCTGGCGCCAGTGACTTAGAATGGTGGGGATCTATTTGGTCTTGTGCCACGTCGATAAATGTTCTGCAGAAATGTCATTCTCCTCAAGCCACGGGAATCTTAAATTATTTATTTGATAATTACAAGCGGTTGTAAGGTTGTTGTTGTTGTCGTTGTAGTCGTCAATGTTGTTGTTAATGAAGTCGTATTAAATCAACAGCCAATGAGAACAACCGATCTTAATTTTTTAGGCACCTCCAGTCGTATGGATGGGTAGACGGGTAAGTGGATGGGTGGGGTGGGTGGGTGGGTGGGTGGGTGGGTGGGTGGGTGGGTGGGTGGGTGGGTGGATGGATGGGTGGGTTGATGGGTGGGTGGATGGGTGGGTGGACGGGTGGGTGGATGGGAGGGTGGATGGATTGGTTGATGGATGGGTGGACGGGTGGGTGGGTGGGTGGGTGGATGGGTGGACGGGTGGGTGGGTGGGTGGGTGGGTGGATGGTGGGTGGACGGGTGGGTGGATGGGTGGTTCGATAACCGCGTAAATTATCAAATAAATCCGATAATTGGATTCATACATCAGAGTAAATTAGCCGTGCGTCAAATGAATAGCTTGGAAATGTTATTTTAAATATATATATATATATATATATATATATATATAATATATATATATAATTAATAATATGATCACGGAATTCACGATGATACTATCATTATCATCATTGTCATCGTCATCATTACCATCATCATCCAATCTCACAAGAAGGGGTTTAGTAAAAAAAAGAAAGAAATATTCTGGTACAACACTCGGTACTGCTAAGACGACAAAGGCAGATGGAAGATGGATGGATGGTCGGATGGATAAATGAGTGGATGGAAGGAAGGAAGAAAGGACAAATGAACGGATAGAAGGACGGAATGATTGATGAACAATCGCCAATCACTGGAGATAGGGTTGGTCGTGTAAAAAAAAATTGAAAGAAATATAATATGATCCCATGTGATGAGATGATTGTTGTTGTTGTTGTTGTTGTCGTCGTTGTCGTCGTCGTTGTTGTTGTTGTTGTGATGGTGATTGTTCCATTTTTTTTAGAAAATATCTTTATTTTCGATGGAATTAATGGATTATTTGATAAAATAGAGTTTTATTGATCGATATTTTAATGACTTTGTGGATTAGAAAATAAGATTAAGTTACATTATTTATTGCATAAATCATTTTAGTAATAATAATAATAATAATAATAATAATAATAATAATAATATAATAATAATAATAATAATAATAATAATAATCGTCGTCGTCATCCGCATCAGTGTATAAAATATGTAATAATTAATAATGTGAATATTGATCTATAGCTGTCATAATATTACAATTTTGATTAATATCATTATTATAATTATACATTAATATTAATATATCTTATTATTACAATAATTGTCGTTGCAACATTGTTGGGGAGTGCTAAAAGAATTCATGAAAGTTTTGATGACAAATTTGCGAATAAGTCTCAGTTATTAATATTAATTTATGTCATTTTTTGAAATATTGCTGATAGAGGTGATGATGAAGATGATACTCACGACCATGGTGGTTATTATGACGACGACAATGATGATGATGATGAATCATCGGTTATGACGATGACGCCAACGACGTTGACGATGTCGATGACGATGACAATACACCCAGAAATGAATTAATGCTGACAGCATTTGACTCAATCGATTAATGAAAGAGAATGCATCGATGATGATAATGATGACGATAACGACTATGATGATGATGATGACGATGACGACTATGATGATGATGATGATGATGATGATGATGATGATGATGATGATGATGATGATGATGATATGATGATGATGATGAGATGATGATGATGATGATGATGATGATGATGATGATGATGATGATGATGATGATGATGATGATGATGATGAGATGATGATGATGATGATGATGATGATGATGATGATGATGATGATGATGATGATGATGATGATGATGATGATGATGATGACGATGACGATGACGATGACGATGACGATGACGATGACGATGACGATGACGATGACGATGACGATGACGATGACGATGATGATGATGATGATGAAGACGACGAGGAGGGCGGTAGTGAAGATGAAGATATTGGCTTGCCTGATGTTTTCACATCCCTCACTGACAACATGGCTAGAGCACGCCAGAGAAAATGTTTCTTGAGCAAAAAAGCTGATCTACTGTAATCTACGGTAGCGATGATTATGATTTATATAAGGATGATGATGACGATGATGACGATGATTAGAAGAATGATGATGATGGTTAGGAGGATGATGATGATGACGACGGTGGTGATTAATATTATTATCAATACAATATCATAATTTGTTATTGATTAATATTGATTAATTGTGAATAATTTGAAGAAGCGTGCAACACGTGTTATCAGCAGAGCAACATGTTGAGCTATTTGCTTATTCGTTGCAACCACAACAGGAGACTATGCCTATGACTATGACGACGACGACGACGATGACGATGACGATGGCGATGATGACGACGACGATGATGATGACGATGACCATGACGATGACGATGATGATGATGATGACGATGATGACGACGACGACGATGACGATTATGGTGTTCATAAGGATGTGTTGATTTAGATTTGTCTTTTATTAAACACGTTATGTTGCATAATTGTTCGCAGCCATAAAAATGAAATTTGTATCAACAAACCATAAAAAGCCAAAACCGAATATTCAGAGAATTTATTTTATTTGGTCCAAAAAAAATACATTAAAAATAAATAATAAAATAATAAAATAAAACATGCATGTGTTTGTATCGGCTCGTATTATGTCATTATAATTATATATTGTTATTTTTATATAGTATTATAGTATTATAGTATATATAATACAATTCTTGTCTTTGATTGATACAAACCTTCTAACGAATTTTTATTATTTATTGTTTCTACATTTGCATTCACGCTTGTGTGCGTGCGTATGTGTGCGTGTATGCGCGTGTTTGGACCTGTTGAGGGAAGCAGACGAGTCGTTTTCCAGCGGTAATTGGAAGCTATTTTCATGAGAATTATTTCGTGATTTAATAAAAATGAGAAGAAAGAAGTAGAATGTTGAATGACAACTCTTTGTGTTGAAATCCATGAGGATTATTTTCGCATGGAGCAAGATTTAACATCAGTATTGTAGACAGTTGTAGTATGATGTATCTCTTAAAATGCAATAATAATAATAATAATAATAATACCGAATCATTTTACAATATTTTAAATGTAATGATGCTAAAAAAAGAGAATATAATTATAAAAATTTAATTTGTTAATTTGAAAAGGTAATTATGGGTTTTCAAAGCAGTTGCTTGGTGGAAAATTATAATTTAATTACAATCTAAATTAACCCTGAGTACTACTTGCAATAATTTTCAATAATTTTGAAATTTTTGAACTGCAGAAACACTTAAGTGAAGTATGATATCGTTTAAGTACGTTTTAGGAAGCATGCAGTTGAATTTATGAATCCAGTTTTATGTTATTTCTCTCAAATTATCAGACAAATAATATTTCCTGATGAGTCTAAAAAATCGCTTTCTATTTACCAAAGTAATGGAAGGCTAGTCTACGGCATGCCTAAGTTTCCATAGCAACGCTGTTTCCATGGCAATTGTTACCATAGCACAACCGTTGCCATGGAAACGATCTCTGATTAGTTTGGTAAAAATAAATAATAAATATTTCTCCTGGAGACGAATGGAAAACATAACCTAAGGACTTCAGGGAGCAGGAATCGTCGTAAAATTCGACCATCAAGGAAAGGTTTTAAAACTGAAGAATATTTTTAATGAACTGAATGGAGTAACTATAATATAAGCTTTTAAAATAAATATTTATTCTGATATAAATGCATTGTGCTGAATGTATACATGGAAAATGATGATAATTAATAAATAGTAATAAATAATGTTTTAACAAATAATAATAATAATAATGTAATTTAACAGTTTCTAATATTGTTAATGATTTTGTTTGCACGTAAGAATAAAGTGATTTATTTAAATCATTTGTACACATTTTCTGCATCCGCAATTCACAATTACGCCAATTCATAGTTCACCAAGTTCAGTTAAGCCAATTTGCAACTCACCTTATTTAATTAATTTAGTTAATTAACTACTCAACCAATTCATAGTTCAGTTTGTTCACAATTCAACCGATTCACAGTTCAGTTAATTCACAATTCAACCGATTCACAGCTCAGTTAATTCACAAATCAACCTATGAAAATTCAACTTACCTCGATAAACTAAGCAAATCTCGTCTTCTTCAAAAGATCCTCAGAAATATTTCGACGAGAAGAAATCGAAATTCAGATTCAAACGTTCAAGAGCAACAACAACAACAACAACTGCAACAACTGCAACATCAACCACAACGACAATCAGCACACTTGAGCAACTAAATAAAATGTATTCACAATCACCATCAAGGACCTTAGAGAATGGTATCTCTTCGGATTCACAGCATCCCTTTTATGTCAGTTTGCACGGATGTGAAGAGCATGAAATAAGTGCACGTGATTCACACGTACACTCGTACGTACCTCCACGTCTCTCATAAGCCGTCAAAATGTACTGGAAAATGTTTTTTAAATTGCATTTAAAGAGTGTTTTCTGCATTTCCACAGCAAAAGAATTTATTTTAGGACCCGAATTTTGATTACACGCTTTGCTTCCTGTACTCATGCTTCAGCATAATATGTACGTAATAATAATATATTATGCCTATAATAATATAATATGCATGTAATAATATAATATATTTATAATAATATAATTTGCATATAATAATATATCATGTATATAATATGCATATAATAATATGACTTTATGTAAGGCTTCTGCAAAAACGGGCTTCTTATTTTACATTATTTATTTAACTTTTAGAAGATCTTTCTAAATCGCCAGCTTATTTGGAACCACGCATAAATAATCTTAAAAATTACATAGCCTCGAATTGTACAAAGAATTTGCGCCTTTTTTGGCCATTTTTAATGCAAGGAGAGGTTTTCAGATTAAATACTTTTTTCCTGGAAAAGTAATAAGCTTGAGTATCACTGCCAGTTGTATTATTAGATAATTGGTATAGTTGTTAACTACTGTCGATGTTGTTGTTATTTTAACAGAAATACAAATAATAATATCAACATCAACAATCACAACATTTATTATTATTATTATTATTATTATTATTATTATTATTATTATTATTATTATTATTATTATTATTATTATTATTATTATTATTATTATTATTAACAAAAACAAAATGCACGAATTATACTTTAACTCAAAAGTTCAAAGATACGAAAGAAAAAAGATAAATAAAGAACCTGCAATGACCCCCAAAAAAAGTATCCCCAGTTGAGAAAAAAATTAGGGTTCAAGGTTATTTAGAAGCTCAGTCTGGGTCGAAGGTTGCGAGTTCAAATCCGAGGAAGAGGAGTTTTCTTCGCTGGATTCTTCAAGGACGCAAATTAATTCATCCGCGCACACTTGCCGTGTTTACAGGCACTAAATTATCGCCCGGGCAGCCGTAATCCCTACCCCTCCTCAGCTCTTTTAAGACCGCCTCCTTTATTGCCCGGTTGCCTTGGAAGCGAATTTCCTTCCCGCCTTCCTTGGCGGCACCACGTGAAGTCAATTCCAGTGGATCCATGTGCAGAGAAGCTTCACATCGTGGCCTTCGAATTGCACCGCGAACGAAAGCATCAGTCGGCCTGCTAGCGAGCGAACGTATCCGAGTGTCTCCTAAATTGTAGTCGTTGTTGTTGTCGTTCATGTTGTTGCTGCTGTTGTTGTTGTTGTTGTTGTTGTTGTTGTTGCTGCTGCTGTTGTTGTTGTTGTTGTTGTTGTGTGTTTTCTTTTTTGCTGCTTGTCGAGTATTCGGTTTATGTTTTGCATGCTGTATGTGTTGTGGTTGTATTATTTGTATTTTGTGAATTGATTAATTACGTACTGTGGTCTTACAAAGTAATATTATATATATTATAATATTAGTATTATTATGCATATCGCATCTTGATGCCTTTCAGCCTCCGAGCATAAATAAAATTCAGGATGACGCTCAGGGTGATCATGATATCGATCGGAATCCATCCCTCATGTGGTATCCATCGAAGCCTTGAAAGATATGACCGCCTAGCTAGGACTATGAAGCAGACGTCTGCTCTTATCTTAGCTGCTCAGCATCCGAAATGAAGAAATAAGAGCGAAGTAAGTGCCGCTAATTTGCAGATCACATCAAAGTTGAATTTTCGTCTGCCACTCGAGAGTCAATTTTCCCTCCGTTTTTTTTTTCTTATCTCTATTCTCGTTTCAAAATACCCTTGAGAAACAAGTCGGGTCCGATAATTGAGAGACGTATCGATTCTCAATACTTCACACTTTTTCAATTCGCCCTCGCCTGCTTTTTTGGCGCCCAACTTTTATTTTATTTTATTTTTTGCTTTCAACTTTTAGAAAGGTTTTTCAAAAGAAAGCATTTTATACTGAATTATTCGCTAAATGCCTTTTTTACCGAAACAATGCAGAATTTCAAGCCCTGCTTCGATATTTTGAAATAAACAAAATTTGTTTAATAAACTTCAAAGCTTTGCGAATTTACTGCTTATCCTTGCTTTCCAGGATGGTGAGATTCCAGATCGTTGCTACCCTTTTAAGCTATTAACGAAAATATAATTTTGCTGAATAATTTTTATTCTCATTTTTTAAATTTGTATCGTGAGGTATATCGATTTAACTTCTCGTTAAATTATTTACGATTGTTTTTATTCCATATTTAATAACAATCTAGTAATAATTTTACAATAATCCGCGACGAAGATTTTTATTTTCATCATCTTATGGCAGCAGAGACGAAAGAATTGATTTTTTGAGGTCAGAATCAGAATTTAGGTGCGAATGTTTGAAAAATTAAACATTTCCTTAGTGGCAGACTTTAAAATTACGAAATGGTTACTAAATGAGGCAAATATTAGTTTCAGATTAATTTCTATCACTAAACATCTATTATTTATCTAATTTTTTTGTCTACAGTTAACTAGCAAGTGCAGTCGTAAATAAAATGGCGTAACAGAAAAAACACGCACATTTGCCAGAATCGCATTCGTATAAATAACCACAGAAAACATTGTGGTTCGTAACACTCCACACGTGCACGTACGCTAGTTTGCACGCACATTAGTTGCACGCGAGTGAGTAACAGTCACCACGAGAACCGGGGACATTTAGACATGGCGCTATTTAAACGCAGACATTTTAATTCGTTTTGAGAATAAACAGGAAACATCGATCGCTTTCCATAGAGCTTCCTGCATGCCTGCCTAGAAAATGCATCCGCCATGCAGACGTCAATCATGTCAGTCCTGAGTTCAAAACCCACGTTGCAACGAGCTTTAAAATTCTTCTCTGAAATTGAAAGAATCTACGAATTTTTCTAAAGCGACGAATACTATGCTGTGTAAAAGATTTCATTCTAGAAGTAACATCGATCACATGAACTCTGGAATGTCCAATCAGTGAAGGGGTGAAGTATGGCATTCCAGATGTTTAATTGAATTGAAATTGCAGATTTATGACACTATTTATATCCTTACAGACTGTGGTTATTTAAGCTAGACTTTTGAATCTTTCGTTTTGTATTTTTTATGGATTAAATCTTGTATCCACAACATTTGAACTAATGGAATTATACTTGATGTCATAAGGATACTTTAATTCCACCCTCTCTTTCCTATTTATTTAACACCTTGACGCACGTAAGGCACTTTAAAGCAACTGCCCAACTTTTTCAAAACTTTGAGTGATTTGCCCTGAAAAGTAGTCCCTTTAAGCAGTATTACTTTGAATGGTGAGAAATTAACAAAATAATAATGCCACAATAATCAGATGGCCTCCCATAGTGATTCAAAACAATTGGAAAACCCAATTCAAAAGTGCAAAGTTCTTGATTCCCATATTCCCAATGTCGTTCTCGAGCATCTCAAATGCTGATTTCAAAGTCAAACTACTTTGCGTAAACTACTTGGATAAAATACTTCAAGCAAGTAAAACTTCAAACTCGTCAGAATCAACCAATTGAAATTATAATCATTCTAATCTTTCGTTAATTCAACGAGTGTTTCTATCTTCATCTCCCCCCAACCCCATTTCTGACAGTCAGGCTGTTCAGATATCCTCAACCACACTCACAATCTCCTTAATGTGTCTTTTGTTTCATAATTTTCTTTCTGAATTGGATCAAGACGACATCAGCACTGCTTTCGTAAATTTTTTCTTAGTAACTGACTTTGATGAAATGTTTGAAATGGAGGGTGATAACTTTCGCGAATTTTTAGCTAAGTTAGCTTCTAAATCTATTAATGAAAATTGAAAATTCAATTCCTGAATAAAGATGGCATATCCTGAAAAATGGAATGAGTTTTTTTTATAACTTTCTGAATAAATGCGAAAAAAAATTTGTACAATTAGATGTAGGCAGCTTCGACATTTAGTTAATATTTGTATTAATTTTATTACCATAAAATGTTTTCCACGTGAACATCAATAAATGAAACAGAAAAGAAGGAATGTCTCTTAGTTCATGCCAATAGGCATACTCATCAGACAATCAAATTTTTGCAATATTAAAATTAAATAATAAGTGAAATTATGTAATAATTTTAAAATATGCTTCATCATCCGGCATTTGATGATATCACGCCAGTGACAACTTGCGGTGAATTAATGAACCGGAGTCCTATAAGCAGAGGATTATTATTACCGTGTTACTGAATTACCTTTTATAAAGCAGAGTGAAAAATGTACATCTGTAATATTAGAGATTAATGAGGCGCTCACACGAAAAGATTCCAACGACCAAGCAATTGTTTTTTCCGCTGTTGATTTGATAAACCAATTTATGGACAAGTGGCATCAGCAATTGGCTTCACTTGTTTTCTCCGCACGGTTCCCTATGCACTATTGAACCTGCAAATTAAAAAATCATATTTATTGTCGTGGAATAAAGCCACATTAAGATGTCAGAGATGATGACCTGTCTTTGATCAACTTCAGGAACCTAATTGTGCACATATTTTTGTTAATGTCTGATTACCCCAGGCAACATACTTACTACAAGATCCTTAGAAACACGACAATCTTGAACTTGATTGATCTCAATTTAGAGAGTTCGTTATCCTAATGTCTATTTCATCAAGACTGACCTATCAAAAATTTTTATGTAAAACCGGACTCATTTTAATGAATCATTAATAAATTAAAAACAATTTCATTTGTTTAGTAAAATTTCCATCATACTAAAATTTTATGATTTTCGTATATTCGGTGTTTTTTAAATTGTCTGAATGACATGAAAATGAAATGAGAATGACTGAATATTTAATATTTTCCATCATATCAAATATCACGGTTTATTATTATTTTCTTTGATATAGCCGAAGAAATATTAATTTATTTTAATCAAAAACGGATTAACTCAACTCGATACATTTTAATAAATCAATGATAAATTAAAGTCAATTTTATGAGTTTAATCATAAACGATTTTCGAAAATAGTTAGTCGAGAATTACTGAATGATACTTTCCATCATAGCAAATACCACAAATAATTATTATTCCCTTAAATATGACCCAGTGTTTCCAAATCATTCAATATTCATATTTCTGCGAAGATTCGATGATATTCATTGTGTCTTTTCTATTCATAAATTTGCTAGAGTTACCATTGCAAGAAATCGGATGCTATCATGAAAGATAATTTAATGGGTCTTTTAAGACTTAATTTTCTTTCTGAATTAAAGGAAGACGACAGGTTGGATGGTGTTTTTTTTTATTTCCGGACTTGGAGCAAATGTTTGAAATGAAAGGTGAAAACATATACGAACTTATAGCTAACATGGAATCTGTCGATGAAAATTAAAAATTCAATTTCTGAGTGTTCATCTGGAAATATGGAATAAGTGTTCTTTTTAAAGTTGTGAATAAATAACAAAAATAATAATAATAATATAATAATAATAATAATAATAATAATAATAATAATAATAATAATAATAATAATAATAATAATAATAATAATATAATAATAATAATAATAATAATAATAATAATATATAATAATAATAATAATAATAATAATAATAATAATAATAATAATAATAATAATATATAATAATAATAATAATATAATAATAATAATAATAATAATAATAATAATAATAAATAATAATAATAACAATAATAATAATAATAATAATAACAAAAATAATAATAATAATAATTTTCATACAATTTACTTTTAGACATGTTCAACTTTTAGATAATATTTGTAAAAATCTCGTTATATTATACATCAGTAACTAAAATGCGCCTAAACAACTAGAAAAGAAGCAATGTTTCTTCGTCCGTGGCTGTAGACATTCTCACCACTTTTATTAAAAATAAATAAAAGTAAATGACGTTATGTACTTTTGGAAAATGTGGCGAATTAATGACCCGGACTCCTATTAGCCGAGCGTTGTTATTACTTAATTACCGTTTCTAATGCATCGCTAAAAATGTTCACACTGTAACATAGATATTAAAGGCTGGTGAGATACGAGAAGATTCACGCAAACAAGCAATTGGTTTTTCTCTGCCGTTGATTTGGAGCATGTACCAATTTATGGACACGTGATATTAGCAGTTTTCCGTCAAGCTCTCTGTGCAATACTGAGACAATCTTCATTATATTGGGAAAAAGCCACATTGTGAGGGCTTAAGAGCTATGTTGTCTCTGAATAATTTGCTTCGATGCAGCCACAACGACAAAACCACAGACGTTTTACATAACAAAGTTGTTTATTTAACACGTGCATTTGTTTTCACCTTTGAATGATAAACCTGCATAATTTAACTTGTAAGAATTTTCGACCAATTTAGTATTGCAATGTATCAGATTATCCGTTTGCGACCCGATGCTAGGGTCACCCAAACCACATAATGTTCATAAAGTATTACTGCGTAAAAAAAAGTTAAAAATTTTACACGATCATCGATAAGAAGTACAATCACAACATCAGAAGAAACTTTTGGACGTTTTCCAATCGGCTGCCAGGGATGTAAACTTTAATGGTCAATGACATTAATTAATTATTTATTATTAATAGACATTAATTAATAAGCAGGTTTGACTTCTACCAATTTCAACCCATTGAGAGCTCTTCTCTTGTGAATTGTAGAAAGCAGCATATCAACCTGCAAAAGCATTACAAAATAACTGAAGGTGATTGCTCAATTAGATGCAGTTAGAAAACAAATTGATTTAATTAAAGACCTTCCCAGCTACAATACTGACGTCAGTACAGCTAAATGATAAGAAGATCGATACATGGTGTTGTAAGCACACTTCACCGCAATTCCTCACATTGCGATGCGATGTAGCAAGCAGTAATCATGAGAAGTTCACACACGCTTTGAAACACTTTGAGTGGCTACTACCTCACAGACATATTCCTTCATAATTGTTCGTCGAGCAAATTAAATTGAATGTTTTAAAATCGTTAAAATAAACCGATTAGCATGCTAATTTTAAAATACATATTCACAAACAATCGCCCAAATTCTCAAACAATCGCTTCCAACTCCTAGCGAAACAGAAAGAAAAGAGTTCCAATGGAGGTTTAAAAGTTGTAATTGCAAAACAATTTAACAAAAAAAAAATATCACTAAACCTAGGTTGTCTGTAAAACTTCGAGACATGCACAAACAGGGACTAGATAAATACTGTATTCTCGTAAACCTGGATACAGGCTCATGAAAAGTAGCAGACCGAGCATTTGCAATTTCATTCACGGAACCCCTTTAAGTCGTGTTTCGATAGAATCGGGTTCTTCAAGCTTTCAATATTTACAATCGATTAAAAACAATGGCAAGCCGAAATATTTACAGAAGGTTTGCTTTGATTTATACGAACAGATCGACGAACGAGAGAGTATTACCGCGGACGCTATCCAAGCTGGTAATCTTAAAACTAGTAAGCATTACGATGACGTGTGATCAAAGTAACATTTACTATTATCATGATTTAAAATTCAGGAGACTATGCCGTTCTCGCTGGTTGCCTCTCCGCATCGAGCTAAGTGGTCGGCCTCTTCATCATTTGTACTTGGCGATCCCTGTGGCACCACTCATTCTCTGATTGGTGGCAGAGGACACCGATGGATTGGTAGAGGAGGGTGTGCAGACGCCCAAAGAACCCCTTCCTTCTCTCTGGATACTGGGGGTAGAGCTGAGGTTGCCCATGCTTCTTCGAAGGTTCGGAGCAGACATTTTGCCGGCGCTGGCAGAAGGCCTGTTGAGTCTGCTTCTCTTTTTGTCTTGTGTCAGTTTTTCATGCCTCACGAACACACCGTGGTTATTCCTGCACCTGAAGTATCTCACGCCTTTGACGTATCCGTCGTTCTTGCCTGGAAGAAAAGGTGCAAAGACATTCGTTTTTGTTTGCTGCAACTTTTGTGCATGTGAGTGTTTACTTTTCATCATCTTTTGCATTACTGACTTCCAGTATTCATGATTTAGTTAAATAATTAATAGTAGCACTTTATATTTGTCAACATCTACCCAAGACATCTTATAAATAAATATTGCTTTAGCAATGGAAAATCTGGTTCACCATTCAAAGATAAATAACAATCCCTTTTAGCACAGACTTACAATTAATTCAAACGTGATCATATTTTCATACTCATACCTTCCGGTGCATCCAGTTCCAAGCCGATCCATACTCCAGGTGCAAATTCGGTCCTCCCCACGTACCTGATGACTCCAGTCTTAGTCATTCCCCCAGGGTGAGATGGAGCCACTGCAACGGGCTCGTCGATCTGGATCCACGAAGGGATGGGTGTGCTGTTTGCGAGGCTGAGGTCTGCCCGACTCCCAAAGGAGCACATGCTGAGAGAATCATCCATTTCTGCGAACGAAACTTTCATCATTTCACCATAATATGTCATCAACATCATCATCATCAAAATCACCATCATCATCAGCAGCAGCATCATCATTGTTATCAGCAACAGCATCATGATGATGGTGATCAATATCTTAAACCTACATGGTTGTATTATAAACATTATTTCTGCAAACGAATGCTAGTAGCTCATGGATAATTATTACCATACCTGCAGGTGTTTGATCTGAAGCATTCTTCACTTGGAAATTTCCAGGCAAGACTGTTTCCTCTGATGAGGTTCTAGTTTTAACTTGTGGAGCATTGTTGACTTGGTCTTCCATCTCATTAGTAAATGTAGTTTTAGCATCAGCAATATGAAGCTTGCTCTCATCTTTACTTTGACATCCTGGATTTCTCTGGATACTCTCTGTAATTTCGTCTTCCTTTGCTTCTGCAGCATCAGTAGCTGAGGATGAAGTCATGCATGGAGCAATGTCCCTCAATTGGTCTGGACAAAAGGTTTGATTGCTGAAATTCATAGCCGGTTGTGAAAGATCGGGGACCGCATCGGTGACGTGCACAGAGGAATTTCCGGCCGATTCGGCAGCAGCAGAGAGAAGATCTTCCGAGCTTTGAATGCTGACAGAGTCTTCTGAGCTGAGAGTCACGGTAGATATGGCCTGGTTCGAGCCACCGTAGCCACTGGAGGACAGACTAGGTGTAGCCTTGAAAGCAACGGAAGTGGCTGGCGTGCCAAACTTTGAAGGAAGACTAGAATTTGAAAACTGCCCTGGGCTATCAGGGGGAAGTGTGTCAGAGCTGAGAAGGCTCTGGTTCAACTCGTTTGACTCGGATACCAACATCATCGAGTTTGGCCGGACGGCAAGAAGCCTGTTTTGAGTCTGGAATGTTCCGTTCCCACGTTCGTCTTGGCAGGTGGTCAGATTTTTGCTGTTAACGTTTGTGACATTGTTTATTTCTTCCTCTTCTTCTTCTTCCTCTTCTTCTTCTTCTTCTTCGAGCTCTCCTTCTTTGAAGTCCAATTTCTCACACACGTTTCCATCCTCTTCTTCGAGTTCAGTTTGCTCTTCAATCTGCAAAGTTATCAACTAAATTGGGAAAGTGTTAAAATCGAGTGCGTGTTACATGCATGCAAATATGGTAACCGTATCGAAATAATGTACAACTTAAATTACTTTTAATGTGACTATATATTCTTAAAATTTAACGATAAATATTATTTACATATAAATTTTTTAGTGAAATAAATTTATGTATGGAATGAAAAGTCCAACCTTTCTATCGTCGCATCCTGCCTGGTTTGGTTTCTCTTCAATGAGGGTGGACAACGGTTTGATGTGCTTGCTGGACTGGGCGGGACTTATTCCTGGCTTGCCAAATGGAGAACCTGCGAAAAACAAGAAAGTCACATTTAGAGAGACGACAAGATTAACAACTCTTTTTTGAGTTGTTATGAATGTAAATAAATAACTAATGCTAAGGTCAAAATCTTCTAAAATCGTTTTAAATCTTCCATTTTAAATATTCCATTCTCAATTTCATTTCCAGAAAATTATACATGCCCTAATTAAAGATTTGAGTATTAATCAAGGTATTCATTGTTTCAAAATGTAATTATAAAAGTTCAAACTTCCAATTGTTGATGCATGGTTTCCATGATTTTAATGATTCATTCCATTAACATAAAAGACAAAACTAAGTTTTAAAGTAATTGATATTTTAGTAAAAACAAGAAATATTAAACATGTAGTTAACTTTGGAGAATCAATCTAGAATCAGTAATCTAACACTCGACAAATTTTGTGCTCTCAATGAACCCAACAAAACAAGGCATAACCAACAGCATAAGATTTCATAGGCCACAAGACACCAAGTTGTCTTTATGTTGTATTTATGCCTGAAGAACACAGTTTGACAAGTATTTAAAAGAGTCTAATATTAACGAAGGACTATGAACAAGAAAACCATTTAGTACTTCATGTCCTTAGTGACAATAACAAATCTAAAAATAGCAACAAAATAACAGAAATAAACATAAAAACAACATAAATAAACAGCACAAATTAGCAGAAAACACAAAATGTACTCGTATGAAATTGTTTTCTAAAATAGAGCAGCATACATACTGTAGATACTTCCTCTCAAATTTAGAAAGTTTGGTCTTGCTGAAAGGTATTGCAATACAAATAAATATATAAATAAATAAATAAATATATAAATGTAATTAAATATTAATGTTAAGCAACAGTATTATGTATTTATGTATTTTTTGCAACCCAGCCCTTTGCAGAAACAGAAAGGGTTCTATATAAATTATCCTGCCAAGATATATTTGAGATGCATGTTAGAAATCAGATATTTTTCTTAAAATAATTCAAAGCGCATAACAAAAATAAATTAGTATTGATTATTTATTTAGGCAGTTATTATGACTAATAACACGTCGTTAAGTTATTAACCGACCTATACAACAGTCCTTCCTGTGAAGATCCTTCTGGAATTCCGAGGAGAGGGGGGACCTCATCTCCGAGATGTGTTTCGGGAGGTTGGAGTAAAAGTCCACCTCTCCGACGTGACTGGACACGTCTTGGATGCTGTCACTGCGTACCTGGAAAGATCGTTCGAGGAAGATTTAGAAATGAGTCTAAGGAGTACAACAGGATGCAGGCAACATGCAAGCATTGTGATGTGAGACAGCTTTGTATCTTTTTTTTTGTTTTGTTTGAAGCAACATCGGAAATCATAGAGCTCGTAGAGCAGGAAGAAAAGTGCCAATTTTAGTAAAATTGAAATTCCATTTCAATCAATTCAAAAATTCTGCTTGCAGAACTTGCAAATCAAAAGGAATATTTTGAGGCATTCCTCATCCTCATCAATAACATAGCCATGCAGAGAAGCAAGCAAAGCAAAGCAAAACAAAGCAAAGCAAAGCAGACATAGAATAAAGAGCAACTGAAACTTGGTTAAGCAACACTTTCTCACTTGGTCGAGAACATTGGACGGAGAAGTTAACATCTGTTTCAATTTCAACAGCAATAATAACAACAGTAATAATAATAATAATAATAATAATAACCTTTTCAAAAACAATGAAAATAACAATAAAAATAACTATCTTTAAAATAATATTATTATTGTTATTATTATAATTATTATTATTATTATTATTATTATTGTTGTTGTTGTTGTTATTATTATTATTATTGTGCTTTTAACCTATTTGCCCTTTTAAAACATATGTTATGAAATCATATTCAGGACACTAAAGTGATTGAGGTTGATATAAATGACATCATAATCATAATATTAGTAAGTACTATTATTATAGATATTGTAATATTCTAGCAATTTTCATAATAATTATGACGATACTTTTAAAGAAGCTAAGTAAGCAAGTATCAACTTTTTGACGGCCTGATCATGTGATCTCAGAATTGAAGAAATAATGAACAAGTGATAAACTAGATGTAATATAAAAAGGTGCTAGTAATAAATAAATAATTAAATAAATAATTTCATTTATATTTTCAATAATGCATAGCAGCACTACTTCTACAGAAGTTCAACAACAAATACCAATTAAATTCTAAATCCTGTAAATCTACGCGAGGAACTTTCTATTGGATGAAATTAAAACAAACAACACGCGTGTGTCTGCTGGGGTTAAATAAAAATAAAAATGAAAGAACACAAATACGGAAAAGTAACCGAGCGATGCCAAACCGATCGTCACCATCACCGAAGCTTCAGTAAGAGATGATCTTAGCATCCTCACGTCACGAATGCACAGAAACCTACGTTATGCAATTTTGACGCGAGTCGAAAATACTAGCGTCACCGAAGTGCAAAAGCTTTGAGACTCGTCTGCTAATAAAAATCAAAAATGACAAAACTACAAACGTTGTAGATGTTGGGAACACTGGTTGCCTTTCTCAATACTCTTCCTCGTCCGGCGAGAACCTCTTTGATGGCAACATCCTGTTTCACAACAACGTATAGTTATACTGTATACATACAAGTTCATCCTCTGACACAACAACATTCAAGTTGACATCAATACATACAAGTTCATCTTGTGATGCAACAACGTACTGTATACATACATGTTCATCCTGTGTCACAACAACATATTGTATGCATACAAGTTCAACATATGACACAACTATATGTTGCATACATACAAGTTCATCTTGTGATACAACAATTCATATCATATACGTAATCTTGTTACATATTCACCCAGGTCAACATTTACAAGTTGTATTGCAACTGCATATCACAGTCATTACAGCATGACATTAATCCATTAAAGTAATCAATTAATTTCAAATTCGCACGATAGGCACACACATTCGTGCAGGTGCATTCGTGCGATGTATCACCTGTCTCAATCGATCGAGCATAAGGATGCTTTCGACGGCTGAAACCCCTTTGATGTACTTCTCGATGTACGTCTCTCCGTCCGAACTGCACTGGCCATTCTGGGAGGCTGCGATTTGTGCCAGACTCTCGCGATCTTCCAGCTCTTCGGATGCCTGAGGCAATAATGATGATGATGTCAAAGATGGCAATGATAATAATGACAATGATAGCTGTGATAATAACGACAATAATAATTACAATATTATTATAACAAAACTACATTGATAATATAATAATAATGATGATAATAATAGGGGTGATAATAATAATAATAACGACAATAATAATTACAATATTAATATTTATAATATAAAAATAATTTTTTATCAAAGAATACATAAGTAATTAAAAGTAATAAGCATGACTCAATAAACACGAACAATTTTCTCTTTTGCTACAAAATAATTTTTTGCAAGCATTTTAATCCTCATCACCTACATGAAAAAAATTTAAAAGCACATAAAAAACATGACACTGACTTTTACAACACTTTATAAATAAACTTATCATTATCATTATAATTATTATTATTATTATTATCATTATTACCATTGTTATTAAATAATAAAGTTTGTTATTATCATTATAATAATTATTATTAATATTATTTTCATTATTACCATTGTTATTAAATAATAAAGTTTGTTACAAACGAGGTACAATTCTAGGCATCGATTTTGAGATTTGAAATCTTGCAGCAAACGTAACATCACCTTGGGAATGTTGGATACAATTTCGTACGTTACTCCCGTCGCAAGCATCATGTCCTGGAAAGAGTCATTTGAAAACATTAGACTTGACACCTGTCAAAAACAAGGGACAAAACATGCAGCAAAACTTAAAGGGAATTAAACAGAAGAAACAAATAAAACATAATATAATGAAACAACACATTTAATCTTATTTACAACTCATAAATCTAAAAAATGCATTCTTTGTGATAACAACGACATTAATAATAATATAATAATAATAATAATAATAATAACAATCATAATAATAATCATAATAATCATAATAATAATCATAATAACAACAATAATAACATTAACAATAATAACAATAACAACAAAATTATTGACATCATCAACAGTCCTCACTTAAATTAGAAAAGTCATCATGCAACAACGCAAAACCAAACATAACTTAATTTAAACAAATAAAAATCCAAAGGAAAACCCAGGAATACAAAATTACAAAACAGAAACTAAACATCAAAAGTCCGACTCAAAAAAACTCACGGCCTTTCCGATCCTTCGCTTGATCTTGTCCGTGAAACTCTGCTTCTTGTAGACATTGATGCAAATCCTCTTCCTGAGGATCAACTCCATGGATGCTGGATGGCTCAGCTTCACCACCGCTTTGAGGATCATGTAGATTCTCTCGTTGTTCGGGGTCACTCGGTTCAGATGGATGGAGTCGTGGACGGACGAATCCCAAGACGCCAGAACCGATACCTGTTGTAGAGGAAAAGGGAAAGTACAACGTAGAGGTGAGAAGATGATGAGGAAAGAATTTTAAGGTAAAAAATGTCCAGACGTTTGAAAGCTTTCACCGATAAATTTCCTTGCTGGGTTTGTTTTAGTCAACTAATAAACTAAAATCATGAAATTCAATAATGGAAGAATCAAATAATCCTGACCTCTTCAAGCAAATATTGATAATATTTGGATGGTTATATATTTATAATTGGACGATTAAATATTTATAATAATAACTAAATAATCATCGTCAATGACTAACATCTTGATCCGATGTCCTGACAAATGAGAGAGGACAGAACTTTGCGCCATGTTCCTTTGGTAAGATGGAATTGCAACCAACGGCCTGCAGCCCTTCCTTCACGCTCGGAGTCGACATGTCGTCAGCTGAACAACAACAACAACAACAACAACAACAACAACAATTAGCAACTAGCCTGTCAAGGTTAAATATTGATTTCCTATAATTCCATTTCTATTTTTAGCTTTAAATAAATTTTTATTTATTTCAGCTTTGATGGATGATGTTGATTGACGATGGATGATGTTGATTGACGATGGATGATGTTGATTGACGATGGATGATGTTGATTGACGATGGATGATGTTGATTGACGATGGATGATGTTGATTGATGATGGATGATGTTGATTGATGATGGACGATGTTATTTCATAAGAGTTTTTTTTACCATTTAGATCGAGAAAAACAACTGGAATATGCTGCTCCATCGTCGGTGGGTGTTCCCTGGAGAGTATAATTGATGATGATAATGATTATGATAATGATGATGTTAATCGATGATGACAATGATTATGGTGACGATAATGATTATGATGATGATAATTGATGATGACAATGATTATGATGATGATTTTAATTGATGATGATAATGATTATGATGATGATTTTAATTGATGATGATAATGATTATGATGATGATGATGTTAATGATGCCGCATTAATACCAACCAATCTGCAGGTGCTCCTGGAATTCCACTGCCAATGGCAGGAACCAAAACAGCATTTCTTTCCTCAGCAAGACAAACCCACTGATCGATCAGACTCCTTTCTCTTTCAATGTCGGCCTCTGTTTTTTCTTCGGCTGAGAATTGCATCCAGAAATTTCAATCAGTTTCAATCAAATTGTTTTATTAAACTTATTGTCATAAAAAAATTAATTTTAAAATTAAAAATTAACAGTAAAACCAACGATCTTTGTTCATGATTTTCTGCAACTGTTCATCCAAGTATTCCCTTCTTTTCTCCAAAGCTTCTGACCACTTCTCTCTGAGCAGGTTGAGATCTTCCTCTTGGTAGCTGTCCAAACCCTTCTGGAGTTTCGAGCGAGCGCAGACGCATCCTATGGACACCTGGGTGATTGACTCGCAAATGATGGGGAGCGTGCCAGAGTTTTGGACGGGCTTTAAGCTCACCTGTCGAAAACCATGAAGGCATGAATGAGTTACGAGAAGATAAAAATTCAAGATTACTTCATCCAGCTAACTTGTTTAAAGCCATAAATTGTGATTATATCCATTTTTCTAAACAATTTCCTTCCAAATAAACATGAAGTTGAAACTAACAAAAATTCTCCTCGAATATCCCTGTCTGAGTTGGTAAATTCCACCCGTAGGAATTTCAGGTTTCTGTTGATGCACTTCGACGGGGACGTACTCGCCCTGGTCGTTCAGTTCGTGGATCTCCAACCACATTTCTATCTTCCTCGTCAACTCGTTCCATCTGAATTGAATTGATTGAAAAAATAATAAAATCTTCAAAATGAAATATGAAATTGTTAATTAAATTTTAGTGTTACAATGGTATAAGAAAATCAGATCAATAAGAATGGATTTATGCTGTTTAATAAGTTAATCACTCACAACAATAGTTACAGTATAAATATATTTTAAATTATGAAAAGACACAATTTACTAACTAAACTTGCTTAGTACCCTCATCAGTAACAACACATCGCAACAGCTTTAATGAACCAAAGAAAATAAGTAAAAGCACCTGTCGAGAGCCGAACGGGACTTTGCGTGGACCTGTTCGATGCCCCATCCAGGGAGGCCCCTCAACTCTGTCCCTCTGTGACCCCAGACCTCGATAGAGAGGGCACCGTCTGCGCAGTGCTCCAGAAATTCTTCGTTCACTTGGAAGAGAAACTCCTAATTGGAAGTTATAAATTATTAATGTTAATATTGTTATTTAGGAATAAAAACAACTTTTATAATAATGACCATTGACCGAGTTAAAATTAATTTAAAATTTCTTAGGCTCACATGGATAGCAATTAAATGCAAACAACTATGAGAAAACAGAGAAATTTATGAATGATTTTTTTGATTACGGTTTATAAACGGATAAAAAATAATTTTTACACTTCAAAAACAAACAACATCCCAATGCAGATACTGAGACTGAGAGACTTCATCACCTTGGTGTGGTTGAACTTGACGCTGATGTTCTCGAGACTTATTGCCGAAGTTTGTTCTCCGAGGAGAGGTTCAACGGTGATGACCTCCGAATAACCCCAGAAGTTGTACTGGCAGAACACCAGGTTGGACACTGCTGGTGGTAGTCCTTTGGCTTCTTTTATGACGACCTTAATAATTAAATTAATTTATTAAATTAAGTATTAATTTAACAATTAAGTTATGACGACCTTAATAATTAAATTAATTTAATAAAATAAAGTATTAATTTAACAATTCATCATTACCTAATTAATTACCAGTTACCACCAACTTTTTCACAATCTATAAAATGACATGAGAATACATGAGATCGGGTGATTTTAATTTTGGTCTACCTTGCAGACGACATATGAGCCGACAGAGAACCCCGTACCGCTGTCATCATCCATTTCGATGAAGCTTCCAGAAAACGAGGTGTTGTTGTTGTTGTTGTTGCTGTTGTTGTTGCTGCAGCTGCTGATGTTGGGGTCGTTGGAGTTGTAGGCGGGAGTCTCGATGAACTTTCCCGACAGTCGAGATATTTCAACGTGCAGCCTTCCTGCCACCTGGAAGGAGAGGTAAGTGATCGTGATGTACTCAGTGTTCAATGATGATGATGATAATGATGTATTCAGTGTTCACAGCATTCAATGATGTATTCAGTGTTCACAGCATTCAATGATGTATTCAGTGTTCACAGCATTCAATGATGTATTCAGTGTTCACAGCATTCAATGATGTATTCAGTGTTCACAGCATTCAATGATGTATTCAGTATTCACAGCAATCAATGATGTATTCAGTGTTCACAGCAATCAATGATGTATTCAGTGTTCACAGCATTCAATGATGTATTCAGTGTTCACAGCATTCAATGATGTATTCAGTGTTCACAGCATTCAATGATGTATTCAGTATTCACAGCATTCATCGATGTATTCAGTGTTCACAGCATTCAATGATGTATTCAGTGTTCACAGCATTCAATGATGTATTCAGTGTTCACAGCAATCAATGATGTATTCAGTGTTCACAGCATTCAATGATGTATTCAGTGTTCACAGCATTCAATGATGTATTCAGTGTTCACAGCATTCAATGATGTATTCAGTGTTCACAGCATTCAATGATGTATTCAGTATTCACAGCAATCAATGATGTATTCAGTGTTCACAGCAATCAATGATGTATTCAGTGTTCACAGCATTCAATGATGTATTCAGTGTTCACAGCATTCAATGATGTATTCAGTGTTCACAGCATTCAATGATGTATTCAGTATTCACAGCATTCATCGATGTATTCAGTGTTCACAGCATTCAATGATGTATTCAGTGTTCACAGCATTCAATGATGTATTCAGTGTTCACAGCAATCAATGATGTATTCAGTGTTCACAGCATTCAATGATGTATTCAGTGTTCACAGCATTCAATGATGTATTCAGTGTTCACAGCATTCAATGATGTATTCAGTGTTCACAGCATTCAATGATGTATTCAGTGTTCACAGCATTCATTGATGTATTCAGTGTTCACAGCATTCAATGATGTATTCAGTGTTCACAGCATTCATTGATGCATTCAGTGTTCACAGCATTCAATGATGTATTCAGTGTTCACAGCATTCAATGATGTATTCAGTATTCACAGCAATCAATGATGTATTCAGTGTTCACAGCAATCAATGATGTATTCAGTGTTCACAGCATTCAATGATGTATTCAGTGTTCACAGCATTCAATGATGTATTCAGTGTTCACAGCATTCAATGATGTATTCAGTATTCACAGCATTCATCGATGTACTCGGTATTATCAATGTACTCAGTGTAGTACTTAGTATTCAATGTATTGAGACTGAATTGTCTTTATAGATAGCATAGCAAATGTATTTTCAGACTGGCACTTCATCAAAATTTAATCAATGCTTGATAAATAATCAGTAATTAACACTTAATTTTCGATTATAAATAAATATTTAATAATTACAGCTAAGACATCAAAGAGCTTTACCTCTCCTTGTTGACTGATGATGGGTACGTGATAGTCGAGTTTGGCATCGTAGAAGAGAACTTCGAGGAAAACATTGGCGACACCGATGAGATGGTGGTTCTCATGGACCTCAAAAAATGGATCGTCCCTCTCTGGGGGGACGAGCACCTGAAAAAGTTGGATAAAAAAAGCTACAACTTTTATCAGCAAACATTCGCACTGACACTGATGGAGTTCATTATTTAACGAATAATTATCTTTACAGTCATCTAATCATTTGGATATCAGATTGTAATATTATTCTACTATTTTATTATTTCATCAGCAAACATTCGCACATTTCACACTCAGAACTCACATCCAGACATTCCCAAGGGTGTCCGCGTTCCTTGTGCTCGGCATAGTAGTCCCTCATGTCAATGACTCGATTCTCAAACTTCTCCATAGACCACACCTGACTGGGTCTGTTCTTGTACTTCACCAGAATGGCTGGCTCGCTAACAAAGGCTCCCCTCTGCGAGAAATATCGAAAGGATGATGGAGCGAATGTCTTTTAGAAATTTAATCAACTTAAGTCAAAATCTGAATGCTGAAAACAAAAATTGCAAAAAAGCTGCTGAAACTTGTTGAAACCTTTCTGTTTGGACTGAGATTAGTGGCGGGAATCTGAAGGGTCACCGAGTACTCGACCTCCTTGGAGAGTTCTTGACCCAATTTATTGGCCTCGAGGACGAGGGTGTTTGCCCTCACAACTTCTTCTTTCAACTTCACCAGACTTTGTCGGAAATTCTTTTCTCTGCAGGTTCAAATGTATTAGTTAAAGACTGAGGTCATTATTGCTCAGGATTGTATTAAGTTATAAATTTTACAATATTAGAAAATAATAGTTATAAATCTTTCTCTATCAATAATAATAATACTAATGCACAATATCTTCAATCTAAAATTAATTGGAATTTTCATCCTTCTGAGAAAAAACTGCTAAGTAACTCCAATAAAAAAGTTGTCTCAAATTAATACCAACAGCCACAAAAGCTCTCAAACAAATTCACAAAACTCACACTCAATCAATCAACTCATTCAATCAATTTCCAATGCAAACTCTCACCTGTCCTTGGCCCAGAATTGGTACTTGGATGGAATGGGTGGGTAGGACGACCCGGTGGGGGTGAGTTTTGAGAAGGTGTCAAAAGAGTAGGGGATGGATGGAGTGCTTGGAGACATTAGTTGATTCCTCAATTTCTGCATCTGCCTTTCGTACATTTGCCTCTGCTTCTCCAGAGCCACTGTTATTATATGAATAAGTTTGAATAATAAAATTCTTGCATGTCTAATAATTTAATTAATTATTCAAAAGGTGAATAAACAACTATTATGAGATTGTGTTGCTCATGTATATTCAGTCGTTTAATTAATTATTTGACATTCATATTTCCTAATGTATCATTTAGATGAAATGTTTATGTAAGATAAGACCTGCTCAAAATGTTCAGAGCTTAACATCTTTATCATCATCACCACCACCTTTGCTATTATCATCATGTTCATCAGCATCATGTTCATCAGCATCATCAGCAGCAGCACCATCATCATCATCATCACCAACCCTGTTTATCTTCTTCATGCTGCTTCTCAATACTGTTGATGGCTTCCTGTATTGGATCTCCAACCATTTGTTGCAGCATCAACTCTTGCTGTGCAAAATCAAAGTCTATGTTGTCAGGAGTTTCAGCTGATGGACCTATGATGGAACATACGAAGGAAGAGTTAGTGAAAGAGAAAAAAAGTTGAAAAGTTTTGAGAATTGACAATTTACTATTAATTAATAATATTATTAAATATTAATTATTAATTTATTTATAAATAATTATAACTTAACTATAAATAAAATTAAAATTAAAGCAATAACGGCTTAAAATCAAATAACATGCAAGAGAATGCACCATCACAAATAGATCAAAGCTCACTGGTCTTGGGGCAGTTGAGACGAAAGAAGTGGTAATTTCCCCAGACGATTCTGTCTCCGTGTTTGGCGCGGGTTTTCTTCGACACTGTTTTTCCGTTGACGCAAGTTCTGATGCGTAAGGTTCGATAAGGATAGCGTTAAAGAAATTGCGTAATACTTGCATTAATCACATTATAACTAATTTAATGCATTACTTGACATACAAGTTAGCAACGGCAGTGATCGCAATGTATACTGTTTGCAACCTAGTTTGCACTAAATTTTATTCTTTGATAGGATTGCATTATTATATTAAAATTATTAATATTTTTTAATAATATTATTATTAATATCAGAATAATAATTATATTATTATATAATATATTATTATTATAATATAATAATTTATATAATATATTATTATTATAATATAATAATTTATATTATTATATAATATAATAATTTATATTATTATATAATATATTATTATATTATTATAATATAATAATTATATTATTATATAATATATTATTATATTATTATTATTACTATTATTATTAATGTTTTAACTGAATTTATGCATCATTTGTTTCACACCTGGCCCCATCAAATGGCAGTATGTAAACCTCCACCCCTTCAATGGTGATGAGACAGTGCTCTGGCATGATTCCGAGTCCATAGAGCTGAATGTCCTGAGTTGTTCCAGCATCCGGTCGACCCACAAGAGTCCGTTCCTGTTAAAGGAATGGAGAATTTATAAGAAAACCAAAATATAAATAAAATAATGCCTTTTGTCTGAGGTCAAAGTGCAATATAATAATGTAATATAATATAAATACAATAAATTTGCATAATAAATTTATATCAGTTTTCATCTGAAGAATAAAATAAAACACTCATTGCAACATGAAATATAAATAAATAAAAATACAATAAAAAATATCAGTTGGAGGAAAGTGAAGTTCCCCAAAGAATTTATGAAATATGTAAACACAACAACAACAACAACAACAACTTGCAATTAATCGTGCTAATGCAGAGGAACCATTTTTTTTGCTGTTAAATTTACAATTGCAAACTCCTACTGGTTACAATTTATTAAGACAATTTATTCAGTAGCAGCCCAAAAACACGGAGTTGTTCCAAATTACCAGGAATAAAAAATTCTTCAGAGAAAATTATGGTCTACTAAAAAATTACCGAGCAGAATTATTTAAACGGAAAAACCAGATTATCTTCCGATGCACGTGCACCTGACATAAAGCTCTCTGCCTCTCAAGAGTTCAGAAGCAGCTGCGTCGATCAAATTTTGATCACATCCACGCACAAAGGAAGGTGACCGGACGAGTCATAAATTAGGTCCAACCGAAGACGGGACTTGGAAGATTGCTCGATATGTTTTCCTTTGTTGTGTCCGCTCAATTATCCCTTCTTTCCGGAGTTCAATTCCGTTTATACCTCAAATATTTATTCCTTTCATCTGAACACTTATGTATTTTCTTTTATTTGTTCAAAAACAAATTTGTTTGTGACAATAAAATATTTTTAAGGGGAGAGGTTGACCAGAAATTACAGAAATTGAGAATACGCAAATTTTGTAAACAAATTAATCAAATGCTAAGAATTAGCTGGCATCTTCAAAAATATTGTAAGGAACTTCATAGATGAGAAAATAAATAAAAAATGAAAGGCTCATTTATTTTTATGTTTTTCAAAAGTTCTGTTCCAAAAATGTCTTGAAATGCGCAGTAAAAAGATTAGCACCAAGGTTTTCAATTCATGTCATCATGAAACATTCATAAAAGAATATTTTTATGGAAATTCAATTTTTAAAAGCAAGTCTCTCTCGTACAAGATGAGACAGATTCTTAAATGAGTCTTCAATTAAATATGAGAAACAATAATAATGTAGATAATAAAATTTAAGTATATTTCATGCCTTCAAAACTCCTTCAAAAGCACAACTCACTTTGAGGTAGTAAACGAGAAGTTCGTTGAGACACGGATCTGCATTCAGGTTGACCAGGTAATGCCTCCCCTGCTCGACTTTTATGCCCGAGGTTTGAACCGAGATGCCCATCTTCTCCAGGGCTGCGTGTCTCTCCTTAGGAAGGGGATTCATTCGGTAATCAGAAATTATGACTGAACACGAATAGAAAATTATTAGTTCAGCATTCCACGTGGCCAAACTATGTCCTTTTATCATTTTGTATAAAATCACTCTAATTATCCACTTATCACACACCAGTGTTTCAGAAAACACCCTCAGAAGCTAATTCCTGTCAAACTAGGCTACTATCAAGTAAACTAACATATTAAAAGTAACCGCAAATCTGCACTGAGCTTAACATGAATGCATACTTTTGTGTCAGGAATATTTTTGAAAAACCTACAACATAATGTTGGAATCTCTTTGAACATTGAAACAATTGTTTGCCTGGAAGGTCTTACGGAGATGAAACAACACACAGCTCCGACGTGGTCACCAGAGACTCCAAAACCACTTCAGGAATTCCCCAAGATTGTGGTTGCTTTTTGAGCAATGAATAAAAGGAGTGAAGAATGAATGAAACCCTGAAGAAATGCCTGGTAAGAATGCTTTGATGCAATCGCTTTACATCAATGCTCTTGCATCTGGGAGTGTAATGACCAGCAGCAATGTAATGAAACAATCTTTTATTTGTTTTATGACGCAGAGGCGGAGCCAGATGGGAAAGGGGGAGGAGCTAAATATAAGAAGAAGATCCACCAACAAAGACTGAACCAAAACATCTGCCTCACTTTGCTGCCAGTGTGTTTTGCATAACACATGTGTTTCATAAATCACAACCATATTACAAATATTTTTTCCTTTATTGAGCAGAACAAAAAATAAACAACAAAAATAATAAAACCAATATAATCCATTTAAACAAAATTCAAGCCAAACGCAAGCAAACTCTAGGCAAGACATGTTCCACAAACTCAAACATATCACACACAGCATCACCACCACCATCATCATCATCATCGGCATCATCATCAGGAACGTCCTGTCACCACTGCTAGGCTTAGTTGGTGACTTTAGGCGATCTATGAGACTCGTGAAATTAATTTAAGACTAACTTTTTCTCTGCTTTTTCGATAATAAACATTTAATTAAATTTTATTATTTATAATGCAGGAGGCACCAACTGCTTTTATGAAAACGTCACATAGAAATTAGCCCAAACACCCAGAGCCATTCCATGGTTACAGAGGAGATGTAGAGCCAAGCAAACTCAAGGGCTATCCAAGAATGCGAGAAATTTGAGAAAAAATCCTTGACGCTCATCACCGCGTTCCTCCGGAGACAGATGAAATGGAAAGTCGTTTCGGATGAAATTGGATCAAATTTTAGATTAAAACTGACAAGCTTTTACGAAGAGATAACTAATTTCTTAAAAGGTATTAGATTTTTAACTACTAGAATAAATAACAAATAATAATAATAATAAGTGAGAGTTTGTTCATTTCCATTTTGCAATAAGAGTTGCTGCATCCACCTCAGGAATATAAAATAGTGCAGGAAAATAATATCAACTATTTGCAGCTATACATCTAACAACATAACTACCACTACCATTGAAATCACCATCAGCATCATCACAATCATGACCACTTTGTTTTTAATGGCAACGCTAACGATTGCAGAGACATTTTGCAAATCAAATTAGCAGGACAAACATGAGAAAGCTTTTATGGCAGCACCACAATGATGACAATGGATGATGACAATGGCCGCAGACATTCGAAGCATCACAAGAGGAATTCTTTACCCACAAAAAGAAAATTTGGTTTCGTATTTGTTCTTTTCCATGTTTTTAATGGTTTTAAATCTTTACATAAGTAATGCTTGCTTTACTTGTAAAGAAAAATGTATTAAATAAGTAATTACTAAGTGTGGTACTAAATGTGGGATTGAATTTTACTCAGGAATTTGCATTATTTAACAACAATTATATAACAGAAAATATTTTTGGATTCAAAGATTTCATTCCAAACATTCATTCCTTCATTCAATCACTTAAAGATTCACTCAATTCAGCGAAGTATTCAAGAAAAGATTGATGATTTGCTTATCTCACCAATAAATTCTGATCAATGCTGACTTTCAGATCAATACAGAAGCAATGAAGTAACTGAAACATCCTTATAAACATCTGATGCTATTTCCAGAAATAATTTTATAGGCGATTTTCAAGAATTTGATGGCAAATATAAGATTATTATTAAAACAATTCATTTTTTTTAAATTCAGTAATTAAAAGAAACAGGAAATTAATATTCTGAAGATCCTGTAAAAATGCAGGTCAGCAACGCAACAAAGAAGCAATTGCTTTTCTCTGCCAAAAAGATGAAAACAAATTGTTTTCAAACAAAAGTATTTCAAAGAAAAATTCTAAAAAACACAATCACATGAGAACCTAATTCAGAGGAGCTAGGTGAAGAACTTCTCGTCTCCAAAATAAAAAAAAAATTTTTTGGACATTTATTCAAGTCCTTCAAGCCAATACAATCCAATTTAAAAAATTTAAATACGATCCAATTTAAGAATCGAAATAAATGATGCCAATTTTCCCTTCAACGAGGAAATAAAAATGAAAATGAAAGATGAAAATATCCAGCATAAAGCCACTCACCGAATGAAGTCTTTCCGTTTCATTCAGTTTCTCTTCCCAAGTTTTTCCAATTTCCTTCATGAGCTTCTCCGATTCCTCCAATCTTTCCTGAATTCCGTCGGGTTTGATGCTCTGCATTCCGAACGAAGATCATTTTGAAATAAAAACGAAGAAAACCAACATTTTAGGAAAGTTTTAATCTTGACAGAGAGAGAGATACATCTCCGTCCAATCACGAATCACGACTTGGCGATAAGAATTTCATTCACCGTATCAGTCACTCAGAATCATTAGGACAAAGCAATCACAGGGATGGAGCATTCAATTTCTGACAGTGATCATCAAACAAAATAACATCCTCATCATCATCATCACCACCATCAGACCTGTTTTGCCTCAGTGAGCATCTTCCTCAACATGTCCACTTCTTCTCTCAGCTCCCTGATGATCCTGGCATTGGGGTCCTCGTTGACCACGGCATGGTTGACAATCCTCTTGGCCCTGTCGGCGTACCTCAGGGTGGAAAGGGTCTCCTCGTAGTTGTCTGCCGAGGGACTCAAGGTGGCCATCATCACGGTCTTCGAGTTGCCACCCAAGTTGTCCTGGAGAGGAAATAATAATCTCGAGCTGCTAATAAAATTTAGTCAATTTGGAATAATAGAGTGTTTAAAATGTTTAAAACGTTTAAAACGAATGACTGCTTATTTCGGATTTACTTTTTAGTTGAATGTACTTTATTCTCGAATCTGCATTCCAACTGCTTCCATATTATAATTACAAGATTTCATTTAGAATTTACAGAGAAATCACACTTATTGACAGGAGATCAATATTGGAAGGCAACGTTGGCATTACTAGTTTTCAATGTTTTTAACTTCATGGATATAATTTAATTAATTTAATTTGTAATTTAATTAATTTAATTTGATATTTAATTAATTTAATTTGATATTTAATTAATTTCATTTGTAATTTAATTAATTCCATTTGTAATTTAATTAATTCCATTTGTAATTTAATTAATTTAATTTACAACTTTGTAAAACCAAACCTTGAGTAGCCACGTGAGTACAGAATCTCTGTAAGGAACAAATTTAGCTTTCCCTCTCGTTTGATCTGCCAACGTCGAGATGACCAGTCCGAGAGTGGTAAGGGACCTGGAAGAATGGGCGGAGTTAACAGGTGGATCAGTTCATAACCCATAACACGTGGACTAGAAATATTCATAACAAACATGGGAGATTTCACTCTGATGACTCGTCAGTTCGAATGTTTGTACCTAACTACTAAGAGCACTAGACTATCACAATCATCATCTACATCATAATCGTCATCATCATCATCATCATCATCATCATCATCATCATCATCATCATCATCATTATCATCATCATGAACAACATCATCATCATCATCGTACTTGTTGATGTTGCTTCCCTCCTTCAGTCTATCACCAACAGCTCCAGTTTTCTGAGCTCTTTCACTTCCAGCAAGATCCACGAGACTGATTTTGCTCACTTTTTCACCGGAAACCTTGAAAAACATTTTTTGAATTTTAATTGGCTTCCGATTGATCATTTGCAGATCGGTAATTAGATCAATTACTCGTGCGTTAAATTTTAATGGTTAATTAAGCAAAATAATTCGAGGCCGGGAAGTAAATGCCTTGTAAATCTTTTAATGACCACCAGTTTGACCAGCAATTTCAAACCAACATTAACCATATGAACAGGAGATGTAATAAACTATTTAGGAAATAATAAAATATTTACATATTAATTAATTAATAATAATAAAAAGGGAAACTAATTTGTTGACCAAGGTGCTTCAAAGTGTCTAGGATGACTAACAGCAGACATGATGTTGATGATGATGATGATAATGATAACAGTGGGGGTGGTGATAATACCTATAATGACGGTGGCAGTAGTAACGCTGATGATGATGATGACGGTAATGATTACTATGATAAGGACCCATCGTACTATGATGATGATGATGATGATGATGATGATGATGATGATGATGATGATGATGATGATGATGATGATGATGATGATGATGATGATGATGATGATGATGATGATGATGATGACGATGACGATGACGATGACGATGACGATGACGATGACGATGACGATGACGATGACGATGACGATGACGATGACGATGACGATGACGATGATGATGATAGCAATTCATTAATAAGACCATTTTTTTCTTGCATGTTTATTCTGCTCCTTGGGAAGTCAAAAAAAACTGATGGAGGCTACTTGAGGAAGCCTCCAATCAGCGGCAGGAATCACAAATTGGATTGGAATGTAATCCACACCACGACATGGATAACAATAACAACAGCAATAATAACAATAAACCGAATTACTCTTTACAAGAAGTAAGAATGTAGGAGAAAAAGTTAAACGAATCAAATAAATGAAGCGAACAGATTAATTTATTATTATTTAATTTAAATTAATATATTGGCTGTTTAAAAATGCATCTTAAAAGCAGCAACGATGAGTAACTTTCACTCCTAGAGAGTTTACAAAGAAACAAAATTTTGGTGTCATGTGTTGTTGTTATCAGCACCGTTGTTGTTGTTAATTATTATTATGACTGATATTAGTTACTATATGAAGTGGTTAATTACATTATGATTGATTGTTACTGCTTATTTTATGATCTGCGTTGTTGCAATTGTTGATTATATTGTGATTGTTATTGTTATAACTATTATTATTTACAATGTGATCATTGTTTTTAATTATGCTACGAATGCGGTTATAATTATTATAATTAGTGTACATATATAATGATATTTATATATGTTATATTTTGTTGTTGTTGTTGTTATTGGAGTTGTCTCACTTCAGCTTGGAGATTGGTGAGCGTTTGAGTGAGGATGATGTTGAAGACTGCGTGTGACCTTGAACTCTCGCTGTTCATGTTCGTGGCTGCCACAGTCCTCGATTTGTTTCCCTCGCACATGAGGTTGTCGATGTCCTGCGTTCATTCGTACCAATGCTCAGTCATCGCTTATCCATTTATAAATGCAACAATTTATGGATTAAATAAACAACAATTTCAATATTAGTCGAAATAGTGGCTTAACAATAGCCCTTAGACATAGCGTAAATAATTAAATAAATAATAAAAATTAAAGAGTAAAATTGATTTGTGATTGCAATCATGAAATTCTCAACATTCTGAACAACATAATGGAAGGCTTCTTTCACAGCGATGTCATTGCTTAATAGAAATAAAACCAGAATAAAATAAATAAAACTTATTAGCTTATTTGCGTTTGAAACTATGGAAATATTTTAAGGAAACCAACTTGAAAAGATGAAACAGCAAGTGTTGATAATCCATCCACATAAGATCCTAATATGTTGTGCTCACGAACTTTCAGATTTGGTCTCCTGTCGAAAATAATAACAACGGCAGTAATAACAATAGTAATAATAATAATAGTAAAAGAATAATAATAATTTTATAACAATAATTATAATAATCATAAACATTGCAGATTATACAAAATTATAAACTTTAACAATTTATGAAGTGAGGATTATTCAATATTTGTTTGCTAAGTGGTATTTTAAATGTTTAAAACTACTTTTAAACTATTTACAGTTTTTTTGATATCGATCTTTTGGAAACAAATTTTAAAATGCCAAGAATATAATATCCTATAAATCTTTTTGTTTGTACAACATGACTATTGTGGTTGTATTTAACTTTCAATGTCTTTAAACAAAAAAAATGTCACTTATATCAAAAGTGTTTTTGAAAAATAATCAAAAAATGCCCAAAAGAATGGAATATAAAATTATGTTTGAACGTTGAATAAGCTAATTTCATCTTTTAATGATCAAATTAATAACTTCCATGAAGAAACTTTTTTTTCAAAGAAACGAAAACTCGAAATGTAACTCTTTCATTCCTTATTTTATAACTTTTTTAAAAATCACTTATTTTCTGATTGACATAAATTATTTGCTTTTCATCAAAATGTCAAAAACATTCAATTTCTCAATTAAGTTCGAAAACATATTTTTCTGGAGAAAAGCACTGATTGCAAAAATATTTTTCAGGAAATAAATTTTAAAATCAATTTTTAAACAAAAATATTTTTAAAATTATCTTAAAATTATTATTAGCAAAATTAATAATAACGTAATAACAATAAAAGGCTCTCCGTTTCAATGAGAAATTGTAAATATCAAAGAAAGTCCGTAATGTCTGAATTGATTTAAATTTGGATATTAATAATATTAATAATATTAATAGATTCAGTGACACTACAATGAGCGTTCATTGTACTCGTTCAAAAGGCAGGTTTAAGAAATACAATGAGAGGTCTCTATTAAAGTGACAAGGAGCGGCAACAACACGCAGACGACTCAGACTTATCAATGTGACCCAATGTCTGAGTGGAGTTTAATTGAGAACTAAAAATTGAATTAAATTTGAACTTTAATTTACGACAGTCTTCTAAATCAATAAACGCGTCAAATCCTTTGACCTATATTCAAACCCGTGATCAAAAGTCCATCAGAAGTAGACCAATTTATGATTTTTATCAACTAATTTATTATCATCGTGGTCGTCGTCGTCATCACATCAATAATAATTATTATTATCATTAATAGAGTAATAACCAGCGAATAATTAGCACTAGCAGCAGAAGGAATGGACGCAAATGAATTTCTTTTAGATAAATCTCATTACTTAAAATACCTTAAAATGACGACAAGACATCATAACATCAACCAATACGTAACCAATATTAATAAATAACTAATTAATCCGTTGCAACCAACCCTTTTGGATCCAAGAGATCTCGGACTTTCTCGTTATAGATCTCCAGGTAAGAAACTTCAACCTTGTAACTGGTTTCGTTGTCAGTGTTTGATTCTATCCTCTCAAAAAGAGCGTCACAGAGACGAGGTATGATGCCCCTCTGTTCGCTGGTTCCCATCATCGAGTAGGACTTTCCAGAACCTTTAGAAGTTTTTTTGATGTTTAGAAACAAAAAATTAATGCTATTTAATTGATTAAATTAAAATGGGTTAATTGCGAATAAAAAAGATGACATTCAATTGAAATGAGTGCCACTAAAGACGCTAAAGAGTTCCCCTTGTCAATGCTTGGACACAGGACACAGGACACAGGACACAGGACGACTGACAGTAAATTCCATCAGAGGCAAAAACAAAACGAGGAAGAAATTGAAAAAGTGACGCAATCTGAGAGATTGCTATGGAATCCAAGCAGAAAAGGGTCCTACCATGTGAAATTCATTCCAGCAAAGTCACGCTCCAACCCATTCCTTGAGATGCAAAAACTTAGAGTTGGAAAACACTAGTGTGCCCTTATTTGTTGTCTCTGAAAACAAACCGGCCCAGGTTGTTAACCCGTTTTAAAGGTTATGCAAGTTTCTTTGCAGTACTGATAATGATCTCTCCAACGTGGTCTAGAGTGGAATCGGAATCATCGCCCGGGTGTTTCTAAAATTCCCCACAGGAAATAATGCATAAGAATATGGAAGAGAAGCATTTCAGATGCAATTTCTAAGAAATCTGATTCTGATGAATACGAAATATTTCTCCTCAAGAAACACGTCGGATCATAACATTAATATAAATATATTCTGCGTAATTTCGTTCCAGATTTATGTTGTCCCAGATGACTCTCATTAAGTCATAAGTTACAATCCTCCAGGATAACAGTGATAAATGCATTTTCCGCTTAATTATGTTTGCCCAGCTTCCAGGCAGAACTGAAAAAGAATTTTTTTTTTAAAAAGTCGCTATGATTAATGTCCACTTGAATGGACGTCAACAATGGCTTGAGGAGAAATAAAAATTTACAATGAAAAGCCTTGCCGTTGATGCATCTCTGTTTCTCAGAAAGCGGAGAGGTGTAAGATCCAAGCCATGAATGAAGACAAAAGACGACACGAAACAGATTTCAAAAGAAGCAGCGAATTATAAATGAATGAATTCATAGACACTGGAGAGGCATGTGGTGATGCCATCCGTTGAGAGATAAGGAGTGTACCAGTACAAAAGGATCTTTTCTTACCTTCGGAAACAATGAAATCTTCACTTGGAAAAATTTATTCTACCACGAACACTTAAAAGAGGACAACCTTACAATGGACAATTAATATTGGAGATAACCATTAAATGCACCAACGTTACTAAAGAATAGCTCTTTCGATAAAACCATTCAAAGGAATGAATTTTCAAATTACACGGCATCGACAAAGGTCATAAGTCAACGGCATTTCAGCCGCGTCAAGTCATCAGATACACAATACGAATGTGAACACGTATTGTATCATCCGACAGCTTTCAACAAGTTGACGAGAGGTCTGCTTATTTAGCGGAAGCTAAGAGTATCCTGATAAAAATTGACCTTCATTTTTGAGCACAACAACAACAACAACACGAACAACTGTGGAATCCAAGGTCGCGCCGATAGTTGTTTGGTATGCAGGGAACTACCGAGGCGAGGGATTTAGGAAAGGCTTTGCTTTCATCATATCTTTCAGCAACAATATTTTTATACAAAAAATTTATTTCGAAATAATGGAGATGCCAAAAGCTGCATTTCTGGTATTACTAAGAATATATTATAGCAGTATTATCTGCAGATAAACATTCATTCAAGTCGATTTAGATTTTAATACAAATTAATAATCAAAAAAAAAATTTTACACTCAGCACATGAGTCACTGGTTGGAGTCATGCTAACCAATGACTCACCAGCAGAGTACTTTGATGAATGAGATTCCTAGCCACCCGCTCCTGTGTGTACCACACAAAGAAAACTTAAGAGCACAATATTACAGCAAAGGTTGAAATGATTTTTTAATAAAACTAACTAATTTTTTTTTAAATGAAAATGTAAAATCGTTACCAGTTTGTCCGTAAGCAAATATGCAAGCGTTGTATCCTTCAAAAGCCCTCTTGAGAATATCGGTTCCGAGGCAGTCAAACACCATTTCTTGACCTAATTTCAAAGATTTTCGAATACTTATAACCTTATTATTAACCTTAATAAATAATAAAATACTTAATCAGTCAATTCATTACATCCAACATTACAAAAATATGAATGAAACTTTAAGATGGTTCTGATGCAAATAGTTATCAAAATCAAAATTTCAAAATGTCCAAATCTTGAGAAAGTAGAAATGTGCGAAATTCATCTCTCGAGAAGAAAATTGCAGATTTTACAATGTTGGTTCTAATTACGACACATTTTCTCAAATCCTGAACAAATCCTGCATTTGTCATCATTTTAAAATTAATCCACTGATTGAAACAACAACAACAAAAACAATGTTAAACTTGTTTATATAAACTGTGCATACAAAACAACTTATTCTCAGTTTGAAACAAGAAGACCAGCAGTAAATGGAGGAGGATTACATGAAAATGAATCCCTCATTTCCACAAAGGCAATCCTCCAAGATAGCGAAATGAGAATTCTCGAATGCAAATTTAATTGGGCCAATCCGAATAATCGCGTCACTGTTTCCAGATTTGTGGCTCATAATGACTTGCCGTCATAATAAAATACATAAACATTTTAATATAATAATATAATCATCACTTTAAAGTAGATCTTGTAACCAATTACGTATTTATTTATTTATTTATTTGATTATAGTCCTAATTACGTAGGTAACTGTGTTCTTTACAAAGGTGGTTTGGCTGGGCTTAGCATGCAATCGGCAGTGTACAATGAGCAAAATAGTCGTTAAATTCCTCTCACTCATCTATGAAAGCGAGCAAGAAAAATAATTCGATTCGTTGGCGAATTAAGGAAAGTCAGCTAACTTAATAATAATATTAATAATAACTAACAACCTCATTGAGTAGTATCAGCTGGCAGACGATAGTGTGGAATACATTAAGTTTGTAGGCGGGAAATTGAACATCACGACTCAAATTGCTAAAAGTCAAAGTTTTCTTAGAAAGCTTCTTTAAGTTACATCGCTATCATGCACATAAGTAATTAATCGTAGTGCAAAATAACAATAAGTGCATGTTTATTTCTAAAGCGGTAAGCATAAGCTTTTCAATAAATTGATTAATTATTTCAAGTTACAGCCGATTAAATAAGCTTTAAATAAATTTATTTAAGCACCCAAAAAACAAACATTGCGTTGTTTGAAAAGAAAGCCGAATTGTTAAGTGGGAATGGAATAGTTAAACAATAGTCGAAGTGGGCGAAAGCATATTGTACTAAACATCTAACGAGCCTTCTACTTTACATAAACACATGTGGCAGCTACGTATATATATATATATATATGTGCCAGTTTCAACACAACCGGGAAAGGGTCGTGTGTTTTTATCCTGTAAACGGCTTGAAAATAGTGACTCATTCCATGCCAACGATGATTGATAGACGTCACTTCAACGTGGCTCGTGTCAGACATTTTCGAGTCCAGAATTCCAGAGGCATTTCTCCAGCTTTTAGTCCAACGAATTATGCGTCATAGCTGCTCGGTATAGCAAAACTGCGAGAGATTACAAATTTCCAGACAATAAGTTGAAAATAATAAATAACAAAATGGCAAGAGATTACAAATTTCGAGACAATAAGTTGAAAATAATAAATAACACATCAATGACGAGTGATGAATGGCGCATGTTGTGACTAAATAATGAAAACGAGCTTCTAAAATGCCTGCAGACATTCTTCGTTAGTTTCCATCGTTCGTTAGTTCCGCTCATCCAATTTATCTCGAGCATCTTGAGCAAGCAAGTTTAATTCACATGTCATTTCGTGTAGTCCGAATATTTGAAATGAAATTTGAAATCCTTCAAAAAAAATAATCAAAAAAATCTTCAGACTTTTTCTCCAACTCGAAATTCTGAAACGTGTCTTTCTGAGTGCCTGTGTCTCTGACATTTCATAATTTTAGTCTAAGGAAACCTTTAACAAAACATAAAACTTCCCGTCGTCAACTTTCGGAATGTTGATTTAGCTCTAAGGTAGTTTTTTTTCCTATTTTTTTTTTGCGACAAACATTCTGGCTTCTAAATGGGTGCTGATGTTTGCCGATGTTTATGACACCCATGACATCGCTTCACATTCGCGGAGTGCATCAATATCTGCATTGACATACCATAAGATATTATAATGCAATACTTACAAGTTACGATGGAATCAATGATGATCCCGCATACAATACCCAAATAATAATTTTCGGTGCAAATACTAATGTCACTCATTAATTATAATTACTACTAATAATAATAATTCACGTAATTGCCATCCATAATGGGATTAGATTTATAATTATAGAAATTACATGCACAGTAAAGTTAAGAGTTTTTGTTTCCGCTCGACTTTAAGAATCGCAGAAGCACCGAGGTTTTTTAGAGCAGCACCCTAATCTTATTACTTTCATTATTTCCAGATGGCTGGAAAGGAAATTAACGGCCTGGAAAGTATTGCAGGATTTTGACTCAGTGGAACCCTGATGCAGGAAGGATGGAGGGAGAGAATGGCGGAAAAGGATGGAAGGATGGATGGAAAGGTGGTGGAGAAGAGACAAATAAATGAAAGGGAAAAAGCAACAGTAACGACTAATGAAAGATTCGTTAGATAAATGAGAGTGCGAGACGTTCATTTTCGAAATGAAATTATTGAATTATTATCAATTATCACACAGACCACTCAATAATTTGTATCAATCTGAACATAATTTAATAATAATAACTATTATTATTACTATTATTATTATTATTGTTATTATTATTATTATTATTATTATTATTATTATTATTATTATTATTATTATTATTATTATTATTATTATTATTATTATTATTATTATTATTATTATTATATTATTATAAAAATATCCACTAGACAACTTGGAGAAGCGTGCCTCCGAAAATAACACTATCTGGAATATCTGGGCTGAAACTCCATATCTATGCAAATATACTGCAGATGGAAGTAGGCTGGTGATTTTGGAGGCAATGGTTGAAGGACTGAAGGAAAAATTCGAAAGATCACAATTTCCTACGTGAAACGTAAAAGTTCCGTAAGGCTAAGTCGAGAAATTGAAATTTAAAACCTCAAACTTCTTACAACGTCCGAACCCACGAGAGAACAATATCCTCTTTGAAAAAAAAATGTAAAGAAAACCCATGTTACTGGTTCTAAATTCAAATTTACACGGAAACAAAACCAGAGGAACTAGTTCCATTCAATGGCTTATTTTTATTTCTTCTTCTTCCATCATTTCAATGAGCACGTGACTCACAAGCCATGGAACCCTGGATGGCCTGGTAATTATCCATGAAGCAGAACTTCTTATCGTCGCAAGGATTACGAATAAACATCGTGCATCAAGTGAATCTCTTGGGCACAGCACGGCCATCTTCAGCGATCACTCCATCGAAACGGAAATAAAAAAATAAACAGTCCACGGTTTAACTACCTCGGTTGCGTGACCCGGTAAAGTCAACGGAGGCTTTCGAAATGTTAAGAATGTACCGGAAGAAAAGGTGCAAAGGTGTTCTGGAAATCCCGAGAGAAGATGACATCTCACGCTTAATGTCTAAGTCGTAATGACCTCAATTTTCTTCTAATCCAACTTGTCCTCAAAGTTATTTCAAATTATCATTTAATTTCTATCTATATTTGCTAGCGTTGATGACGATGTCAGATGATGATGATGATTTCGAATCCTTGAATCTTTGCGGGGCATGATAATAATAATAATAAAAGCTTGGGTTTTTTAACTTTCATTACAGCAATGTAAAAAGAAAGATGAACTTAAAGATAATGATTGTTGAAATTGATTTGCAATAAATCAAGTTAAAATATAACTATTTATAAGCTATTTATAATTATCCAACATTCCGAAATGAGCTATACTGCTCGAGGACCTCAAAACACATCCGCGCACCAAGACAAGAAGGGCAGAATATCCTCCAAGCCGTCTATTGGCCAAGGTGAGATTGGTTATCAAATTTTCTTTCCGAGAAAAAGCAAGAGAAACTATGCAAGAGAAAGTCATGAAGTAGCACTTGTTTTACTTATTTATTATATTTATAGACTTATTTATTCTATTATTATATATTTACTTATTTATTATATTATTAAATATTCCGAGTGGAAAAAAGGTTATTAAATGAACGAGGCAAATGAAATCATAAAAATGTAGGCAAAGCCTTCCAACTTGGAAAATTGAATGTCCAGGCGGATAAATAAAGAGAGGCGATGGAATGACGGAGATGGAACGATTCATGGAAAGAGAGCGGCCATATTTTGTGCATCTCTAAGGAGGTTCTCGAAAACTAATTTTCTCATTTCCTTCTTTTTCATCCCTGCTGAAGCTTTATGGAAGTGAGGGCATCAATTTTCGAAATCCTTCATGATTTCCATTACGGAGTGGTTCCGCTTGCTCTGGTCTTCATATGATGATAAACATCGAGAGTCGTACGTACGTACAACTTTAGGCGAGAAAAGTCGAATGTGCAAATGCTTATTGACTTCTCGCAGATGTGAAGCTGGGATCAGCTCGTATATTATTAGATAAGCAATTAAATGCGCTCACTCAAAGTACACAAGACGTGATAACTGACCAGCAACAAAAACGATGCTATAATCATCTCACGAGTGGATGTACTTGGCATTCTCCGGTGGCACCTCACATTGCAGAGAAGCAACAGGGGTCCAGAAAAGCAGGTCAAAGAATTAATTCTATAAGGTCAGTCTATTGCGGTCATCGAGGTCAGCTATAACTCCCAGAACATTTATGAACATGAGGTTTTATCTGCCATGGACGTACATTACGATCCTCTTTCACCCCACGGGTTCAAAAGGTCGAACGAATATGAAAGCCATCGTACGATCGCCGAACGCGCACGGAATGCTTCCCCGTCGATGCATCGTCTGATGGAAGAAAATTGATCCAATTTCTAGGCAGACGACATCGTAATGGCGCGGGATTCTAATGCTCTTCACTTGGGTGATGGATTAACCTGAGTGCCGGAGACGAATGACGTGTCAGATGGAAGAGATTCGGAAAATCTTGGATAAAATCTTAAATTCTAATCTTCAGACGCGATCACGCAAGATTTCGTGTAAAGAAAATGAATTTCTAAAAAAATAATTATTCTTTAATATTAGTCTCGACGAAGTAATTTTAATATCAAATTAACCGCGTTCGTGAGCTGATGTTACGATAACATCTTCTGGATGAAAATATTTGTAAATACGATGATTACATTTTTTTCATCTCACAAATAAAATAATTCCGGTCAACTATTCTCAAACATGGTGATTTTAATACTTGCAGTATTAAACATTAGGAACACATTTCATGTACTTGTACCAGAAGGTGAACCTTCAGTACTCGTATCTGTACTTGAGCTTCACCATTTCGTCCCACGTCTAACCATCCCATCAAAGCGATGACAACAGCAAACAAAACCCCGGGCATGATGGGCGATAATACGAGGTCGATAATGCGCCTCGACGTAGAGACATCCTAGTGACAATGGTCTCATATTACGGGAGCAAACATCTTCAATTGAATGGGAACAAATAATTAAATATTAATACCGAAAAACATCCATAACTACCATCGATTTTCCACAACATTTCCATCGGACGAACAACAAAAACCGAACATTCATCAACGGACTTATAATCAGATTGAAATTGCCCTGAGAAATCTATAAAAATCAGCAGAACTATAAACAATCCCTACTTTCCCGGGACGTCGTAAATCTTTGGCGGTACTAAAAATCTGTAAGTACCTCTAACCTCAGAGAATTCATCGACAAATGGTCTCATTTGCACGGTCGTCATTTTCAAGGGGAAAAGATTTTAGTGGCGCACCTTAAGTGGGGAGACGAACAAAGCCTGCTTTTGTCGCTTAATCGAATGTACGATCAGAAATAACTGGAGAAATTGTATTCTATGGATGCAATTCTAAAGTTCACACTGTTAGCGAATCAAAATAAAATTGCAAAGCTTCTGTTAAAATGGTCAAAAACATATTTTAATGAAATATGAGGTAACACCTCTGCCATTGAAGAACATCGCGTCTGTTCGTCTGTGCCTCAACTTGTAGCAACTGTTTCCTTTAGGCTTTAAAACAGGTCTAGGATGAGAGAACACATGTTCGTACAATTAACAATTTTTGTGGGGAATTGGGAGTAACAACACTGAGACAACCATTTAATCCTTGAAAATATCATCATCATCATCATAACGATTTCGTCATTTCAGTTCGCTCGTAAGAAGCGATCGAAATGATGTATGCAGAAAATGATATAAATAATATTTTTAATATTACAGTCACGTCTCAAAGCTTATTATTAATATTTCCAAAATGCACGATAATCAAAAATAAGTAAACTCCAGCTAATGTAGAAAAAAGCCTGGATAAAATCAGTCGATAAGCTGATCGAATGACTGCTACGTTGATGGACTTCTAATCCTGTAAGGCGTTGGAAGAAGCTGAAGGAAAACGTTCCAGAAAGAGTACAGGCTTCCAGACACACCTCATCTCGTCTGCCTTGACCCAAAAACAAAAGCGATACGATAAGGAGAAGGGTGTGAAAAATGTTTGGATTAGAAGGTTTGCGTTTGGATTTATAAAATAAAAAATTACAAGCACATGCTGTAGGATTAGAGAAACTGCACCGAAACACTTCGCCCGAACACCCGCGAGATGGGATATTCTTTTTTTTTATTTGTTTTTTTTTTATAAATTTTCCACGTTGACCTCGAACACCAGACTCAATAAGCTTATTGAATGCCACATTCCATATTTTCCGCTACAATCCATTCCGTGCACCTAGGATATGAGCCGGAATAAGCACAGAGTGAATAATGTGCACTTCATCGTTCAGAAACTCTTGACTTCTGAATGCACTTAAGCCAACTGCCAATACGAAACGCTCGCGCGGATGGACTTTGGAAAAAGTGGATTAGAACAAAAAAAAGTGCATCACGATATTCCAGCCTATTTTCCAGGTCATTACTAAAAGCATAAAGACTTTAAACTTTCACTTTCATGAGTGGTCGTTTCGGTTATGACCGCTTGAAAGACTTTTAAGAGCTGTTTCGATGGTTTTCGATAAACCCCTGCCTTGGGAATCAAGCGACCGACCTGGATCATAAGCAGGCTCAATGGTTCAAAAGAAAAGCAAATAACCAAAGTTCAACCATTTATAGCTCTTACTCAATATTTGTAGAGTAAGAAACGAAGATTTAAAGATTCATAAAATTCCATTTAGACGATAATAAAGGCGCTCGTCTACAGTGGTGGGACCACCGAGTGTTTGATTGCGCGTAGGACTGCGTGTGGTCCAATATCTAAAGGCATCTAGTTTAAATTAATCTGACCAACAGTAATCAGCATTGCGAACATGATGAATGTCCATCCATTCAGATCTAAGTCGGGAGCTAATCGATAGTCTGCCTGATAATACATTGAAATGTTTAGATAACAAAAATATAAATTAATACATTCCCCGTTCGATAAACGTTAATCAAAAGCTTGTTTTTAAACATTTAATTTCCATTTTAAATGCTCATTATCTCAAGATTCCAGTTCCGAGCGACGGGGCGGACGCCAGCGATTAGAATGTAACAGCAAGACTCAAAGAGAACAAAGAAATGAAAGAACATTTCCAAACGAAAATGGCTTCCATTCCATGCGTGATTAATGTATTTGAAATGCCAATAAAAAGCCAGTCAAAAAACATTAAAAAACAACGACATACCATTGGTATATATATTAATATATATATATATATATTTATATATATATATATATAAATACCTATAAAATCACAATAAGCTTTTATAACTTCAGTCGAGCATGAATCGTGTAAACATGGTTGGAATGTGGCCTAATTAAATCTACCATGACACCACAACCAGGATGAAGGTTATATTTCACAAAAAACAAAAAGTTCAATAAACCAAGCTACAGATAATCTCCCCGAAGTTATAATAGGTTATAATAAAATATGTTAATATTCTCAAGAATAACAAGACACGGTCAAAGGTTAACTAAATCAACAATAACAACTACGGCTTAAGCACATACTCGTAAGTTAACGACACACACATATGTTAATGACGCCCGTAACGACGATGACGTCACCCATAACAAGCATACCAAAGTACTTAGAGATACCAAACAATTCAGCCGACCTTATCGCAGATATCTCTAGGCCATTGCTTTGTATTGTCACTCCGGACTGATAACGAGATTAGCATCATCACCATCATCATTAGCAGCAGGTGGCATCATTATCATCATCATCATCGTAATGTGATGAGCACCTGCATTCCTACCAAATTGAATTCCAATATTGGACGGCTTTTCGATCCTGTTAACTGTTAGGCCACCCAATTAGACTTATAATGGATAATTCTAACGCTGGCTTCGGAAAGCTTGTATCGATTCGTTTGAAGTTAGAATTCAATAAATCACGTTGAAACAATTAATAACAACTTTAATTCTAAACTGCGAACATTTCAAGTCTTTTAAATGATTGATCGCCAGTAAGTTAGCCAAGGCAAAGAGAACACATGTGATGAATAACGGGTACGATTTACGACAAAGCTCACAACGAATGATAAGACGAAGCAAAACAAAATTAATCGCACTGGTTTTCCGAAATCAAGTAATTATTCGATTTCCTTAGGTAACGCTTAATTGATTAAGAAATGTAAAGTTTGCCAAGTGGCCAAAACAAACAGTGTTTAAGTCGAGCGATAACTTTCAACGTGCAATATTGACTCACTTGCATATTTTGGGTTGTCATCGGATATAGACCAGAAGCAATGATCAAATGCAAACGTCTAAAACGAATAAATTAAAAATTAAATTGCTACGATTAAATGCTGCCGTTGACAAACCAATGCAAACCTTTGGAACGTTTTTAGGATTTCCTTCGGGGCTAAATAAAAATAACAAGCTTACAATACATTTACATGGAAATAAGATCGTAAACATAGTAGTAACCCTTCTCTGACGCCATAAGCATGATTGAAGAGGAAGGTTTGGCTACCCTCCATATCCACCACGCATTTTGCGCCCAGTTCTATTTCTGGAATAAACTTGCATTTAGTAATAAAACAATCCAACAACAGAAAAGAATCGCAAGCACACAGTAAATATTACTTGACTTTAACATTGAATGACATTGATAATGAAATTAATAATGATTGTTCAGCCATAACGAATGAGTTTTGTGGATCAGTTAAAGCAACAAAACTGTAACAACACAATAAAACCTAATGATCCAAATAATAAAAATGTAGAACCTAAATGTTAGCAAAAACTTAAACGGAAGAAATCAGCTGTTCAAAAACAAACCTCTGCGGCTAAGTGGCCTCACTCGTACGGCAACTTTTACCTTATCCGAAGAAACCATTATGGAATAAGAATTAGTCTTATTCCTGTTAAACAAGATCTAAAAAGTCGCCCTAAAACACTTCCTATTTACTAAAACAAGTCCACGCCCATTCGCTAACATCTATGAAACATCGGCGCTGACGGAGCAGTGAACGGGCTCCAGTTATAATCATGCAACATATTAATGAGGTTCCGGCAAATATTGATCTAAACATAAACAGTGGCTTATGAAGCGCTTCATTTTAATGTTAACAAACAATCTTTTTAATTTGTGTCGTTAAACAAAATTGTAAATTAGATTAAGTTGCATCATTTTTTGTTTTATATTACGTAATTTAAAATGTATTCTCATGATGTGAAACCACAAAGGGTTTTGTCTCCATCGAGAAATCCATCTTCTAACAAGAAAAATAACATTTAATAAAATAGAATACATTTAATAACATTATTCAATAGTAAAATTAGAAACATTTGTAAATGTTCAAAACAGGCAATTTTTAATCATTTATTTTTTTTACCAGCAATCATTTTTAATTATCCCAAATACTTACTTCAATTACTTCAAATGACAGTTTATTAATAAAAAAGCAATTTTATGGTCGGTTCTTAAGCTATTACAGTTGCACCTCACATTAATATCATTCCTCACAAAACCATATTATACCTCATTATAAAAAAAAACTTGTTGCCACTATCTTATTATTCTAATTGGTTTTTACACATTTCGAGATTTGCTTAACATATCATGAACTCATTACAACGCAAAACATATTCCAAATTTATTTGAAATTGTATTGATGATAAAATTCATGATATTCAAAAAATCATTAAAATCACATGTAAATAAAATAATCAACAATTCAAAAACGAATTTCATTAGCACTAAAGTCTTTTTAAAAATATTTAAAAAATACATATATAAAAACGCTGGCCAACAATTCAATGTTTTCTAGATTTATTCCTGTGAGATTTCAAATTCAAGGATTTTCCAGTTTTTAGCAAATTCCTTGAGCTTACAACTTTCCTTGGAATTTTCACATGGAATTCATTTTTTTTGTAATCATGCCAATCATATCCATCCTCGTCATCATTGTCACACAAACCCAAATCTTTTGAGTAATTCAGAGCAATCTAAAAAGACATGATTGTTACATCAGTGATTTATCAAACTCAGCAAATTAAAAAATTACGAAGTTTAAAGTATTCATAATCATGTTGCTTCATTACCTCTAATTAAAGCCTAATCATTACTAAGTAAAAAATTGTTACTATGCTATGCTAACTGTATTAAATCTGAAACAAGAAATTGGTGAAAGAATGTAACTAATTGCAACAATTAAATCTAAAATAAGTACAATCTACAATATTATGTTAAATAATTATAAGTAGCCACTTAATATTTAAATTTAAGTTGTTAGCATAATAAATAACACCTTGTAATACTGAGTTTCTGCAATTTCAAGTTTGTTTCTCAAATGATTGACATCTGTTTTGTAGCCCTCAATCTCTAGTCTTCTTCTTACTTCAAGATCTTTGTATCTTTTGCTCAAGATGCTCAAACAACTTGTCGTCTGCTCCAGTCTCTCCTGCAAAGTAACGAAAACTATATAAAATATTAACATTAAATTTCCTTTCTCAAAATTAAATCAAACATTTTAAAATACAAGCAGTTATGGATAATAAAAATATTAATAATTTTTCTTCAAACTAATAATGAACAAGAATTTCTAACTTCCAATTCTTTATTTTTCAGCTCATATTCTTCTTTTACGTTGATCATTTTATCGTTCAGTTTATCCAGTTTGGCTCTCATCAAATCATTCCATTTGTCAGCATCTCTTAACTTCTGCTCAACAACCTTCAAACAACAACAACAACAACAACTGAACCTATTTGTTCAAGACTTCTCTCAGAAAATGCAAGCCTAGTTAATGGTGAACAACAAGTGAAAAACATTAATTTTAATAACAAAAACGATTTTGCTGAATTTCTCTCTTGCAATTTACATGCCATCTTGGTAATATTCAGTTAATTAATTATTCAACTTATTTAATTTTAAAACAAATATAACCATAAACTATGTCATAAAAAAAGGGTAAAAATTAAAAACGTAAACATACGTTCATTGTTTTCTTGGCAACGTTTGCGGCTTCCTTCCTGGAAAACTTCACTTCCTGCATCAGTTTTTCCTTCTCCTCCATCCATGCAAGGGCTTCCTCATGGTGGTTTTTTCTGAGGTCGATCAGTTCTTTGGTGCTGTCGTGCAACATGTCCTGGGCTCTCTTCAGTCTGTTTTGGTCGACATCAAGCTCACCAAATCATCGCCATGGCCATGATCATCATCACCATCATCCTAAACATCAACATAATCACCTCCACCGTCGCTACCATCATCATCATCATCATTACAAATATGACAACGAAAGTTTTTCAAAACAAACTTCTTAATAAGCATGTTAATCATCTCCTTATCTTCCTTCTTCTGTTCTTCCATCCTTTCGCATCTCTTCCTCTCCCCCTCGAGGACTCGACTCAGTTTTTCCTCAAAAGCAGATGACTGATCGTTCAACTGCTTTCTTAGCGATTCAACCTTTAAAAAGTGGAAATTATCAAAATATTTACGAAAGTTCGAGATGAGGAAAATCCTAAATAATTTACAACTTACAACAATGCATGCAAATAATGGAATTATAGAAAGTATTGAGGAAAACCTCCCATAAAAAGAAATAATAATGATAATAATAAAAATAATAACATTAATAATAAGAAAAAATAATAACAATAATAATAATAATAACAACTACATGGAATAAAATGAAGCTACCTGATAACTCAAGATCTCATCACCTTCCTGTTTTAAAGGATCACATGTAGTTCTTGCTGTTGCAAAAGAATGGAAAGTATTTGAAAACTTAAATTAAATTAACTTTAACATTTATGTCATGCAACTTCATCATCACCATCACCATCATCACCACCACCACAACCATCATCACCATCACCATTACTATAAGCATTACCACTATTATTGTTATAATCACCTTGAGTGAAGTGATCTCTCATTGGCATATCGGTATCCATGTTTTCTTTCTGTTTGTAGCTTCTGTGGGAAATGACTTTTTGCCTCAGTTGACCAGCCATGTGCAACTTGTTTGATTGACAAAACTGTTTTTAAATTTTAAAAAAATTATTAGATGCATGATGTCTTTAGGGTACATTTAGATTCTTTTCAAAACACAACCTTTGATGCTTGTAATTCTGCTTTCAATCTGTCTTTATGATCCTGTTCTTGAAACAAACATTCTTGTAAATCACTAAGTGCTTTCTGGAGATCGTGTACCTCAGTTCCATAGTTTCTGATTGTCAACAAAGCGTTGTGCTAAATTTTAAATTAAATTTGTTATTCATGTAGAGACTTTGGTAAAGTTAGATGTGTATATATATAATGTAGTACATTCAAAATAATAAGCTTACATAATCGTCGCACAGTAACTTATATTCCTCAAGTTTCTTGTTTATGGCAATATTATCGTCCTCAAGACTTTTGATTTGCTTCCTGTAAAAGTCTAAAATCTCTTTTGACGGTGGCAAATTGGCTAAAACAACAACAAAGAGTGTAAAAACTTGTAACGAAGAACTACATCAGCAAGTTCAAATACCTAATTTTTCCTCAATATAGAACATTTTAGCGCCGTTTTCTTGATGGGCATGATTGGCAAGGTTTACGATGCTCATAACGCTATGGTAATCAGTTTGCCAGCTGCAAAACCAGATATTAAAGACAAAAATAAACAAAATAACCCGCCTTCACGACGAACTTAACACCCAAACAAACACCTGTCCTCTTGAACATTTTACGGTTATCAAAAATAATTTGAAAATAATTATCATGATGTATTAAAACTATTACAGCGCTGCATTTTAAAAGATAGACACAGATGCCAAATCTTGGCATTAAAAAGTTTGATCTGCTTTTCTAGCGTCATAGTAACAGATTCTAAAAAACTTTTTCTTTACGAGGGTCGCTTGTTGCTTCACAATTGAATTTATTTCATATCAATTATTTACAAAAGCATTACTAAAGACTCGATTGCCTTCACTATTGGGACAGATCACGCACCTCATTAATAAATGACTTGACAAGGGCTTGAGATTGGTGTTGATTATATAAATGGCTCGCGGCGGATTTACTGTTTCAGGCAAATTAGTTTTTGAAGTTTTGCTTTTTCAGTTTTTTCTTTTGAACAATGGATGATTATCTTTTCGAATGCCTGATTCGCAAATGAAGTCTGACGCTGAGGATGATGCATCTGATGGAGAAGGGATTGATGATTATTTGGGTGACGGGTGGGATGAGTCTAATTATATCACTCTTGATTTCAAGGAGGAGGATTTTAATGGAGACGGAAATCATGTGGAAATGCAAGAAGTTTCTGATTCCTTACAACCCTCTTGGGATGCCATCAAGGATGTAATTATGAAATAATTATAAATGTTAAATATATTAAATATCTTAAATAATTTCCATTAGTTTAGGTTGTATGAAAACAATTTTGATGAGGATTAAGCATGTTTAGTTTTAATGTGACTTGAAGTTTCTGGTGTTGTAGTTATACAACAACAACAAATTGAATGAAGAGGAAGCTCTGAGGTTGAAATCAAAATGCAAAATTTTATATGAAGCATTGCTGATGTGAGTTCTATTATAATAATACTACTAATTTATTACTATAACTACTAATTAATATATTCTTGCTTCACTTTTATGAAGCATGCAAATGAATAATTTAAAATGAATTTTTGTAAAAGACAAAAAAGATCTGAACAGAAGCGCCTGGAGGAAGCAAAGAGGTTTGTGTCGATCATCGAGAAGCAGAAGTTGCAACTGAACGGTTACCACGTCGACGACGAAAGTTCGGACAAACCCGAAGACCGATCGGAAATGATGAGAATCAGAGAGAAAATGATGAGGTGCTCGAATGAACTCTTGATCAGTCAGTGCAGACAGGAAGACTTCCAAGCCACTTTGGAAGTGTAAATCTTAATTGTTTTAAACTTTTTTTATTAATCGCTTATATAGTTTACATTTGAAAAACAATATGTTATTATTGAAGGCAATTCATGATTTATAAGTATTTGTTTTATGGTTTATAATTATTTAATTTTTGATTTACAAATATTTGATTTATGATTTTAAAATATTTATTTCAAATGGAAGTCTTGTGGAAGAGGAGAGAATACTTCAATTTGAAGTTTCAAAACTCCAAAACAGTGGTGTTAGTCAAAATATTTTCATAATATTAACTTAATATTATTATTATTAATATTAACTTAACATGGCCTTTTTTAAATACCAAATATAAGTATTTATCTTTTGAGGATCATACGTATTAATTCTTTCTTTAATTTTGAAAACTTATAAAAAAATATTTCTTAGAATAAACGAATTTCGAACGTTTAAATGACATTAACAAATCAATTTACACCCACAACTTCAGAATGTAGACAAGCAAATGAAAACCCGCCTTCAGAATCTCAATGACCTTGACAAAGATGTGACCTCCAGAGAGGTCGAATGTAAACTTTTAAGAGAAAATGTGGATTCTTGTAACGAACGAAATGTTAACAAATCAAAAGAAGTCGAAGTTTTGAAGGACACTTTGAGGCAATTGCAGGTTTATTATTATTACTTGATGATTTGTTTTAGTTAACATTACATCTAAATTATTTAGATTTAATGTACAAATTTAATTTGTAATTGTAAAATATTGTAATTTGTATTATTATTAAATGATTGATTGTTATTTATTTTAAAAGAACATTGTGTAATAATTAATAAGAATTAATAATAAAATTAAACTATTATTTTTTAATTGAATCTAATTATTTTAAAGTATTTATTGGAATAAAATAATATATTTAAGTTTGTAGGATGAAAGATTTTGGTACTTGATAATAAAATTTCCAAATATTTTAACAAACTCATTACATCTTATGCATAGTAAAATGGAAATATGAATAAATGCACATAAACATAAATATCAATAAACTTAGGATTATTCTGAAAACTTTTAAATTGAGAAATATATGTCTAAATAAATTTAAACTTAAATATAAACATCAGCTGACTGAATAAATAATTTAAATAATTTTGGAATAAAACAGTTTTAAAATAACTCTAATGATTTTGTAATTTGTCTTCCTCTTCTTCGTGCAATCAATCATCGGTCGATGTTAATGTCTTGCGAGTTCGCAACATGCATGAATTATTGATTGTTCTTCAGCGTGATTGGCATCGACAGAGATTTACGGGAACCTCATTTTATTGTTTTGTTCCACAACAACAACAAAATTATTGATGTGCACTTGTACAAAGATTGTGTTAATTAGATTTTAAAATTTATTCTAAAATTTAATAACAATGGCTTTTGGTATTTTTTTTTACAGGAAAAACTTGATACTCTTGGTCCTCAGATGTTCAAAATTGTGAAGCAATCAGACAGACTCAAATTGAAGAAAATGTAGGATTTTTATGATTCGTTTTATGAAATCAGCAATAATAATGCAATGAAACAATCAATGAAGTGCTAACGTCATATTCTCAATAGTACTCAATAATACTTCTCAATAGTTTCATTAATAATTTTCACTTATTTATTAACCAACACAAAATAAATAGAATTTCATCCAATGACCTAGTAATGAAGCTGCAAAACTGAAAGAGTTGAGCGACGAAACGAAGCACAACCATCGCAAACTGCACGACCTGACGAAGGAATTGTTCGAACTGGAAGAGGAAAAGTTTAAACTCTCGGAACTCGTGGAAGGAAAGAGAGTCGAGGTGAACAGGAGTGCGGAGGTTTTGAGGAGTCTCGCTGTTGATCTCGAGTGCAGCAAGAACAAGGAGAAGGATCTCATTCTGGAGAGGCAATTATACTTTCATTGTTTGATCACAATTTAACTGACAAATTAAAATACGTTGAGAATACAAAACATTTAAATTATTAATTAAACATTAATGTAATAATCGATAAAGAATATTTATTAAATCTTTTCTATATTTAAATTTCAGCACTCAATTGGATCTCAGTCTAAAGCAGAGCATGACCTTGAAGAAGCAGCTGCAAGAAAGAAGTTCAAAGCTGCTGAGGCAGTTCAATGCCGAGTTGAAGCACCTGAGGAAGATGAAGATGGCGCTCGAAACTGTCAGAACTTCACACGAGCAGGCAGTCCTCGAGCACCAAAAAGTTTCCGATTTGGTTTGCGATTGCATGAGTTTTACTTTCTGATGGATTTCATCAGCCCTGAAATTATTGTCACTTTAAGTTATTTAGTATTTTTATTATTAATAATATGTTATTAATTCAATTAACTCATATCTTTCCAACCATTTAGTATGTTTGTAGCTAATAAAAAGTAAATAATTTGAAATCAAGAAAAGATCAATTTCGATGAGAAAGAGTGAAGACGAACTGAACGAGTTGCTGAAAGACATCAAAAAGAAGAAAGAGAATTTAGAATCACAGGTTGAAATGTAATTTTTTTAATTTTCTTCTTATTTATTCTTCCCATATATTCATTTGTTTAATTATTGCATCATATTTTCATTTAGGACCAACCCATGCACTTCCAACAATTTCCAATCTTTCTTTGACTTATGTTATGTTTTGTCAATAAAGCCCAATTAGCCAAATAAAAGATTGGATCTTGTTTACAAAAAAATTTAATTCATTATCCTCGTTATCAGAATGTTATCGCATCCTTTAGTTTCACATGTAATGTGTTTCTTATCAGCGGGGATGATATGAATTGTTACCATTAGAAACTTGTTCAAACCTGCTCGATCAAATAAACTCATTTTTAGATTTAAGTCGTAAGCCATCCTAACCTAGCAATGGTTTTTAATTTTTATTGTTCTCGTGGCAACCAAACTGTGAATGTCCCAATTTTCAAGTTGAGAACGTTGTCTTGTAAATGTCGTTGGTTTATTATATATTATTATTGTTGTTTTTGTTGTTATTATTATTATTTTGATGGGCATAATTTTATCGCTTATTATTTTTAATTTGCTCTTCCTTTAGTCTCGGCAACTAATTTTGTTTATCTTCACTTTGACATTCTTAATTTTCTGATATATTTTCTTTTCTTTTTTTCTTTGTAATTAAATTACACTTGCATCAATAAAGGAATTGTTAAACCATTAAATGATTATAAATAAACGTCATTTAACGTCAATGCATCTTTTAAATTTTGCAACGATTTGTCTCCAGAAAGACTTGGAATCTTTCGGGTCACAGCAAGTCAAAGAACTGCTGACAAATCAGGAGAAATATTTTGTGGATTTAATAAATTACAAGAAGGAGATACAAACATTGAATCAAATCGTTGCCTCAAAGGTTTTGATTTTAAAAATTATTTTTTGAATGTGTGTTGTTAGTTGACACCATTTAATTTTCTCTCGTTTGTATTTTTAATAATTTACAATTTTCAGTTGCTATTACAACTAAGAATTTGAAATTTTTCAGACCACCGAGAAAAACAACCGAGCAAAAGATTTATTAAAATCGAAACAGCAACTGAGGGAGGCCCAACTCGAAGTTAAACTGAAACTGAGTGAAATTGAAGACCAAAAGTCCGAACTGCGCAAAATCAATTCGAGGTAAAAATGAACATTAACAACAACTACGCTTCGTTTGCATCTCACTACAAACAAATAGACACAAATAGAGATTTCATTAAGTGGAGCATTTTCCATTTAACTATAAAATAAGATAAAAAAAAAACAACTCATAGCAATTTAAAAGCTAGTTAATTAATTAAACATAGTTAATTAATGCAGACACAGACATATCAATGAGCTGTACAATCTTTTGAGAGGAGAAAGAAACAAATTGTCGAAGTTGTTCATCAATGGCGGACAAAATGTGCTCGAGTTGGAGGGCAGAGTCAAACTCCAGGTCAACGAGGTGTCAGTTCTTCAGAGTGCTTCAATCAACAAGGAAAGGTTGTTTGGAAGACAATTCCATTCTTTCTCAATACGTTTTTATTTGCTGTAGTAATTTATTGTTTTTAAATTTGTTATTGTCTTTTTTCATTTTTTTTTTGTATATTATTTTCAGTTAATAAATTATTTATAAGAACTTGTTCAGGATTTATTGCACTCTGCAGTAATTTTTTTTATAAGCTAGTCCATTACAGTTGCATTTAAATGCACTGAAAAGTACCTGTGTTTGTTTTTTATTTCAGCTTGTTGCAGAAGCAGCACCTGGCATATTTGGCATCAACATTAGCGGCAGAAAAATTAAGATCAGAAGTCTCCAGCATCAACATGGAACTCATCGATTTGAACGAATCACACGGAAAAACATTCGGAAGTCTCGACTTTGCGAACAAATGCCTTGAAGGATGCCAACGAGAAATTACGAGAATCAAGGACGTTCAAAAGTCTGAGCGGTTACAAAGAGAACAACGGTAAATCTGCTTTCTAATATCTGATTTGTTGATTTATTATTTATTTTATCTTCATTCAGTTCTTATTGCTCTCAATAGGATTGATGCCTTAAATCAAATTTTAATTATTTGTGATTATGTCAATTAAAGTCATTGTGCTTATTATGACTAATAATAATAACAATAATGATAATAAATTAACTTACATCAATAATAGGAATTTAACTTATTTTATAGCATTTCAAGACTTCAAGATAAAAAAATTGAAATTGAAAAACAGGAGGAAAAGCATCGAGTTTTGGGTTATAAGAGCTTTAAATCATTAAATTATTTAATAATAATTAGTTGTAAATAGTTATAAATATATCAAAAATACTTAGTATAAAGGTTGCAAGATTCTTGAAAGTTGAAATTTTAGTATCTTTTAATATTTTGTAATTATTAGTTTTGAAGTTGTTTATTAAATAATATTATATGAAGCCTCAAATGTGAATCTACTCATCAATCATTCCTTTAAACAAAGCTATTCAAATTTTTTTTTTTATTGAATAATAGAAGAAAATAATAATTGTATCTGCACATCAGTTGCAACATGATCTAGAAAACTCATTAAAACTAGTTTTCACTCATTAAATAAGATTCGTTGAAATTGTCAACCATCCAGACAGCATCAGCAGGAAAGGTGAGGCTGCACTTTCATTCAAAGAAGAAGAAATTAAAATGCTTCGAATGACGCTCGACGATTTCAAACGAGCGACTAACGTTCTGAGAGAAAAGCTGAAGAACAAAAGAAAGGTTGAGGATGACTTGATGAACGTTCAAATACAGGTAATGTTATGACTAATGATTATTATTATTAATATTATACTAAGTATATAAGTATTTATATTATAATAAGTATTAACTGAAATGTGATTGAAATCATTAAGCTTGTTTTTAATTAATAATAAGTATTTTGATCTTCAAAGCAAAACCGTGTTAACAGATTGTCGACATTTTTAGATGTCTCAATATCAGGAGTTGTTGATAGATCTTGAAAATAAGTTCATCGATTCTAAATGTAATGGGAGGATCCGATTTCTTGAAGGAAGTGAACTCAATGAAGATGACTTAAATGATAAGTTGAACAACGTTGGTGGAATTAAATTAGTTAAAATTAAAACAATTAAAGGCAAAGAGATTCAGACGTGAATAATCATTGTGGCAGAGATAGACTTTAGCCTTGTTAAATTAAACTTATTTTTTCTGCTTCTAATAATTTAATGAAGTTCTGCTTGAAATTGCTAATGCTCCCATAATCAATAATAAGTAAAAATATGTAAAATAAATATAAAATATGCTTGAAAATTGTGCATGCAAGTAATCAGTAATTTTAATCAGCAGTGAAGTTATTGGCACTATACTCGTGTCTTTTATGGCATCCTAAACATCACTTTCAAGCTGTGGTTGAGTGGCATCTTATCAATAAATTATGCTAATTACATAAAATATGTCGACTCCCCTCAAAGCTGGCAGTGAGGCTGTCAAAGAAGACCAAGGAAGCAAAAGAGAAGGACGTCGTCTACCAAAGAATCTTCAACTGCACCAAACAAGCTTGGGAAAACATCAAGATGGGCAAAACTGAATCTCTTTCCCTTGCTAAACAGGTTGCCGTATCCAATTAACATCATCTTTAATTAATGCTTTATTAGTATTCAAAATGTTTAATATTGGTTTCATTATTTTCACCTATTATTTGATGGTCTTTTCAAACATAAAATAATCATCCCGGTCAGTAAACTTATCACTAAAATGTAATTCACCCACAAAAGGGGAGTTACTTGAGATCAAGCTTGGCAAGAATGACTCTGAAGATCATGGCGCTCATTGCCGAGCTTTCCATGAGGAAGGCTGAGACGATGCATTTGGAGCAGACGATTGAAGACAAGAAAGCAGAACTGCTCGCAATGGAACAGAATCTGGAAAAGGGACTTCCACCATCGGAGGATGTTGAGAGAGAGATGGAAAGAGAGTGTAGGAGACTGGAAAAGGTAAAGTCCAAATCATCTCAGTTATGTAATGGACTATAATCAAATAAATAAATAAATGGAAAAGGTAAAAACTTTAGAAAACTTGTCTAGTAGTTAAACTTATTAATTCATAATAATTAAAAGGACAGGTTAATATTCATTCTTAATGTCATCAGTAATTCAAGAGCAGACGTCAAAACAGGTTCAGCCAAGACCTAGTTTTTCCATGGATGTGAAAATTATATCAATAAGTGCTACTAACTCTCAGTTATGGCCTGACGATTGCTTAGCTTTTTAATGATAACGCATCACTCTACGGTTGATATCACTGTGCTTTGATAAAACTGTATGATTATTTGTTATTGTAGGTTCAACTTAGATCTTCCAACCAGGAATCAGAGATTGACAGAAATCATCATCATCAGCAGCAGCACTGACCTCTCGCATTGACATTACATTTACCTAGCCTAGTGACAAATTTCAAAATTCATTTAGGCATGCATATATTTAATCAACTTCTTGACTAAATCTGTTATCAGCAAGGACTCTTAACTAATGCTGTTTAGAATCACAAACGCAAACAAAATGACGATCATTGCTTTTTGAGTATCAACAACAACAACAACGACATCCGAAGGGAAAACATTTTGATCATCAGCTACCGACTCGTTAAGTACGCCGACCTAGATAATCACACAAATCGCGCTTGCACCGTCACCATGGCAACTGTTATAATCCGAAACCACGGTTTCTCTGCAAATTAAAGAAATGACTGAAAATTTCCTAAAAACTCTTCTCGGGTCGACTTAGTCGAGGAAATGATGACGTCGGAGGTGGCAGAAAAGGGGGAAATGGAAAAGCAGTTCGAGCATCACGACTGAACCTCGTGTAATATGACGGCAATGTCTCTGTTTATTCTTGGAATCTTCAGGGTGATCAAACCCTACAATATCAATTGAGATGATAAAAAAATGTAACTTCAAATCATTCGATCAAAGAATTAATTTCATTTTAAACTATAAGCTAATCTATCGTTTACTACACTGACATCAACGTTAAGCCATTAAACATAATGTGAATTTCTCGATGCCGAGCGAGCTGTACAAATGTAAATCGAAACTTATTAACGCCTCCACTGCTGAGAAGGAACCCATCATTAAACTGTTTCAATTAATTATTAACAATTATTGTATTGCTCAGCAAAAAAAAAAGTAAATCAAACTGATAAATTATTTCACTGATATTAAATTCATTTTCAACTGGTGAAAGTAAGACAGTAGAAGATTTAAAAAACGCTTCAAGACCTGTGGCTGTAGCTGATCACAGGGCTTTTTCTTCATCTTGATGCCTCTGGGTGTTTTCGTTTCTTCATAAAACTCGTGTGCCAAATCACCATCCTCATCATAGTACATGGATCTGATACATGATCAATCAAAATATTGCATCGTTGAGCAAGAATTCTTTATCGCGTAATTATTATACTGCATTATCTAACGATGGCACTATTACATTTTTGTGCGACAATTCTTCTCGTTTGAACACTAATTAAGACTTTTAAGCATCTTGGATTAAAGAGGCAACCAGCTATGAATCTCATGTAGCAACCATTGAGCTTTTACAATGTTATGCAAAATAATGAAACTAAAAAGATGAAATTGAACAGTTGCCGTAAAAACCACAACTAACCCTCTTCTCACAAAAACATAAGGTGTGACATCAAATGTGTTGTGATGAAACTTTTGGCTGTCGTAATCGCGGTCCTTGTTGCTGGATCTGAAAATCTTTGAAACTGAGGAACTGATTTGTCCCATCGCAATGCAATAGTTCAAACTCCCTCTGTTGTTACAAATAAATTTTATTGCTTAAATTTAGAGGGTGAGACCTCGGCCATATTGGATAATGTAAATAAATAGTCGTACTACTTTTACTCACTTTTTTGTAACTCAGAAATTTAAGATAAATTTATTATTGTCTTAAAAGTTTTCCGTTCGACAATATGTTAATATTGTTAACTTTGATTTAAAAACTTGAATAATCAATTGTAACATTGATTTTAATAAACTGCGATAGTTTAGAATCATTGTGTGCAAATTAGTATATTGTTAATTGTAAATCATGTTCCTAATTTTTTAATCAAGTTGCTGTTTTGCTTAAATTCATATAACTTTTTTGTACTAATCATCAAGTTATGAAATTTGTTAATAAACATACACAGACACACATTTGAATACATTCAGTATTAATCACTTCTTTGAAGTATGATTTTTGAGTCTTCAGTATAAAAATTACAAGTCGAGTCTGCTATGTTGTGATTTATTTTAAAGTATTATTTTTAAATTTTTTCATCTCCTTCATAAGTCCCCTAAAACCGGTTTGTACCTGCGGTCATTCAAAGCTAATAAAGGTAGTCTATTTTGGAGTAAACATGATTCTTCGGAAGTTGAGTAGAAGTTCAACGTAAAAGTTGTTGACGTAAATGAACCTTTAAAACGGCACGATAATAACGCTCGTTGTTAAATTGATCGCATGACTCATATTATGGATAGTCAGCCATTTATTTGTTACAAAAAGGCTTCTTTTTAAATTAAAAATAACATCTATTTACATAAAATGCGTTAAAACGCCCTCAATGAATTCAAAACAATCTGAAAATGCGTTTTAACTCAGCTGCTTCATTTTAACAATTTGTTTAATACATTTCAAACTAAAAATTTAATTTGTTAGAGCATAAAGACGTCATTTGTTAGAACATAAAGATGTCATTTGTTTCACTCTAAAAATTAAATTGCCTCCCTTTTCTCGATAAAATCTTGATTCGAACAAAAACATGGGACACAAATATAGGGACGTCATTTGGTGGGGTGTGCAGAAGAGAAAAAGGTCATCTCTTGAAGTTGTGCTACGGTTTGCTGAAATGACGACCCTGCACAAATACCAGTGTTAAATATTAAAAGCTCAATTTATTTTTATTATTTTTTACTGATATTCATGAAAGACTATTTCGTTGAGTTGCGAAACATTTTGAACAGCTCTAAACCTTTCAAGTTGTAGGTAAACATCTTGTGAAAATATTCCGAAGTCATTTTTAGACTTCGCGATCGTTGACGCGTTTTCACAAGCTTTCATCATCCTTGCATCATCAGTCACATCTGACGTGCAATAATTAATTACAAAAATAACTAATTATTATTATTATTATTATTATTATTGTTATTAAAAGATTCACTATATTTATTACATTAACGGTGATGATAGCGATAAGCAAATTGACCAATGATGCTTGACGGTTTGCCTAAAACATTGTTTTCTGTCAAACCAGTCGAACATGCTCTCATGGTTTCATCCAGGTTTTTGAACAAAAATAGGTCGGTGAACGAATGAGGGAGTGAATGGGTGATTGAGTGAGTAAAAAGATGAATAAGAAGATTAAACAAATTAAATTACGAAGTTAATGACAGTAATTAAATAACTAGAATGGTCTTATTAAAAACAATCTTTGCTATTAATGCAAATAAAGTGTAATGTAGTAATAATAGTTAATAATATTACAATAATTAAAGACAAAAGAATGTCTGATGAACCTGATTGGTGGAGATACTTTCGAGCGCACCTGTTCATGGTGTGGTTGCAGAGACACCTGGACGACCTTGTTTAAAACGACTTACCTGGCCTCACAAAAGGTGTGCTCAGACATCACGAAAAGGCCATGATTAAATCGCTAGAATCTACAAATGGCATTAGATTTAAAATATCATAAAAATGTGAATTTTAATATATTTCATTTATTAAGTAATTAGTGATATAGAAAACTTTTAAATTAAGCGAATGCTTGATTTTATGAAAAATTCTTAAAATAAACTAAAGTGCTTCTCAAATTTTCTCGGCCTTTGTTTCATCCGACGTTATTATAATTATAATGATTATCATCATTAATAATAATGCCAATAATAGCATCGTCGTTGTCGTCAGCATCATCATCATCCTTATCTTCACCATCGACAGTATTATCGTTTCAATTGTTTGCAAATTTGCATTATTAAATGTTCAATCTGTGCTAGTTTTGTGACACCTATTATATTAGTTATAGTTTAATAATAATTAAATTAATTATTTTAACTAAAAATAGGGTCACCTACATCAATAATAATTATAGCTATATTTAGACTATAAAAATAGTTGTTGAGTTGCATAATTGTAGAATGTTTTAGTAACGCAAGCTATTAGAGAAGTCGCTAATTTCTTAATCGTCTGCTTCCCACAACATCAACAACAACAACCCACCTAAATTAATTTTCTTATCCATCCTTTCATTCACTCACTCACTCAGGTTAAATATCCCTAGTTGTAAAATGTTTTTTTTGCAAAAAAAATTAAACAAAAAAAATTGTAAAGTTTTGAAAGTCTTTTATTTTGCTTTTATTTATTTTATTTTATTATCAGTTATTATTTACTTTATATATTTATTTTATTATTTATTATTAATTTTTATTAATTCTTATTTATGTTTTAATTATTTTTGGGCCGAAAACACAAAATTACCACGTTTGAAAAGCAACCTTTGACCTTTTTCTTTATAACCGCTAACGAAACCAAGTTGTTTGAGAGCTAACATATTACACATTTGTATTTGTAAGACTACATATCTCTATGACTCAGGGTTCAATGATCATAATTTGCCTCAGAGATAAATTCTAATAATAAATTCTAATAATGAATTCTAATAATAAATTCTAATAATGAATTCTAATAATGAATTCCAATAATAAATTTTAATAATGAATTCTAATAATAAATTCTAATAATGAATTATTTAGAAATTAAAAAAAAACGACGTGGAATTTGCTCTCATCGCCTTTAATGGCGCCATATTTTTCAAACGATAAGACGAGCCTAGAGACATTTTTGGGATTTGGAGTCTGAGAAATACGAGATGGCTGGCAATAACCGTAACAATCAATCATTCAATAAACAATCAACCATTCCAACAAACTTTCATTCATTCATTCAATCAATCAAACAAACCTTTATTCATTCACTCAGCCATACCAAAAAAATTTTAATCAATCAATCCACAGAAGGTTTTAAGAAAGTTAATTAAACCGTTTAAAAAGTAAAATGTGTTCCATCGATCTGAAAAATGGGAGAGACAGATCCGAAGCGGGAGTGGAAGAGAAACTAGCAGACGA
>JAJTWR010000356.1:425000-500000 GCA_021613335.1 Whitmania pigra | reverse complement strand
ACATCGATCCCTTACTGACAAAGGCTCTGGAAACTCTCCATCAGGGAAGGTACGACTTGGTTAGACTCATCCCCAGGAAGCTGACGATCTGGGTCGACCCCGACAACGTCTCTTTTCGCATCGGCGACGACGGGAGCATAGGCGTTCTGTTCGAAGCCAGACCTCAGCCGATCTACCAAGATTCTTGTCGAATTTCCAAGGTTAAGTCTTGCAAGGATCAGTTTATAAAATCGCTGAAGGCCGGCAAGCCCCGACACGTGCCCGAAAGCGTTGCAGCCGTCGCCAGTTAGGCCGGCATCTCGTCTTAATGAACTTTTGCAAAGCCTTTGGGATCTCTAATACTTGCAGTTTATTGTATTAAGTTGAATGAAATATAGTGAATAATTATGAATATTCGGTCATTTTAACACGTAGAGTGCAGACATTTTTGTGTAACCCGTTTGTTTGTCTTTGTGCGTTGGTTGGTTTTTTTTTTATTATTCTGATTCAGAGCTTTGTAACGATGATTTTTTTATCTAGATCGTAATTTTTGGGCAGTTTACAAGATTTTTTTCAAGCAGTATACGTGAATGGCAGCCAAACGCTCTCAGCACAGGTCACGGTCGGCAGTTCGTTCGAGAGATTGCCGAAACCTTCCAACATCTACGACGTGTCTTTGGATTGTTTCTTTGTGGTTTATATCTATGACTGGTTGTACATACGTTCGAAAGCCTCAGTGCCTATCGCATGGATCGTGATTGTACGTGACACGGGATTAACTGATTGTCTTCGACCTCTGAAATTTTTCAAACCATTCTAATGTAAATAGTTAACTCGAAAAACACAGGATAACGAAAATTGTACGTTGCTCACTGAGGACAGTTGCTTATTAAATTTATGAGGATGATTTCTCTTTGTAAATAATAGAATTTTGTTGGTCCTAAATGATATTCTTTCGTCATTCCTCTCGAATACTGCTCGATGGCCAGAGTTGTTGGACGCGAGTCCTTTTGATTTGTTCCGGCAAAGAATGTGATCGAGGCTGATGGTACTGTGTGTTTTGGGGCACGTTTGCTGCTGCAGCTAAGATATCTATCGTACGATTGCAAATTTTTATCCAAAGTCTTTCTCGTCGACGAAGCGGGCATTTCGACTCTTTATTGACTGCCGACTTATCGTTTGTTTTGACGCTTTTAATCTCACGGATCGAAATTTTTTTGTGGAAGGGTGCTTCGGCTTCTAGGAGCTGGTCTGGTTGTTCAGGTTTCTGCCTCTCAGGTATGCAATCCATAATCATTTTTGTTGCCACTTCATGCTTTGTTTTCATCGATGCTTTTTCAACATTCGAGGTCTATGGCTTATTTTTGGGTCTACGTTTTGGGCGCGTTTGGGGTGATCTGGTGAAGAAAGGAGAGTGACTGCGATGTTGAGTGAGTTCTTACGAAACCTTTCAACATTCCTGCCACTCAGAGTGTCTAACTGTGGCATCATCAGTATTTTTGAGTTCGATAGATGTTTAATCATTATCTCTGTATAAATTAAGAAAAAAATATCTTTTAAATAGTTGTGGCACAGTTGCTCTACTCTGCTCTGGTCATTTTTGTTCCTGCGTTTTTTTTTCTGGTGCATATTCTCAGATTATTCCTTGTTTGGGCATGCAGAATGTTATTTTGGGACTTCGAAGCGAGCGAGACGGTCGAGCGTTTATCCGAGTGACCGACCGTACGTGCGATCAGTTTTTAGATGTATTCACAAACGAACAATCTATTTGACACGTTTTGCAGCCTCTCCCGAGGTCCGTATCAACGTCCAAAGTCGTTTCCCCCGCCCCCTCTTGATTGGCTAGCTCGTTGCTCGTTGTTTGCAACATTTTCTTCGTTTGTCTTGCTGTGAATGTATACTGCTGTGAAATAAATTTTGTAGTGCCATCGTACACCTCGTCTTTTTTCCAGTTCCGATGAGTTTTACACGTCGCACGCAAAAAAATGAAAGTTTGGTCAAAACGTCTTGTGGAAAGATTTTGCGTTGCAAAAACGCAAGGCGAATAGAAATTTGTCTTCTATAAGAAGCGTCCGGATCCCTGCATCGTCGCGGGGTTCCGATCAACCGGCAGATCTGACGGCGGGACCCCCGTGGCAAAGGGTCCGAACCGAGAACCTGTCGACCCTGCCCGCGACGTCGTGTCCTTCGCTCCCGACGTGCCAACAGGGCATCCTCGCTCTGCTCTCCATGTCTCTCCGGTAGGACAGGTGAGCGACGGCTGACCTGTTCGACGAGCCGGTCTTGAAGATCAACCTGCTCCTGAGGCCGATGGAATCTTCGGAACCCGACTGCTTCACCTTGAGCGAACTGCTTTCCACGTGCCCCATCATCTGCGAGAACTGACCTGGAAGTTGTAGAAATGTTGACTACCAAGTTTTCGAAGGTAGTGGTTGAATAAGTTGAATAACTTTGGATGAGAAAATATTTTCATAAATGAAGATGGATTAATGGGTGTGCCTTAGGTTATTATGGTTAGGGTTATTAGGTTATGGGTTAAAATATTGGAGCACTGTGATAAGAGTATATAAAAGATAAAGATACAAATGGAACGATATGTCAGCGAGTGAATTAGTAACAATACTTTAATTAGCAGGACTTTTAGCAAAACAACTTATAATTTAATGTACAATTTATAATATTTATAATCGTGGAAGTCATGCTACAAGCCCCATATAGCCCATATAGTCATAGCCCCAAGCTATAATGACTGACATCATTGCATTCTCATCATGAATGGAATGCATGGATTTCGTCGATTTCAAGGTGTCTGATGGCATTTTATAACTGTTACTTGGTCGATGCAGTCACGTATTGTTGTTGTTGTTGTCGTTGTCGTCGTCGTTGTTGTTGTTGTTGCTGTTGTTGTTGTTGTTGTTGTTGTTGTTGTTGTGTTCATTTCTCGATAACCAGGACACTGCGCCCTACGAGAATCCGCATTCTACGTGTCGTCTCGATGAATCTTGTCGTCATCGTCATCATCGCAATTGCATCTTACATCCGACAGTTGTCTGTGATTTCAGGATGATGCCAATTGAAGGAGCACTCGAGAAAGGTAAACACAGTCTCTCGGTGCCTTACAAATAATAATAATAATTAATAATACTTATTATTAATAATTAATAATAATAATTAATAATACTTATTATTAATAATTAATAAAATTAATAATAATAAAATTGTTAATAATTAATAATAATAAAATTATTATTATCATCATTATAATAAAATTATTATTATTACAATAATTATATAATAATTATAAAAATAATTATAATTATTATTATTATTGCATTATTAATAATATTGTTACTGTCATCATCATCATCACCGTTATTATTAATTGAAATCGCATCACGACAGAAGATGTGACCACGTTCAGGTATTCATGGGATGAAAATATCAGACTTCAGTCTCCTATAAAAGGAAAATTGATTGATTGATTTTAAATGCTGCTAATAACAACAGCAACAACATGCAAAGCTAATTTAATTAAATTAGTTGAAAGCCTGCAGGAGTTCAAGTTGAGAGCTTTTCAATCTGATAAGCTTCAAATGGCTTGTTTGATGGCTGAGAGAATCATCACCACAACCACGTTCATAATGATATTTATAACCGTAATCACAATCATAATCACAACCAAGTTCATGATCACAATAATAATAATAATATTAATAATAATAATTACAAGAACAGTGGAGTTTCATTTGTTTGATCTCCAAAGCACGCACTCATTCAATCAATGTCTTTGAATTTTTCACATGTCCATGAATTCCAGGCATCACGATAATCAGAAAGACGTAGCCCATGCATGAACGAATTTCATGCATCACGATCCTTAGGAAAAAGTACTGCTTGAATGATTCCATCTCATCATCGGGTACTTAGCGAGCAACCACTTTGTTTGAAGGAAGTTATTATCGTAGATTTTGTCATTAATAATAGATCGTCCAGTTAGTCATGAAACTAATTGAAGATTACGTAATTATTTAAGTAACCTATAAATTAGTGTTAATAATTATTATTTACGCCTGTGGTAGAAAGGCTAGTATTTTACGGAGAGAAAATTTCTGGCTGTAATCGTCTGGGTTTTTTTTTATGGCAACTATGATAAATTTTTATAGCGCGATGTTACATTTGTAACATTAAATTTGCAATTGTCTTCAATTGATTTTTTAAACGTTTACTCACTCGAAATTAATCACTATAAAGTTCTGTTAAAAGTCACTTTTGATAGATAATAATTTGTCACACTCAAAATAATTAACCAGTAATTGCAATAACAACAACAATAATAATAGTAGTGATGATAATAATAATAATGATATTAATAAGGATAATGATAATAATAATGATATTAATAGTAATAATAACGTCGCCAACTTTTCGACAATAACAAATTAGCCCTGTCGTTGATGCTTGCAAGGAACCAATTACATTCCCAGTTAATTATTTGTTTTTACTTTTGCGTCAACGATCTTTCACAGCTGCTGTAAACATTCTACATACATTGTGTACACATTGAGGCCTTGCTATGAAATGATGAATGTGTCATCGGTCTTAGCAGCATTAATAGCAGCGGACTAATAATCACTGTGACGTCATTAGGATATTAATTAAACGGAACGCGTCAATTAGCTTCCATTAAAATGCCAAAAAACACTCCAATGACTTTGAAATCTTTTAAGTAACTGTTAGATTTTATGAGCCTTTTATGACTATTGACCATTAAAGTTATGATGATGAATTAAAATATTTTCTGGAATATAGGATAAAATGTGTCAATTAATGAAAAATAATTAATTGAGAATTCAATAACCCATCAATCCGCTGGCCCTGTGTGAAAGTTGGTCTTCGTTATCAATGTAGAATCCCAAGTAATGAAACCTTTCATCGTAAGCTGTTTCTACGTGATGTTTCATCACTCTTAACGCCAACGTCTGGTGTTCGATCCTGACCACGCGCCTGGAGTGCAGGCTGATCTTAGTGTTGGAATTTCCAGGCAACTGGAACATTTTTTTAAGGTAGTAGGATCATTATTGAGAACGACTCGCCGCCATCATCGTAATAATAATAATAATAATAATAATAATAATAATAATAATAATAATAATAATAATAATAATAATAATAATAATAATAATAATAATAATAACAACAACAATAATAATAATAATAATATTAATCATCATCATCATATCTAACACCTCCTCTGTCCTACTCATAAAGTTATGCCGAGGATGTTAATAAAATAATACACCATTACTACTACTATTACTACTGGTTAACATTTTCTCGCCTCGATTGTAACATTGCTATTCCATGCGTGACGAGAGCCATTGAAGGAGATCCAGCGAGTATCGACGACCAAACATGGACCCTCGGATGTGATGAATGAGATTTTTCCAATGTACGTGTGATTGCTGTTGGAAGCATTCCTTGGTTCAACGATGAGGGAGTTGACTGTGATGTCTGGAATGTAAAGATGATGATTCACGAATATTGAATCGGGCATAAATTTCATCGTTTGTCTCGATGTGAGTGCGAGTTTGTTTTTCTGTTTTTGAAAAATTAATTATCGATTATTATCAATTACATTAATCAATAATTATCAAAGGCGTCGATCAATAATTATTCGACGTGCTTAAAATCTCAATTTCTCTCAACTAATTGATGGCATTGACGTAACTCCTGTATTAAGCGACTTCAACAACAAAATAAAATCTTGACCACGAAACCGACGACATTAAAATTATTCGTCCAAAACAAACCTCTGCTTCTGTCGTGCAAGAGTTGAAGAACCTTTCCCGCTCTTCCTAGAACGTCGAAACAAACGTGTTCCGTCAATCCGTCAACTCTCACCACGAAATGGGGATCGTTATCAGCTGCAAGATTGAAGCAATGTTTTTATTTTAAAGTCATTAGTATTTTTAACTAATCATCATCGATATTTTTGTAAGAGATTAGCGTGATTTGAAGAGAGTTATTAAAATTACTTTAAAAATATTCACCAAATGATTTCAGAGGCTCATTCATTGTCATCAATTTGACACCGTGGGCAGACGATTCGTTTTCATCTGAAAATGTCAATTTTTTAGACAAAATATTTAAAACATTTAAATTATCAAATTATCGCATTCAAAGTATTTATTTACTTGAAAAGAAAATAAAAGAATTAATCTCAAACTCACCGATTGCACAAATTGCAATGTCTCTCCTGAGGCTTTTATCCAAGAGTAGGCATTTGCCAGGTGTTAAGAGGTTGTGCTAATAAATATAATGAAAGTTTTGAGTTGTTCAAATCATGATTAAATGAATGTTGTCGAGTTTTTGTAAGAGCTTTAAAGTGTTTATGGTAATACTAATATTTAAAATAATAATATAATAATCGCTAGATGGCGCAAACCAATTTTAAAATACAAGTCACTCTTGGACGTTCATTTGCAGTCATTTACTCAGAATCATTTATGCCAAAAAATTAGAGAATTAGAAAACATTTGTGAATAACTTTTTTTTTAAAATAGCATTTTATTCTGTCTACAAAAAGGCATTTGTTTTCGAGATGTTCTTACTTGCGCGGCCATTTCTCTGTAAGCGATTTGCAGTTTTTTAGCCTCTTCTCCGTTTCTTCCCTTTGTCAAGAAAATCATTTCCTGGAGTTCTTTCAGTTGTAGGTGCGTCTTAATTCTCTCCAAGTGGTTGAACTTCTTCAGTCGAATCCGAAGCTGCTCCAAATCGTCATCACTAAATTCTTCGTCAATTTCCTCGTGCGAGTAGTGACCTCTTCTTGACTTTCTGAAATCAATGTCTGTATCGAAAGACACAAATCCGTTGTTTCCAATTCCAGAAACGCTTAACTTGAAATTCGCTTTTTTGTGCTGCGAGACGCTCTTTTGATCAGAATTTACTTTTAGTCGTCGAACTTCATGGAGCGTGTTGTGAAGATGGCCGGCAGCTATTAGTTCGTCCCCCTCTTTGAAATGAGGATAATGAGAGGTTGTGATTTGCAAAGCGAATGATTCGTTTTGGCCGTTAGTGTTTCTACCGTAAGAAGATTTTTCGTTGTGAGCTTTGAGTGTCAAATCCTTAAGCAGAACGTTGGAGGTCGATTCAAGAGCTCTGAGGAGGAAAGATTCAAAATCTGATGAGTCCTGATCGTGAACGAACATGCTACCGTTGCTCAGTCTGGAGAGTACGTCAAGGAAATGCAAATGGCCGAAATTGGATTCACTCTTGGCGGACTGACCGCGTGCAAGAATTATTGGAATAATTATGGCATTTGCACGATTTCCTTTTTCTACGCTCAAAAGAATCTTCTCTTGTTCGACTTTGGAAAGGTAGAACGTGTTAGCTTGAGTAGAAGTGATGTAGAAAAGAATGGAAAGCCTCGTGTCGTAAGGATCGGACTCTTTCTGTCTGTTGAGGAGGTCCAGAGACTGCAATATTCCTTCTCTCATTTCAGCATCTTGAAGGTGATTAGATAAATTGATTAGTATTAGTTTTAGTTTAAAATTAAACAGAATTATTTGAAGCTGGAAGAACGATAGTAGCAGTCATTACTAGCTTTTTTCTATCACTTATAATGTTGATATTTTATAACTGTTACTGGTGCCTGCTATTATTTACCTTTCTTGAGACAACAAAACCCCTACAATTAAATAAAATCAAGATTTCTGTAAACAAATAAAGTCTCACACGGCGAGCCCTCATGGAGTTTCAAACCCCCTGTTAGCAGAAATCCAGTCAAGTCGTCCAACAACTTTGTGGCCGTTTTTATGTTCTTGTCACTTCCAGCTGCCATTCCAATGACCACTCTACGGATGCTTCTTCCGAGGTTCGAACCGTCGTCACCGGAGTTTCGACCCTCGTCAGCGACTGTTGGCACGAAATGAAGGATGTTAAATTTGTCTCTGACTGACAGTTTCGATGGCAGGACTTTCTTTAGAGCATCGTGGACCACTTGGACGTCGTCGGGCGATGAATCCACGAGGAAAACAACGTCTCTGTCCAGGTGGTTGAACTTGTTGGGTGTCGGTGCGAAGAAGTAGACGAAGTGACTTCCCCTGGTCTGAGGATAAGAAAAGAGAGGGAAGGGCATTAGAAAAATATTTTAAATTACAAATTAATTTCAATTTCAAGCAGAGTAAGATAGGCGGATGGCCAATTACCATTTGATCATTGTAATCGATATTTATTTTGCATACTTAATATTCAATTAAAAGCGATTCGAATTTCGTTGAGAGAGACCAATAAATTGTGATTAGAATGTAAAATGTTGTGGATTAAAAGGTAAAATATTGTGGAGTGTTGTAAAATGTTTTGGATTGTTCGACCTGGACTTCCCCCAAGTTGTCTCGTTGGACATCGTAGGAGACTTTCACTTCTCTCGGGATGAACCAATTCAGTGGCATTGAGGAGGAAGACAATGATGGTGATGATGATGATGCTGGTGGTAATGGTGACGATGCGTGACCTTCGTACATTTCTTGGTATTTTTCCTTATAAAGAAACTGGTAATGAACTTCATCTGGTAGTCTTCTCTTTAACATGACAGGAATTTTACCTGAAAGTTGATTAATTTATTTAAATATATTCTTCAAGTTACATTCTTATGTTCCTAGCTATATTCTTCAGTATTTATTTATTATTGTCAAGTTACTTATATCTTACTAACTGTTATTAATTATTGTATAATGAAGGCTTAATGGAAAATATATCGAAACTTGGATAACGGTAAATTTGCTGGTGCTGTCTAAATGCCAATTTAAGCATACCAGAAAAAAGCATAGAATCATCCAAGCCACCTGAATCATCGCCCACCGAGACAGACCTTGGAATCATATCTGAAAGACCAGCTATGATGGATTGAACTTTCATCGGTGACGTGTCCCTGGGATGAGTCACCAATTTCTTGACGTTTGACGTTTCCTTGACGACGACGTCCACCTTAAACTGATCAATCTTGTTGTGGCGATAGTGATGGTTGCCATGGTAATGTCGATGGCGCGATGCGTTCTCATCTGCATACTTCCGGTCGACTTCGTGTCTGCAAAGGTCACGATAGGGTTCGATCTCGTAGCGACCTTCTGACCTTTCTAGGAGTTGTTCGTAAGTCAAGGTCATCTCGATTGTCTCATTTGCCTGAACCTTGAACCGGAAATTGAACTCGTCGCAACCTTTGGCCCTGCAGAAGCAAAGCAAACATAACGAATGGTAAGGGGTGAAGGTTCGATGATTTATAGTACAGGCCTTGTTGTTGGTGTTCGTGTTTCAAGGGAGTTTGTTAAAGTTTAACGATGGTGTGAAAGTTTTTTTCGGCAATTCAAAAGAAAAAAAATACAAATTAAAATAATTGAAAATAAAATTTTAAAGGAAGTTGTTTTTAGCTTTTGAGGTGTGAAATGCTCAAAAGAAAAGAAATAAAAACAATTTATTTTTTATGCCGTAATTGGGGACAAACGTGACTGAGTAGTTGGAGATACCGTTAATAGGTTTATATCTGTAATAATAATAGTAGTAGTAGTATTAATAATATTAACAATATTAATATTAATACTGAAAATAATAATATTCATCATCATCATAGTAACAAAAAAAATAATAACAACATAATTAATAGTATTTAGTATCCTTTAAATAGTTATTAAATCTAATAAAAACGTAATTAAAATTATTTAGTATCATTTAAATAGTTATTAAATATAATAATAATGTAAATAATATAAATGATTATAAATAAAATTATTACAAGTTGATTATAATAATAACATTGTATTATTATTGATATCCATAATTATGATGACTCATTTTGTGCTTTTTACATTCAGACAAAAGCATAATTTCTAACATAAATTACTCTCAATGAACTCTTTAAAGCTGTAATTTTTTTGTTTTCAATTACTTTATAATTATGCATCACTAGATCACGTAGTTTCATTTTCACAAGGAAATTAATGCGCGGAATTCATTTTTATTTTACCGCCAAATCTAACGATGACGATAATGCTTGCGCTCGTGACATTAATTAATGTTATCGACATAAGGAGGGGTATGATGTATGATGATGTATGTATGATGTCTAAAAGGTCTACAAAGTAGTGTATAATTTTTTTGGAATCGACCATAGGAATATATGATTTTTATGTGGTCATCGATAGGAGGTGAAGGACGACTATAGGGAGTATTATTTCTTAAGAGGTCGATCATAAGTAGAATTATTTATTAAGGGTTCGACCACAGAAAGTATTATTTTTTAGGGGTCAACAATAGGATGAAATATTTTTTTAGGGGTCGACACTACAATGAATTATTTTTTTTTAGGGGTCGACACTAAGAATAAAATTATTTTTTAGAGGTTGACCACGGGATGAAATATTTTTTTAGGTGGTCGATCATAGGTAGTATTATTTTTTTATGGTGTCGATCATAGGTAGAATTATTTTTTAAAGGGTAGACTATAGTAGGTGTTATTTTTTAAGGGTTCGACCACAAGAACAATTATTTTTAAGGGCTCGACTAGTAAGTAAGTGTTATTTTTCACAGGAGTTGTACCGTAGAAGATATGGGTCGACCATAAGGGGGTATGGGTCGGCCATGGTTAGATCATATGGGGTATGGGTCGACTATAGGGGGGTATAGGTCCACCGTAACTATGGGCTGAGCCGTAAGGGGTGAGGGTCGAATTTAAGGGTAAGGTTTTTATAGGGTCGACCGTAGGCGTTTGTTTCATTGTAATTTTATGAATAATTGTAAACCTTGATCTTGTCAAGTGTGAGACTGATGATACTTTCAAGTGTTTTGTTGCCAGTCGATCCACAAGTCTGCTCCTGTGAGTTCTCCTCAAGGACCTGTTGTGAAGTTGTTGATAAACGTCAATATTGAATAAAAATAATAAGTCAATTATAACAATTATTACTCTAAAGTACTGTAATAATAAATATTGTTAATATAATCGGGTAGCAGATGGTTGTAGGTTAACATGTAGGTTAGGGTTATGAGCTAAAATTATTTTTATCATTTTAAATTTCCCGCCCTCGAAAGTTGTTCCTTTTAAATTGTGTTCTAATTTCCATTTAAATGTGTTAATATTTGTTAGTCGCTCATTGAGGTCAAAGTTTTCAATTACTTGGATTTTTGGGGGGTCAAACTTGCATCAACTAATTTATTTTTTGTTAACGTCCGTTGCATATCTAGATGATTTGGACGCAGCGGTGTTCGAATCCATGTGAAGCGCAGCCTTAACCATAAGGCCATGCGGGTTCACTGGATCAACGAACTAAAATGAATTGCTAAATAAGCATTTTTAGCACTCTATTACATATACCTATATATCATAATGCTCCTTAATGCTTATGTCATCAAAGTAATTCGAGCATCTTTTTATCTAAGGGATGACAAAAGGTTGTTTGCTTTAATGCCAAAGAAACAAGTTCATCTTGCAATTCTGGAGATGGAACAGTGAAATTGCTGGGGCACCAAAATTACCAAATTGAACTGGACAGGCAGAAGTAACTGTGGTGTTTAATCTCTTTCGGGAACGGAACCAGAAAGCCAACCAGATCAAGTTCATGTGTTTTGAGACAACAGTCAGAAATACAAGAGCTCAAACGAGTGCATTCCTACTTCTGGAATAAAAGCTTGGCTGAAGTCTGATCATCTTGGCATCTAGGCATAACATAATGGAACTAATTGTTACTAACTTTTTTGATAAACCGATGGGACCATCTAGCAAACATTGTATAAAGTTGTTCCAGAGATTCAATGAGTGTTGGAGTTCAGTTGAAAAGTCTAGGTATGAAAGTGGACTGGATGTATGTTTCATTGTAATACCCTCATGCCAGTCATGGGTGACATCATTCGGCATCAAGTAACTGAGTTTCAGTTAAGAGACGATTATCGTGAGCTTCTCCAGTCATCGCTGTCTTTTCGCGTAGCTGAGCTCATTGGAGGCATATCCATTGAAGCATATCCTAGGTCATGCCATCGGGCATTTTGTATTTCGAAACTGATTTACAGCCTTAAAACTTATATGTTTCGCTCCTAACTGTAACGGTGAGCTGACATCTCTTGGTCTCTTCACCACTTTTGTTATGAACGTTTAACAGTTAGACTCTAACTGAAGGCTTGGTTTACATTTCCTTGGGTTTCATCTACTCCACAGAATGATCTGCTCGTATTCTGTGACTTAAAAAGCTTCAAACAAATAAATGAAGATGTATCTAAGGTGCAATTAAGTCATTCTCTGGATATATGTGGTATTTAAGTAAAGTCGGTTTAGCATTCTCTGATTCAGGTGAAGTCAGTCATGGTTGTGGAACTGCAGTCGAAAAACGAATGGATTCAATTTAGGAGTTAAATGGGGTTCTAACAACTCAAGAGGAACAGAAACAGTTCCTGTTGGAAACGATAGAGAAACATCGCCATGACTTTGCAAATCCTAACAAGTCCGCCCTTATTGATGCAGCAACAGAGCAGACAAAGATGTTAGACACTATTTTTTCAGAACTACCAGACACATAACAGACATCAATAGATAGTAACAGACTTAAATAAAAAAATTTAAAGTAAAGTAAAATTTAAATTATTGCATTGAAGAGTTGATTTTTAAGAAATTGTTGGTGAACAATTCAATCTAATCATAAGACTTTGTCAGCTTTGAGCGTCCAGTAAAAAATAAGAATAGAATACAACAAACTTTCTTGGGAAGAGATTGGGTAACAAGTCAGGAGAGTTTGGGTGGGAAGCAGGGGAAAGGATGGGTGGCAAATGTTAATATTAATATTATTAGACTATACTTTAATATAATAATTTAAAAATTTTTATTAGTACTAATTGTATTGAATTATTAAGAATATTAATTAATGTTAAAGAATTGTAACTATTACTAAAGAATGGTCATTATTGATAACTAATTATAATTAATTAAGTTAATTGTAAAAAATCGTAGTTATTCGTAATTAGTTACTAATGGTAACTAAACGTAATTAATTGAAATTAAGCATAATTAATTGTAACTAATGGTATTTAATGGCAGCTAATAGTCAAATAACATTTTTATAATATTAAAATAATATTGTGTGCAATTATACAAAATATTAAAATTAATGTTACTATTCCTTATATTTTAAATTTGTTTTTACTTTTATTATTATCATCAGTAATTGTTGTAATTCCCAGTACTTAATTATTTCTACGTCCTCCGGAACGTGCCAAGCTGATGTCCATAAATTAATGGCAAACAAAGATAAAAACAAAGGAGCAACAAAGACTAGAAGGTTGCTGTTGTTGTTGTTGTGCATAAATTAAAAATAAAGCAATATCTCACGGGATGCTTGGAGGGAGGCCCGTTGGAGATCAAGGAAATGTTTTTGTTAAATACTCAAATGAAATAACATAAAAAACCAAAACATTATAATTAACTAGAAATAAATAAATAATAATTTGAATGATTAAATAACAATAAAAATAATGATTAAGTAGCACTAAAAATAATTAAATGAGTATGAGTATGTTTATTTGTATAGCGCCATCAGCGTAAGAGTCGGGGGCGCTCAACCATTTGTATAGCGCCTCATCCAAGGTCGCTGGGTAGCGAACACGGCATGTAACGACTGTTGCCTTTGGCTGTTCGCAGGCACGCTACCCTCTGAGCTAACTTGCATGCCAAATAATATGAAAAATTATTAAATAACATTATGAATAATACAGTAATAATATAATTTTTAGGGTCTTTGACAAGAATTAGTTCTTACAGTTGAAAGTCAGTGACGTAAGCTTCATGGGGCAGACGAACTTGGAAGTGAAGATGGCGGGAAACTGAGTCGACGTTGCGAGACTTTTGGAAATATTTCGTCACCAGGAAGCGGTGGAAGACCATGGTTGAGATTTTGATGTCACTTTCGAAGGAATATTCCAACTCACTGTTGTTGTTGTTGTTGACGTTGTCGTGGTTGTAATTGTCGTTTATAGGGGTTCTGCTGTTGTTTGTAGTCGATGTGACGATGTTGTGGGCCTGAAATCATAATTCAATTATTGTACTTTGTTGCAATTGTTTGCATCATGTCCTTCATTACATTTACCTTATACATAGAACGAATTTCACTACTCGCCTTTGGTATTTCACAAAATTTGGCGCCAAGAAAATTCGCCGAAAAGGGAATTTGTAAAAACAAAATGTTTGATTTTTTAAATTTTTATTTTGATGCAACAAGAACGAACACATTCATGATCACGCGGTAAAAAATAGCAGACGTCTTGCGATACATCTTGCACAAAAATTTGCCAGGGCGATTTATGCGGTTCTTTCCTAGATTGTAAATCACTAACCGTGGACGCCCAGGTGAGCTGGAAGAATGGAGCGAGCGAAAACAAAAGAAAATGTCTGTATGATTTCGATCAATAAATAGAGAAGATTTATGGCAAATGAAATGAATAATGGATGGATTGATGGCGATGATGATGATGTTGTCGACGATGGCTACGATGACGACGACGACGACGATGATGATTATGATGAGATAAGAAAGTCAGGTTGTGTTCGGCGTTAAGTCTCTAGACTAAAATGCACCCTGATGCCAAACTAAGATAAAAAAAAAAGCAAGGGCGGGAAGGAAAAAAATAACTAAAAGATGATAAAAATTGAATGATGTCGAAAAGCAGGATTTATTTTTATAAGACGTATTTAATACAAAAAATATTTAATATAAAAATCTCTTAAAACGTAATAAGTATTTTAAAATAAATACTTTTAAATTATATTTTATAATGATCAACCCGCGGTCAACCACACGACTCCTATCGCCGACCAATGGTGTGCCTATAGCATCTATTATAACATAAAAAATCTGCTATAAAAATATTTTCGTAATTAATATTACAGTAAATAAAGTGACATTTTTGCTATTGTTGTAACTGTAATTGTTGTTGTGGCTCTTGGCTGTCTTCAACTAGCAAACGAATGCATGCATGCACAGCCCGTGATGCCTGATGCATGGTGCATTAAAGGTCGTTTTGTGTTTATTACAAAATAAATAAACGTTAAACCAACTCTTCCGAGTTCTATCTCGGATTTTTTATCGACCATCGAATAGAAATCATGTCAGCAAGTGACCTATTTTGCCAGCCAATAAAAAACCTCCAACGAGGAAATAAAAGTTTACATAAAAAAGTATTATTATCATAATTATTACATTACTATTCGAAATTATTGTATTAATAATTGTAATATTCTAAAATTAATTCAATATTATTCAAAATTAATTCAATATTATTCAAAATTAATTAAATTAAAAAATTATTATACAAATTAATATAATAATATTATTCGAAGTTATGTCATATCCGTATTCCTTAAAAATTATTCCATATTGAATCATAAATTACGTAATATTAATTAACAAAATTTATTGCCTAGATTAATCAGAAGGGAAAATACAAATTTCCAAGAATTTATGATCAAAACTCTAAGATATAAATTGGAACGTAATTCGTAATGGTCCGTTGTTTCCATGCACGCTATTCATTCATCCATTCATTAAATCACCCATTCATTCAACATTAATTCATCCATTAATTCATCCAATCATTGATTCTTCCATTCGTTCATTCATCACTAATTCATCCATCCATTGGATAAATTAATGCCATTCATTCATATGTTCATTAATGCATCCATTCATTCATCCATTAATTTATCTAATCGTTCCATGATACATTAATCCACCCATTCATTGAATTATCCAATCAGTCGTTACTTTGTTCATTAATCCATTCATCCATCGATCCATCCATCCGCCTGTACATTAATGACATATTTCATCCATCCATCCATCCATGCACCTGTTCCTGATGAAAAGCATCCATTAATAATTCTAAATATAATTTTATTTTGTACAATAAAAAGGTTGAAAATTTCGCGGTACATTATTTGACCATAAAATAAAATTGAATTAAAATTTTAATTAGTTCATTTCAAAATCTAAAAAGTCTGGCATGAGAGGATGGAACGCAAAGCATCTTAAAAGATCCAAACAATCCCAAGGCAGACGACATTTGTTCCGAGCGCGAACTGTGAGTAATTACTTTTAAAGTTAGTTTATGACCAATTAAATTTTCCGTCGTTTAATTGGAAAAAAAGAAGAAATAACGTTTATATTAGTTCTTACTAAATCGATTAATAAAGCAAATGGCGACCTGTAATTGATTGATTGATTGATTGATGTTACCTGTGCAATCATGACGAAAGTCCACATCATTAGGAAGAGAAAAGTGCAGACACTTTTTGTCCTTGATCTTTCCGTCCACATCTTTACTTGTCAAGTTTATTTAATTAATTAATCACTCAATTAATTAATGATATTTATAAAAATTTATAACAATTATTCTATTATTATTCAGCAATGCTTATTAATCGTCATTAATGTCGACCAATTGTCTATAATCGAAGTACTAAATTGTATTTTCTTCCTAAACACTTCAACAGTTTGTTCTCCGTAGCGAAGAGTGAGTGGAATACGTTCCTCACTTCTTTTTATAGTTAATATCCAATGCAACGGACAGTACAATGGTGCGCCGGCGTATTTCAAAACCGTGTTGGAAGATGTCTCTCGTCAGGAATCGCTAAGAGCAATTATGTGCTGATAAATTTGAAACAATGTGGACATCATCGTCGTAGTCGTCGTAGTCGTCGTCGTCGTCGTCTTCATCATCATCATCATCGTCCTCATCCTCGTCATCGTCATCATCATCAACGTCGTCGTCATAATCCTTATCAACAGCAACATCATCGTCATTAATCGATGTTAACGAATTTGAAATTCATAAGTTGATGATGCATCAATGTCAAAATTCTTGCGCTTTTAAGTTTTAAAGATTTAGAGCTAAATAAATAAGCGTCTAATAATTATTTAATTTAAAATGGATTACCAATCAAACAAGCAAACATTATCATCATCAAGGTTTCAACTTTGCAATTTCTAATGAACATCCTCAATAATTAATAAAAAAAACAAATTAATCATTCAGCCAATAGGATCACAGGGCACATTTAGGAAAGTAGATCCTGGTGATTCATTGGCTCTCATGAGGCTAAACAGTTTGACTCAGCATGTGCTGTTGGAGTAGAAGGGATTATTGCCCTCGAGTTTAACGACAGATTTTAATATTATAATTTTTTAAAGTTTTGAAATTTCCATAAATTTATAATTGAATAATTTTCTGTTTCATGATGTCCTGCACATTGTATTATTGAATGATTTTCTGTTTCATTATATCCTGTATCTTGGATTGTTGTCTGAAGTCACCAAGTCAGTATAATGATGCCACTTTTTTTATATTTATTTTCCTTTATAAATACAACAGAAGATTTATTTATAAAAAAGATCGAGATTGTAAACAGTTTAGAAATATAAAGAGATTTTTTAACTTTGTTTTGAATATTTTTTTATATCTGGCAAGTTCATCGTTCACCTTAAAAAATATATAAAAGAACCTTGAAGCTCTGGCTTGGGGAAGATCCTCCCAACTGATAATGCGAAGTGCTGCTCAAATAACAGTGCCAGCCTCTTCATCTGTGCGCCTTGAAATTGGTTTTTTTTTATCTCCATCAAATTGCTCCAAAGGAGGAAAAGACCCGGAGGGCGTTATCGCGAGGAAATATAAAAAAAAGTTGATTCGGAGGTTGTTTGAAGGAGATCGGTAAGTGTTTATTATATCCCTTGCAAGTCTGTAGTTGATATAATATCCTCGTAGATTTTGATGATATCACTGAAGTTCTTCAGTTTCGTCTGGTTTGTGATGCTACTCTGAAGAATTTATTCTCGTGAATTGCTGCTATCACTTCCCATAAAAAAAGTTATTAATGTTTTTTTTTTGTTTTTTAATGGGTGTTAATTAAAAGTACGCTAAAATGAGTCATTTAAATGATATTCAAACTATCATCTTCTCACAAATTCAAGACTATGATAAATGTTTATGAATCTTTTTAATCTTTAGTAAAAATTTATTAAAACAGTTTTTGCTTGCAATATCCTAATTAATCCAGTTTTGATCATATTTATAAAAATTTAATTTTATTCGCCAGATTTGGTTGTCAATCGACTTTATTTCTTCAAGCAGACTCCTTTTGTTGCAATCATGTATTTTGACAAAAAAAGTTTTTAACGTAAGATTTTTTTACTTATTAAAATAAATCAAATAAAAGTTCTTAATTTATAAACTCAACAGCCTGCTAGGCAACACAAGATTGAAGAGCAACAAACTTGTCGATTCTTGTGCCGCCGCTTTCGATATTTGTTTTTGTTTCGCAGTAACTTGGTTGCCTTAAAAATATTCTCAATTGTAATTCTTGTTTTAAAAGATCAGCTGAAATGTCACTTTCGGTAGATATTTTTTAGTGACACTTTCAAATGTTATTGTTTATTAATATTTCCGGGGTTTTGTTTTTTATGAGTTTGGACAGGCTGAATCACTTTTAATGATCATTGACATTTATACAATTGATGGTGCCTAAAAAATTTACTCTTGTAAGACAAATCCATAAAATCTTTGCAGGAAGATCCAGCTTTAGAAAGACACTTCAAAGGGCACAGAGATGCCATCACAAGTGTTCATTTTAATCCCAACATGAAGCAGTTAGGTGAAATCATCTTACAGTTTACATTGATGAGCAGTACAACTGTAAATTCTTGTAATTATTTCAGGAAAATATTTTTTTTTAGATAGCGATTTATAATTTCATTATCCAACTTGATTTTATCTTTTGTTAGCATCTGGTTCCATGGATGCTCGTATGATGATTTGGAACTTCAAGCATCAAATGAGAGCTTACAGATACATTGGACACAAGGTTAGTTATATGCTTCTTAACTGGCTGTAACTCATGTTGATCATTAATTAGGCAGTTATTTATTTTAAGGACAAATTCTATTTATTTATTTATCAAAATTATAACTAAATCTGTGAATTTCAGGATGCCATTACATCAGTTTGCTTCTCTCCATCTGGTCATTTGGTTGCATCTGCTTCGAGGGATAAAACCATTCGGTTATGGATACCCACTGTGTATGTTTTCAAATAATTAATTAATCAATTCAAACACTTAACATATTGGATTACAATTCATTCATGAGAGACTTTAATTTACAATTTATGGACTTTAAATAACTTTAAAACCTCTTTAAAAAGATGAAATCAGAGATGCATTATTAATAATAAATGCAGTTTGCATAATTCACTTCAAAATCATATGTTTCACATCACATATTAGGATGTTTAGGATGATTAATTATAATAATACATTATAATACATAATATATATTCAGGATGGTCAATTATAATAATACATTATTCAGGACGGGCGAATCAACGCCTTTTAAGGCTCACACGGCAACCGTTCGATGGGTGGATTTCTCTCACGATGGTCAGAGCTTGTGCAGTGCCTCGGATGACAAGACTGTCAAGGTTTGTGGATTGAATGATGATGATGATTATGTTGGTTATTAATATTATTACAAAAAACATTTCTGCTTTCATGATGCTTAAATTTCAGCAAAGGATTATGCTAATTAAATTGATTAATTGAACAATATTAGTGAACTGTAAACATTACGTAAGTAATATTTATACATCGTCTAATTTTAAATAATTACAAATAAGGTGTGGAGTGTTCACAGGCAGAAGTTTCAGTTTTCGCTAAATCAACACACAAACTGGGTTCGCTCAGCGAGGTTCCTATTTATTTATTTATTTTAAAATTTGTTTGTCTAATATTTACATTTCACCTCTGACGCTATGCACATGGTGCTTTATAAATTAATTGTTATTATTATTATTATTATAAACTTAGTAACTAATATGATAACATCAGCATAATTATTCTGTTATATAGTTTCAGTTAAAATCCTAGGTCTACGTCATTGCAATTTAAGTGTTATTTACAACTTCTCGAAACATTTTTAACGATTTGCCAAAGTATGTGATGGTACTAATGTTTGTTGTTAGGTCGGAATTAATATTTATTGTACTATCATCAGTCATATGATTCAAGACATGACATTTATCATAAGATGATAACTTATAAATGAACTTAGTAACAACCAGGCAATAATGTTTGTATTTAAAACCAGATTCTCACCAGATGGCAGGTTAATTGCTTCTGCCAGTGATGATAAAACGGTCAAAATTTGGGACAAACAGACAAAAGAATGCATCCATACATTTTACGAACACGGAGGGTAATCAAAAATAATTATTATAATTTATTTAAGAATATATTCAAGTTAATATATTATGTAATAAACAACAATTTACAGACCTTGTCATACACCATTTTTACAATTTACATTTTATAATCAGTTATTAAAAAGTGATCCTACTTAACAGGTATGCCACTCAGGTAGTATTCCATCCAAATGGCACCTGCATTGCCACAGGGGGTACTGACGGATCCACAAAGATCTGGGATGTGAGGATGAACAAGCTTCTGCAGCACTACACGAGTGAGTTGCTTGATGATCATCATGACCATGATCACGTGGTTGATTGTTAGAGATGAAAAGTGAAAGAATTGATTGGCTATTGGGAAGAAATAATGAGTGGATACTTCTCAATATTACGAGTATTATGTAAATGTTTTCATCAGTAGCAGAGTGATTAAGGCTTTTACTTTGCTGCAGCTCTGTTAGTCCGTCCTAATCGTTTAGTTATGAAATGGATGTTAATAAACTACCAACTAACCTGTTCAATGTTAGGAATACAATTCCTAGCTGCCTGCAAGAGCTTCTATAAATGGTATCTTATATGGTCGTGTCCTTCCAGATCATTCGGCACAGGTCAACGGCCTTTCCTTCCATCCTTCCGGCAGTTACCTGGTCACCTGTTCGGATGATTCGACCCTCAAAATCCTTGACGTCCTTGAGGGAAGGCTCATCTACACACTCCACGGTCACCAGGTAAATTCTTCTCGTCCTTCTGCTGGCTGTTCTAATTATTTTTTCTGTCTTGTAATACTTAATTGACTAACACCTAATCAATTTTTCAAGAATTCGTAAGATGTGAATTTTGAATGCAGGTGTTATGCTTCTTAAAAATATTAATTTTTAAATAATGCATGAGTAACAATACTTTAAATCTGATTTCCTTGTTGCACTCAGATAAATATTCGATTTTATTTTTCACAAGGGGGCGGTCACTGCAGTTGCTTTTTCGTGCACAGGTGAACAGTTCGCTTCGGGCAGTGTTGATCAACAGGTGAGGACATTTCTACATTTAATTTGTATGAAGTAATAATAAATATAAATTATTTAAACAAGTAATTTGTTTGAAATAACAATTATTTAGAATATTTGGTTGACATGTGAGAAATCTTTTCAATCTAATTCAATCAAACTACCATCAGGTTCTCGTCTGGAAGACAAACTTCGACAAAGTCGACCCAAAGGAAAAGAATGTCAATCAGTCCCTGAGCAAATTTCAATCATTGCAATCTCTGACCGACACCCTGCCCACAGTGAACGACATTCCACCGAGGTCTCTGTGCCACTCGTCTCTCCAGCACAGGAGGTCGCTCAGAGACTCGTCATCAAATAGGATCAAGTCCCTGGACAACATCACTCCTGAGATCACTGACATTGGTCCATCCTCATACTCTCACAACAAGGCATAATCTTTTATGGCTTATATATTACAAATCAAATATAAATGTCAGCTTTAATGACGCCTATTTTCAATAATTGTAATGCTTCATAAAACAAGATAGTTCAGATGAAATTGTTCACGACCCCATCAGAAAATACTTTTAATTTCAGATCAACGGAGACCTGTCCGATGACACTGCAGACGGATGTTACGAGGGTCCACTGCGGAAGCATCCCTCGGACTTCCTGAGTCAGAGTAAACCCTCGATGGGTTCGATCCTTAGAAATGGCAGAACGAGCAGCAGGTCCCTGGACACACCGTCTCCAGAACCAGTCGGGGGGAGGAACATAAACAACCACCACGATGTCATCGAACAGGATTTCAGACCCTCGTCGCAAAAATCAGTCGAAAAGCTAATTCCTCCACAAATCTCGGACACGCTCGAGCGCATCGTGGGACAGCTCAACATTCTGACCCAGGTTAGGAATCCCTGAGTGTATTGAATGAGTTTAAACATCTATATTAATATTATTTAGTGAAGGCTTAGTAAACTGATTTAGAAATACTCATCTCAAGCACAAAACTACTCAATCCATTTCAGACTGTTTCCATAGTAGAACAGAGACTGGCCATAACAGAAGACAAACTTCGGGAATGCATAGAGAACCAGCGCAGAATTTCTTCAAAGCTTTTTAATGAGTAGTTTAATTTGGAGATTTTAATTTTCTCGTTTGTTTTTAATTTTTTTTTTTATTACAATGATATGCATAAGCAACGATCGTTTGCGGGAAGATTTCCTGTATTGATGAATTTTCTGCCTGCCCATTGTTTTTGTTCTTAGCAGTGACAATTCAACCATATCCAGTGGCTTGGGTCACGTGTGGTCGAATGTGATTGCAAAATTTGTTTTATTGCTGAGACATGTTTTTATAAGAATGTAATTTTCTAACAATGTTGCCTTGATGTTTAAAACATTGATTGAATAAAGCGTACCTCGCTTACACGACCCAAAATTGAATATCGTGAGAAATACCATTTAGAACTTGCAAAATTATTAAAGCCATCTGGCTTCTCTTAAATCTCTTCCCAATAAACCTGAGCATATTTCGTGTTACGAGACTTTTATTTGCTCAGTTGCAACTCAAACAAAAGTTTGTTTCCACGTATCGAATAAGGTAACTACATAAGATGATGATTGTTAACATTATTATTATTTTCTGAAAACGTTGCATTCCTACTGGACGACATCTACTGACATCATAATGAAAGCTTCTTTCGAACGTCCATCATTATCATCACTTGAGGGCAGCTGCTCCGGAGATGATCTCCACCAATTCGTTGGTGATGACAGCCTGTCTCTGTCTGTTGTACTTGAGCGTCAGCTTTTCGATCATCTCACCTGAGAAATAACAATGAAATCTGATGTTAGTACCTCTCTGTGTATTTGTTTTCTCTAATTATTTTCAAATACGTCAAGTCAAAAAAAAAGCAAATCCAGCAAGGACTGACTGCCTTAGTAGCACTTGATCACAAACCTGCATTCTTGGTGGCACCGTCCATGGCCGTCATACGCTGGCTCTGCTCGCTGCAGGCTGATTCCTTCATTGCAAAGAAGACGAGGCTCGCGAGACTGAATTCTCTGTAGGACCTCAGAACTTCCTCGTCGATGCTGTCGTATATGTTCAACTTCTGGGCTGCCGTGAAGTTTTGCGAGTTCACGATCGGCAATTCTTTCGTCGTGTAAGCAACGACCGACCTGTTTAAATTCGCACGCAATATTACACGTCTGCTTAATAGATCAGCAAAGAAATATAAATTCAAACGGTCGTAACAGTTCACAAAAAATCTGTAAGGTTAGGAAAAATGAAACTCATCAAGTAATAAACTACAAAACAATGGAATTACATATACTTGGCAGTAGGTCACTACCATTCTTACAATAAGTAATTGCCAGTTACTTGAAGACATTGTAGTAGAGCTCTCCGTAATCGAATTCATCTCCAAGCTTCAGGAGTTCGATGGCCACTTTGGCAGCATCGTCGAACAAGGGAGGCTTCTTCCCAATATCCACAAAATGCATGATCATGTTATCAGGGTACAATCTGCAATACGTAAACCACCGGTCCATCACGACTTCAAGGACATTTTCCTGATTTAACTCGGCAAAACTAGTAAAAGCACATCAGACAACCTTCCGAGCATTCCCCTGGCTTTGTCGCCGACGGCAATGAGCTTGACGTTGGTACCCTGTGGTTTCAACGGGAGAGCAGCCTTGATGGCACGCACGATGTTAGAATGGGAAGATCCACAGAGTCCCCTGTCAGAAGTCATAGCAACAACCAAGTGGTTTGGCTTCTTCTCATCTTGTTGCACTTCAGCCTTCTCATAGAAAGCTGTTCAAAGCAGACAACAATAACAGTACAATAATAATAATAATAATAGAAATAAAAATTCAATGATATAAATGGTTGAGATTAAATGAATTTAAGTTGTACAATGAAGATTTCATGTCAAGTAAATCCTACAAACCTTGAGCACCGAGTCCATAAGTTCTGGCAGGCCTCAATTCCCTTTCTGCCTTGGTATATTTAGCAGCAGAAACCATCTTCATTGACTTGGTGATCTTTTGAATGTTTTTGACTGCTTTCAATCTCATGGAGACTTAAAATTGTACAAATTTGAGTAAAATGCAAACATTTAGGTATATTGCACTGGAACACCCAGTGCTTAAAAAAAAAAAATAAGAGACTTACTGGCTTTCAAAGTAGCCATATTTCTTGTCTGACTACTGCAAATTAAAACACAAACCAATATGAAAAAAACATTGTCAGCAGACTCAGTATTTTCAACATGCTTTAATAAATCTGCATGACCTTGATAACCGACAAACTTATCAACATTCTGATTCGGAAATTTGCAGTGCTCTTAGATCATAATAAAAAAAATACATCGGAAATATGTTACAAATATACCATGATGTCGGCAAAGCACAGCTCAAAGCCGCTTTAACGGGCAGCAAAGCACGGGCACTCATCGCCATCTTGTTGACCGAGAACAGTAAACAGTGGTAGGTTTTCGATATATAAGAGGTAGGTGCTCAACGTTAAATTTGTCCAATTCATTTTAGCTATGCAATGGTCTTTAATCAAGTAACTAAATAAAATATTTATAATGTTAAATTTTCTAAAAGCGAATTTTATTATGCGTTTCAAATAATTTAATTAATTAATTTGTTCATTAAGCTTTAATGCATTTGATAAATTTAATTATGTACAATTATGTCAGTTGCAGACGACGTTTTAGGGTAGTTAATCAAAAAAATAAAGATAACCAGGCTATCACATTTTGAAATCCCTTTATAATTTTTGTCTTACTTCCCCTTGTTGGATCTTAATAAAATTAATATTTTTGTGCTAAAAAAACTGCTAAACATTTATAATTCAGAAAATTTAATACATTATGTAAGTAAGTAAATGGAAAGCCGCTCAGTATATTAAAATTATATAATTAGAATTATTATTCAGAGCGTCCTAACGAACGTCTACAAACTACCAATTTGACCTCCCCTATTAATCGGCCATAAGGTCGTACAAAACGTGATGTTGTCTGACTGGCACTCTCATCATTCTAATTGATATACTAATTGAGCTTAGCAAAATTAAAAAGCGAAGCAGAAAATCGCGCTTTAATTCCAAGCTGGGGAAAAGGCTTATTACGGCGCACTAGATAAAAATAAAAATGAACTTCAAGAAAATATAACACTGACTCAATGATGACACCAATCACTACCAATTTCTATAAAAAGAAAATACATTATATCAAGTTTGCCCCCTCAATATAGGCACAACTAAATTTCTGCAATGAGGTACAGATCATCAATACAATGCTCAGAACTGAACATAATTTAAAATAGGTGGCAAAAATTCTTGCATTTTTAAAAGGTTTTTATCAAAAATATCAAGCAAGTTAAATGTACTTTTTAAAAATGTAAAGCAAATGAATAGAATTAAATAATTAAAATAATTTATTTTTAGTAATTTAAATTTTATAATTTAATGTCACAGATCCTCAGAGATCAGCCAACTCTTTCACATTTGTTTAATCTGATAAATAACATGAGATTACTAGCGAAATTGAATCCTAGTAAAATGAGTTTATGAGTGGGTGGTCTATATTATTTAAAAAAAATAGCCAAACGAAATTTTAAAACTTGATCACAATTTTCAAACCATTAAAAGCTCCTGTTATTTCCTACCAGAATCAGGGCTGTAAATTTGATGTATTGTATTTATTACAAAATGTAAAATTGATGAAGGTAGAATTAAAGGTTGAAAAATAAAATGTTCCAAAATGGCTCAAATCCAGCATTGTCTTAATATTGACATTTATAACTGATTTCAGTCTAAAAATTGTATCAATCAATCATTTTTTGAGAACCATTCTCCCACTTCAATATTTTAAGTTTCTTTATATTCACCTTCCAGGGGGAAGAGACCTCTGACGATATATGCAATGGACCCCCTTTTTTAAGGCAGCCCTGCCTTGAGTAGGTTCTGTAAATTAATACTCAACTTATTTTACTCAAAATAATTTTTTTTGTAATGCTCATAAATCAGTCATACCAAGTACTTGTGCGAGGAGCAAAAGAGTGAAAGTCTTTCGCTCATTATTCACTAAGGCTAGTTTTTCTGCTAGCTCCATTTCAGGCTTGACTGTAAGTTCCACGACTAATTTATGAGCTTTTTCTAAACGAAAATTATTAGTTACCAATCTGCCAGTTTTATTTAAAATTATATTCTATTTTCATGCGAACATAAGTCCCTCGATGACCAAACATTAAGTTACCAGCCAGCGAAACTCATTTTTCAGCCGTACTTTTCGTGTCTGGAGAACTTTCAATGAGCGTTACGTTCACATTTTTAGGGTCAGTGTCTTTCAAGTCTTGTCCTAAAAGACTAGTTGCAAGTATTGTGATGCGATAAATGTTCTCTCTTTGTAAAAAGCCCAAGTTTGCGATAATCGTTCCCCTATCCAGATAAGCCGCCACATAATCGCCTTCCTCGACATCCGGGCTGTCGTCAAACTTAACTTTGGACGCCCTTGAATCTAAATTAGAGAATTGGAAACATCTGGAATCTAAATCAGTCTTTCTAATCGAAGTCCCAATAATGTGTTATCATATAATCAATTTGTATCAACAATTGCTATTACCCATTTTAAAACTTGAGTCAGTTAAAGCTTCAGAACTGTAATTTTTTTCGATCTAAACTATCGGTAATTTATTCTAGAATTTATAAATTTAAGAACTTAAACGTCAATAGTAATTCGAAGGCCGCTATAAATTTGAGGTAAGTCTGAAAATAACGACGCCAAAGAATTTATTTTCATCTCTTACAAACATTCGAATTTATTTAAGTGCGCGAATTTTTACCTAACAATTTAACTTTTAATTAAAACAAATTCTCTTTAATAATTTATTATGCTAATATCAGTTCACTTGGAAGGCACCCGCGACTGCTGCTAATGTTTTCATTGGAGACGTTTTGGTGATTGACATAATCAGACTGGGAGATAGTTAGTATTGAAGGCGAATTTAATTGCTACAAAACAGTACAATTTGGCACACAATGATTTTGTTTACAGTGAAGTTATTTTGTCACTTCTGCTTGAAACCTTGCAAGGATGAAGCTGTTAAGTTTGGAGACAGATACTATCATTTGCAATGTTTCCTGTGTAAAGGTTTGCAATGAACTTAATAAAGCGATTTATTTTAAACAGATCATGTGGAGATATCTTAAACTATTCACTGATAATTTGTGGGACCTTAAAAATGTTCCAAATTAATTTAATTTATTTAATTAATCCACATTGTCTGATCATGTTTAGCAATGAATTTTTATTATGTCAAAAAGTTGCTTTAAGAGCAATGTACAAATGCTTAACTTTTATTAGTTTCTACTAACTAAAAATATCTTCCGCATTAGAATGTGGATTGCAGCTGTCGACATCAGACTTCTATACAAAAGATGATGATATTTACTGCCAAGCTGATTATACAAAATTATTTGGAACTAAATGCAAATCATGTCTCCAGTTTATTGAGGGTGAAGTAGTCACAGCCCTTGGGTTTGTGTTTCACAAAGATTGCTTCACCTGCTCGTCATGCAGGTAATTGCTTTCCTGTCTCTTCTTTATATGTTCTTGTTGTGACCTTACGATGACACGATATCGACATTAAACATGACATTAAACAACAGCAAAGTTCTCCCTACTGGAAGTAAAGTCACTTACGTGGCAAATGATTTTCACTGTTCTGACTGTTTTGATGAAGACAATGTCAATGAAGTCTATGAGCCTGGTTTCATAAATTTGTTTTTTGTTTTTTTTTTTGTAAAATAAAAAAATTAAATTCTTTAGTTTAGTTTCAGAACTATGAAACTAATTGGATATTTCTAATTGTGCAGTTTTGGAATTTGAAGATAACAAACTTAAAGCTGAAGAAACTCCTGATGTTGATAAGGAACTAGCAAAAGTAAATAAGTAGTATTTGTAAACTGACAACCACATTACCTCTTCAATCATTTCATCATAGTTTTCAGGAAATCATCTAAATGAAAGGCATTTTAATTAATAAGCTTTGTTGTTTTCATTGTAATTAAGTAATTTTTTATTACAAAGTTGTGTTATTTTCTTTGTAATCGTTAAGTATTTTTAATGAAAGAATGACATTTCTCAAGTCGGGTTTGGAAAGTTTTACAATGTTTCCTACTTGGAGCACACAACATCTCCTATGAGGAAGGCTTCCTCCATAAACACGTCCGAAAGTTCTCCCAGACATTACCACAGACCAGGTGATTCTGATTTCTAAAATCCCAGCAAAACTGCTTCCAAGATTTTAAATTATGTTGCATTTTTAACTGCACCGTTGATTTGTACATCATCAGGTTAATAAATCAAGTTGAGTTAATAAGTTGATGCACCATTAAGTAAGTTAGTGAATTTACGATCACCATTTTTCAACTCAGAGAATTTTAGCTACACCCAAGTGGCCAAGGACTTTATCAAACCACCAAAGAAAGGTTGATTTACATATATTTCATGTATATATGCATGCTATTTGAAAAAATGTGTTTGTATCATTTATTTTGTTAAATGATTAAGTGAAAAACTCGCATTCCCAATTGATTTCCCTTGGCGTTAGATCACGTCAAATTCAGCAAAGATTGCTCCATCCTTGAGCCTGTTAAGTTAATTATTCTTTTTTATTTCATGCTCTTGACAAAAAGAATCAAGTGAGACTAAATTGTTGTTCGAAATTTTTCCTTTCACAAACTAAAATTTTTTGTTTGATCTATTTCCTCCTTCTTAGGTATTCTTCTTAATGATCTCGGTGAGTTCTGCTTTGTCATGTTGTTTAAACGAATTGCATTTATGTTTATAATTAGCCTATTTCAACACGTTTTTAAAAACAAATGAAAATAAAACTCTCAAAGATAATTTGCAAAATGATTTTGTATCACAGAAGACAATGTAGTTGAGTATGTTTAGAACAAAGAGCATTGAACCATACACGTTAACCACTCGTTACTTACCCCCGTGAATCCAGATTCTGAGATTGCCCTCATCAGCAAAACTCCGAGAATGGCTCAGAACGGGATGATCGGCATCGCCCCATTGAGCAACAGGGAACCAGTTCGACTTGCTAAACTGCCCGACGCCCAGTTAAGGACCAAGGTCGAAGATGTGGTCGATGGAAAACTGCTGGAGAAGGAACAGATGGACAGCTTGTGTGAGAAGGCAGGTTCGAACATGTGCATCTAGAGGTGCTTTTTCATTGAAGGAGTGTAATTCATATCAGACCCATCGCTGATTTTTATCACTGATGTTAATGACAAGCGTGATAATAATAATAACAATAATAATTAGTTGGTAATTAGGTATGTTATTATCAATATCGTATTCATTATCATCATATTTCTTGAAATCCTTGAAACATTGTACTGGTTATCAACAGGATGTCTTATCATATCGTACAAATAATGCGTTACTTTTAAAGCTTCTCGTATACATTTAAAGTTATCGTGCTGGCAATTCATCCACCATTTGTGTCATTACTCTAAGATAGGCCCAAAGAAATGCATTTTTATCAACAATCATCTCTCTTTAGATCGAGAGAAAGGACAGCCGAGTGAAGAATCCCTCGGTGATGTTGATGGTGATGAAAAAGATTTAGGTGATGATGACGATGGTGGTGGTGATGAAATAGAAGGGGCTGTTGGCTTTGATAAAGGTTAGAGCTTTCAACTTTGTTTCGGTAGTTTATTAATTACTGATTACTTTTTAAAATAAATTTAGCAATGAGACTTCTTAGACAGCAAATTTATTTTCAAAATTTACTCAAATTAATATTTGTTATTTTCAAGATTTGGACCCACTGACTGGATTAAGGGTTTGTTGGTCTTCAACAATCTTGTGCTGTACTTAAATAAAATGCTCACAATTACAATTAATCACACAATTACCATTAATTACATAATCACAATTAATTTTCATTAGAGGCTGAAGTCCAATCCAGCCTCAACGATTTATGGGACTCTCGGTTCAATGAGAGCATCTCTGCTCAATGTTTTGAAGAAAGAGGATCCTGTTACTGTAAATAACTTTTTATATTTTTTTAAAATTTTCTTCTGACTTTCCCATTAAATTAAATAAATGTTGGGGTTGTTATAATTTAATGGGAGCAGACAATTACAATTGGGGCTATTAAAAATTATTATAAAAAGTAATTTGTAATTTGTGCAATTGTCCTCATGTTCAGGAATGCAATGAAATGTTGTTTTATTTTAAAAATTCAGATTTATCCCTATGAAGATCTGAAGTTTTCCAACTTTAGATTGCCATTTGGAGTCGAAAGAAATTCTGTTGAGGTCAGCTGGGTTTTTTAAACGCCACTTGACATTTAAATTATAACAGCTTATTTCAATTTATAATATTTAATATTTTAATTTAAGTTTCTCATCCTCCCCATGTTTGTGCCTTCACGTAATTGCTTACAAGCTGATATCTGACTATACTTAACTCGTAGCGACATCTGTCAAGAGGAGAATTCATGAAACTGTTCAGGATGACTCCAAAAGACTTTTACGGTCTCGCAGAATGGAAGAGAAACGATCTGAAGAAGCGCGTGGATTTGTTCTGATCGACTTTCATTTCCAGGTTGTGATTCGACTCATCCGGTTTTTGTTTTATTCGCAAATTATATTCCCGTTATGAAAATATATTGCGCATTAAAGTCTTTCAATTTATTTCGTTTTAGTTTTATTTTGACTTTTTTCTCGATCGTGGCATCTCCATTTGTGAAATTAAAAACTTAATTCTGGCTCAATTGAAGCTAGTTTTAATGCTATGGTTACATTCTCAATCAACATCTTTCATTCATTGGTTTGGAAATTTTAGTTTCTTGCCAATTTTTTTGCTCATTTTCTTGTTAATGTTAATTTTTGTTAGATTTTATTTCATTGATATTCTACAGTGACATATTGATATTCTTACTCATCTGATCTTTATTTTGACATCCATCTTGGATGGATTGTCCATGTACGTCACAATTTTTTTAAAAGATGGCATGTAGTTTTATTGTGTTCTAGGTCTATTTGTGTTGATGTTATGTTGCATGCGTCATTTTCATTGTTAATGACTTACTAATGTAAGTTGCCTGTTGCAAATGCTAATGTTTTCTCTCTAGCTTTCATTGTTCGCTTTCTACTTGAGTGATAAATTATTCAAATCTTGTTTCACTTTGCTGTATCCATTATACGAAAAGTGCTGTCTGCTAGTCTGACACCAGCTTGTCAACAAATATATTTTTGGCATGTTTGCCTGCTTTTGTCTGTGCAGCTTGGGCTAATTGTTTTATGCATTTGTTCTTGGAATTTATTTTACATGAGTAAAAAATCCATGCATTTTAGTCGGTGGCAACCTGTTTCAAACTTTTTCTTAAAATAATGTAATGTCATCCTGGCCTTGATGCAAAGAACATAGAACGTTATGGGGTTTTATTACAACGAGTACATAAACGAGAGTACAGATGCTAATTCTTGTTTTTCGTTCGATTAATAATTTCATTAGGCTGTGGTTGTCAATTGATTCATGTAAGTTGTTGAGCCTTTAAAAGACTTAAAGCACCTAGCTTTTGATAGTGATTGTTTTAATTTTAGGAAACGGAAGCTTATGTTTAAGTTGAGAAATTCAAAGATATTAGGTTCTCCCAACCGAGAAAACTAAACCTTAACCTTGACACAAACCTTAACCATATTTGCATATCTCAGGAGATCATGACCTGCAATTCGTAAGCGGTGCATGCCATGCTTCCGAGCTTCCATGTTTGAGGTCGTTTTCCATTTGAGGCCTATCATGCTATCAGCATATTATCTGTTATATTCCTGTACCAACTTCAAAATTATCTATTTTATTTATCAATTCCAAGTCTAAGTTTTAGTTGAATGCAAAAAAAATTCCGCATTTCCGATATAACATCTGTAAAGCTTTATTTCCTCATAATCACTTGTTTCTGTCAATTTGAGGTCGGAAAGAAATTCAAATCTAAGTTTCATTTAATGATAATTTAAAAATTTCATTTAATGATAGTTTAAAAATTGAAATGAAGACATCGCTTTATATTATGTTACGAACATATCACACAGCATTTGCACAGTGGGCACACCGTGCTAATAGACTCGAGGTGCACTTATAAAGCTTTACAACAGCGCGTAGGTTGGTCGTTTGTCGGACTGAGGTTTGTGAGTGCCTGCGTTAGAGAATTAGTTATATAGAAATAGACTGTCGAACATGGGATGGTAAATGTTGAAAGTTCATGTCGTCTTGTTTTTAGGCAGTGCACAAACTTCTATTTTTTTATATTTATTTGGATAAAGCCGCTTACCCGGTTTGCTTTTGCGGATGCGTTTGCCGATAGACTGGAAATCTGTCCATGAAGAGGTCGAGTTTAAAAATCTATAGCAGCAGTTGAAAACATAAGATTTATTTGCTAATATTCTGCTAGGGTTATTTAGCGAATGTTACCAACATTGATCTTTAAACGAATTTGAGAAGAATTCCTGGGGACTGGCAATATGTTTCCGAATTTACTAATCGTCTGCGCAATTACTTTGTGCTCGCGCTTTTTGTGGTCAGACGCCATCGTTATCAAGGCTGGTCCGACAAGTTACGCTCGCTTTCCACCTTGGAATGGGTGTCTCAATGCCTCGTTTTCATTTGAATTCAAAACCACTCAAACTGGTAATGCCTTCCTGTGGTATGTTGATGACATGGGAGAAGGAACAGACTATTTCTATGTAGGTGTATATTTGCTCTTGTTAACCAGTTTATTCCTACAGGTAACCCCTTTGCATTTCAAAGGTAACGCTGGCGAGCGGGTCAGTCCGTTTTATGGTGAACGTGGTGAGTAACAAAGACTACAAGTTGGAAATGACATTGGGACATAATCTCAACGATGGAAGGTGGCATTCTGTACGCTACGAGTGAGTCGCTTTTCGAGTCTATGGAACTGATTTACATTCGAGGAATCGTAAAATCGGTCTAACCCCATAGGAGACGACGTGCCATCTCGGTCTTCACCGTCGACAACATCACCAACACCGGAGTTTTCATGGGAAATGATTTCGAATTTGGAAAAGGCAAGTTCAGCAGCGTCTGGGTCGGCGGATTACCTCAAAATTGCGTGTCGAACCTGGTCGCCTATTCCCTCCCTTCCGCGTGTCTGGATCCGAGATACAGCGGCAGCATCAGGAACGTCAACTACAACAACTGCTCGTGCCAATCGACGAGAGTGGCCATGTTGGACGGGTCTGCCGTCGAGAGCACGCCGATAGAAAATTGCGACGTCAGGAACCCTTGCGGACCCAAGTGCGTCTGCATCAGCACGGACTTCGGAGAGCCGGATTGCGATTGCTCCCAAATGGGATGTCTGTCTGGTTAGCATTCTGTGTTTTTAAATTCATTCTTTTTGGATGATCAGATATTGGTATAGTTGTAAGAAAGTCATGACTTTATTAAGTCATTTATTATTACATTTATTATCATTATTATCGTTAACATTGATATTGTCGCTTTTAAGTGTAACTTTTAAACATTTCATTACTTCAAGGTTGACTGCTAAGCATTCTTCACTGCAAAACCCTAGGAGTGTGATTTATGTCAAGAAATTTTGTAAACACTTAGTTGATCCTTAAACTAGCCAACTAGTACGAGCAAGCTTATTCACAAGTTCCCATTTCTACCCACATTAAGTCTATTGGCCACACGATTACATGCTACTGAACCTTTCTGTGTAATGGTTCAAAATTCTTGAGCTAAGAATCACACCTTCTATTGAATGGTTATTTAGGTTGTTGTGTGCTGTGTTTGTGAAAGCTACTTGTGGACAGTTTAACATTGTTAACCCGTCCATGTTTTGCTAAACTTATTCCTTTAAAATGTAAACAATCACGCATAGGTCGATATTGATTAAATAATACTCGAACCCTTTATTCATTCTTCATATCCTAACTACGTGCTAAAGAAATCTTCATTATGCTTGTATTTTCTATACTAGTTCTATCAACCAATAGTATTTCATTCATTGGTGTCTTAGTGAGTCAACTTAGAGAGGGACCTCAAGGTTTTTGCGATGATGACGATGGTTATGATGATGATGACGATGACGTCGACGATGGTAATGATGATGATGATGGTGGTGGTGATGATCACCACGGTGACAGAGTTGCTGCAATTGTTATTAGTTGTCTATTGTTTGCTTTCATGCAAGGAGGGAAGGAAGGAGTGATTAAAATGGTCATCCATTAACTGGATGATTATCTCTCTTGATCTCGTTGTGGGAAAGCTGTTGCTATGGTAACATTGACTTTTGCTCGTACGCGTGTAGTTGCAGTCATGTGACTTATAATTGAAGCTAAACGGTCATGATTATGATAATCCATTACAGGGTTTTAGATGTGAATTATTTAGAATATTTGTCATTTATTATTAATTGTGGTTTTTGCTGGAACACATTTATAATAATTGTTTGTTTTGTAATATCACGACCGTCATTACACTCCTAATAATCACAACAACAATAATAATAATAACAATAATAATAATAATATAATAATAATAATAATATAATAATAATAATAATAATAATAATAATAATAATAATAATAATAATAATAATAATAATAATAAAACTATTATTATATCAGTTAACAGAGCGCATCGATAGGCTAATGAAAAACACACCGAGCTGTCAGAGATAGCCGGTGTTCTTGTTGCCATCAACTTCGGCGTGTTGTCGCACAAACTCGAGATAAACTCGTTTAAAAGTGAATCCTGTTTCCTAATTTTAATTGCCCTACCTTTGATTTTCCTCCGCCGGCTGTCGGAATTAACTGCGCATGTCAAAGAAATCGACTGCCATGACTCCTGCGCACTGATGCATTTCGATGCGATGCCGTTAGTCATTACAAGATAGCAGTGATGATGAAGACGAAGATGATAATGGTGATGGTGATGATGATGATGATGATGATGATGATGATGATGATGATGATGATGACGACGACGACAATGCTGACATTGATAATTTTCAACGTGGGTGACCGAATGTCATTTGGAACACGACAATTTGAAGTTTCGAAATAATACTTGCTTTAGTGCTTCAGTCATGTCATCCAGACATCATTTCATCTCTTCTGCCATCTAAATTCCTTATTGAGTACAATCACTGTTGAATGGGATGACGACGACGACGACGATGATGATGATGACAATCGTGAAAGCAGTACGTAATTATTAGATTTGAACGTGACAGCTTGCTGAGCATGAATGGATGGCAGATTGTATCTCCAATAATTTCATCTGAAAAGAATTTCCGTGCACAACAATTACCTTGTTGTTGTTGCCACCATCGTCGTCATCGTCATCATCATCATCATCATCATCATCATCAGCATCATCATCATCATCATCATTTATTACTCATCATCGTCGAATGTGCAAGCAAGCTCGCGCGACATAATTTTTTTGAGATAAACTTCTGAAGGAATAATGTAAGTACGGGACCACCAAGTGAGTGAGAAAGCATTGATAAGAATTCTTGCATTCCCATTCGTGCTGTCTAAAACTAAATCAAACACCTGCAAAGAGCTGAGCTGAAGTGATCTCTTTTAGTTGTTAGGATTTCAGTTTTTTAAATATCTTGGCTTTGATTTGTCGTCGTCGTCTATCATTCATTTGCAACGCTTTCTACGAGATTATCATCTTCAAATCTTGCAAATCTACAAGTCTGATTAACAGCCATCGTCGCCTTTATCGTAATCATCATCATCATCACCTTCTTCATTATCATCTTCATCACTATGATCGCCATCGCCATCATCATCGTTGTCTTCATCATCATCCGGCTCTGGTTTTAGGTTACTCCTGTAAGTATATACGTGTTATGTTTCGACTAACTAGCAGCTACTTTATTTGCTAACGGTGTTTTTTCGAACTAGGCATATAAAAGAATGTAATAGCTTCATCATCAGCTACTTGCACTCATATAGGAACTAATGAGAAATCAATTTAGTTTTTTTTTGCGAGACGGGGGGGGGGAGGGGAAGGGGAACATTTCTTGCTAAGTACGGTTTCAACCAGATCCGTTTTTTTTGCACGGATTCAGTGCAGAAATATTTGAAAAAATATAATTTATATTTGTTTATTTTTTTATACCTCACCAGTGGTGAGATTTGTCATCTTGTTAACGTCTCATCCGCTGATTACGAATCAAGGACTGTCATCAGCGCCCAGATCATCATCATCATCATCATCGTCATCGTCGTCATCATCATCACCATCATCATCACCCAAGCTCCCAAGATGAATCGTCATTTTGACTCAACGTTCACAGAACTAATAATGATTGGTGTTGCTGGTCACTGAGTGCGATGTATAATAACTTCTCACAATTCGTGGTCTTCGTGAGCTGATGCTAGGACATTCATCCGAAATGGAATTACGATGGATTTCCGTGGCTCAGAAGATAATGTTTTTTTTCCCGATGCTGTTCCATTTTTGCGGATTTTTGTCTGTCAGCCTCTCTGAATGAGGTCATTATTCTCGATTACCAGGTATTGCATTGCCAGGACTCATGGGTGATATGGTGTTTGTTTAACGGAGCGGTATGAAGATGGCGATTAGGGAAAATGATGATGTGAAGCATGATGCATTCCACTGGAGTACACGTGACTCAGGATTTGTTGTGTAATTCGACACGCTTTACCGTGGCTGTTCATGAATATGCTAAGCATGCCTGCCCTCAAGACGAGCTTGCTTGATCAAATGTATTTCGTATATGTAATTAAAAGTACTTGTTTATTATAATTATTTTCTAAATGCTTTGTATTTGTAATTAAATGTACTTACTTGTTGTTATTACAATATTACAATATTTACATTTGTTGTAATTGTTATATTATTTATTATGATTATTTTCAACCATTCACAACATAAACTTATCTCAGTGGATGATCTATCTATGTAAAGCTCATAAATCTTCTGTCAGCATCACCGTGATTCAGTTATCCTGTAACTTTGATGTTCCTCACTCTTCCTAGATTTATTATTACTATTTCTTAAATTATTCACTAATTTAAATAAATTCAGTAATTCAACTTTGTAGTAGTTTTACCATAGTTGGTGATTATTGCTAAATTACAGTTTAAATTTAATTTGTTATTGTGATCTCAAGCAGGCTAATAGGTTGTTGTTATTGTTGCTGATGAGCGAAGTGAGCCAATAATAGCTCACCATCGTCAACAACAACACTAACACTAACAAGCATAGGAAACAATAATATGAGGTCCCTCTTAAATGTGTTACGTGGGATGGCGAACCTTTAATAATAAATAATAACATAATAATTTATTATAATAACCACCATCATCATTTGCTTCAAATTTTTTGTTTCAAATAAATTTTTCGGATACTTCATACAACTGAGTCGTAGTTATAAAAAATTACCTGGCTGTAGAAAGTAAAGGTTATGCCTGTGGACATATTAGCTTGTAGCTATTGCCTATAATTGGATAATTACCAATTTTTGCCTGTAATTGGGTAATTACTAAATTTTGCCTATAACTAAATAATTACTAATTTTTGTCTATAATTGGATAAATATAGGATGAATAAATTGGACCAACTTTCTCTTCATAACTTGAGTAGAACTTCACTCTCACGAACAAATGTTGCTTTCTTCTGCAAAGTTTAACAGACTCATTATTCAGGCAAATTCACCATTCAGGACATTGTTACAGGCCACAGATTTTTATAAGTGCTTAGGTCTACTAGTGAATCTTTAAAATTGATTTAGATGTGATTTCAAATAAATAAATAACTAAATAAATAAAATAAAAATAGCTCATTTTATACACTTGAAACATTTTAATGTGAATATTATTTTATATTTATTTATTTATTATTTTTATTATTATTTAATAGTTATTAATATTTAATAGTTTTAATCGTATCAATGCCAGACTACTTAATATTGATGAGGTAGTAATGTGGAATCAAAGAAAAATGTTGATTTATTTACCAATTAATTTGAATCAGTTGATTAAGATGTACTTGAATGGTAAATTATATATACCCATACAGATTGCATTTGCTATTGCAATAATATAAATATATTAATAATATTGCTTTATTAATAATATAAATATAATATATAAAAATATTAACTCAAAGGCCATATTTGCCACGGGCTCTTTATTCATAACATTTATTCTTCATCAACGAGCGAAGAGAATTTCCTTCTAAGAATCTCTTTGTGGTTGGGGGTTGGTGGGTGGATGGATGGGTGTGGATGGTGTGGGTGGTGTGGGTGGGTGTGGGTCATAAATGAATTGAGAAAAAGAGTTCTGTAATGGAAAAGTGAAGAGCAAAATCATTCAATTAAAATTAAAGAAAGACAATGTCTTGATTGTTTGGTTTATCTTCAACAATGGACTATAATGGACTATAATTCTTCTGGAAGCTTCTTGAGAACAGACTGGAAGAATATCCATAAGGTTCCTTGAATCTTTCTGCTGGTAATAAAATCTCGGAATCTGCCTCTCAGGAGAACAATGGAAGATATTCACTCTCCAGCATCACCACCCAGGCTCACGAGATCATTCCGTTCATCAGCAGTAATCCGGAGTTTTTGCATTCCGGTCGGTTGGAAAAGTGGAGCGATTAGTCATAATCGGTCCATTCCACCTGAGCATTTTCTCTGAGCATCTCTCGCATCTGGAGATGTTCCGAGATTTGCTGGATTTTAGCTCTTCATCGAATAAATGAATAAAAGATTAACTGTAGTATTATGAATTAAAGGTGCAGTTTTTCATATGAGATATTGAATCATTAAAATTGATAAATATAAATAATAAATATATGACTGTCCAAGGTCTGTTGTACATAAAATACTATCTTTGTCTTGTTTAATCTAGAAGTTATATTTTTGTGATTATTTAAAGGGAAATATTCTTGCACAAATGTTCACTTTCACAATAAATTGTTCACAGTTGCAAATAATTCCTTCTCCATCACCTTAGAATTGCTGCTTTTTTCATCACCATCACCACCACCATCATCACCATCATCATCATCACCATCATCACCACCATCATCACCACCACCACCATCATCATCATCATCATCATCATCATCATCATCATCATCATCATCATCATCATCATCACCACCATCATCATCACCATCATCATCATCATCATCATCATCATCATCATCATCATCGCAGTGATGCAATTACACCCCAGGCATGAAAACATTTTGGCAGTCCAATAGACTGATTAACTAACAAATGTGGTCCAGCAATTAGCATTGTTCTACTGAGAAGCAGACGTCAGAATGAATCTGTCTGTTTGTCTGTCTGTTTGTTCTCTCTTGTAAAAGCACATGTTCATTCTCTTTGTTGCCAGTTAAAGTTACCAGAACTTGCAAAAGAAAAATTGTTTGATTCTTTTTCTAAAATTGTATTAAAATTAATATTTTAAAATTGGATTAAAATTAATATTTTAAAATTGGATTAAAATTAATATTTTAAAATTGGATTAAAATTAATATTTTAAAATTAGATTAAAATTAATATTTTAAAATTGGATTAAAATTAATATTTTAAAATTGGATTAAAATTAATTTTTTTAAATTGGATTAAAATTAATATTCTGAAATTGGATCATCTACAAACCTTGAATGAGACTTCTAATGGTTCTGCTTCTCTGAGAGGCCTGTTGGATACAATTAATCAAAATTAACTATTTCAACTGTCGATTAATAACAATAATTCATAACAGGCATTTTTTTAAAAAATGCTCCTGAGCTTGATATTTCAAGCTTGTACATGTTTGTCTGGTTGCTACTTAGATCACCTCTAAGGTGACTAAAATCTCTTTTTCTTATTTTAATATTTCTTATGTTAATGATATAAACCCCAAATGGATAAAATTCCAAGAATATTATTAATTCATCGATTATTTATTGTTCTTGGAGTTTGTGGAACCATAATGATAAGACAACTATAATAGGATACATTAAGCATTTTGTTATTTTTTCTTCAAATTTTGAGAAACAAAATTTCTTTTGAGCAGTTAATTTTTTTTGAGACCTTTAAGTTTCTGCATTATGCATTCGTTGGTGAATTGGCAATGACAAGTTCATGGGCTTTATTCAGAGACATCCGTTTGTTTTCATTCCTTTTGACTTTCCGGATATTGTTACACACCAACTTCAAAATCTGAATCTAATTTTAAATTGCGAATTGTTATGTAATCTGCTACAGATTATATTCTCATCTTCAATAATTATCACCAAGATGTTGCATTCACATTATTATCATTTATCAATTTATTATGTCTTATAATTTTTAGATTATTAATTACTTGTTTTTTTCACTAGAATTCTATTTCATACTGTCATTGTTATTATTTTAACACTTTTTATGATCATTACATTCATTTTTAATCGCTGCCTAACTGTATTTGTATCGACAATAAACATTTATTTAATGTTAACCTGTTCATTCATCTCAATCAAATCGCAAGACTCTGACAACATCAACATTCAATCAATATTTCTTTTCTTCTTAGGCGGTGTCACTCACTACCATCTCTCCATGGACACCCTCAAGGGCAATCTCCTGGAAAACGACGGCCTAGAAGCGTACGTCCACGGCCTCCCTATATTGGTGCCCGGCGTCAACAACACGGCCATCGAAGTCGACTCCGAGAAGTCCATCACAGTCAGCGGTCCTGGGCACAGGGCCGAGTGCTTCGGGGATCTGACCAAGTGCGACCAAGGTGTGCAATTATTATATTATCTAACATAAATGAAGCCTGGCTGATTTGTTTGATTAGTTTATCATGAAAATTTGTGGTTGATTGTGTTGAATTTTTGAAATAAAATCAAAACGGTTATGAGCAATCCAATTTTAGGACCTATTCAAGTGCCAATGATTTGTCACTTTTCTTGATTACCTCATTTGAAAAATACCTTCCCTTCCTAATTGGATGCAGAGCTCAAATAAGGCAGGCAAACATTTGAATCAACAAAATAATTGCTTGTTATGCAACATCTTTCAACAGTCGTGTAACATTAAATTAGCGGTAATTAACTTTTAAAAATCTCTAATGCAGATGGAAGGTATGATTGAATTGTAAACGTGTACGAACAAAATTATAATAATTCTGTGAAGTAAATTCAAGCAATGGTAACCATCTGCCATTTGGTGATGAGATTTATTTTATTCGTTATTTGTTGACAGAGTAAGCGATTTTTGCATGAGACTATCAACACTGCTAAAGTGGAGTTTAGAAAGTTGTTTTCGATTTCCTTGTTTGCAGCTTGAATTTGAATTCTTTGCTTAGAACCATTGATTTCCTATCAACTGGTAATGAATGGTGAAAATGAAAATACAGGAAAAGAATGTAATAAATAAATTTAAAAAAATGATTAGTGCTTAATCTGGTAACTTTTATTCATTTTTGGGCTTTGCATTCAAATTGCCAGCAGGAAAAAACACCACAACACATAAACAATTTAGACACAGTTAAGAAATAATCGAGTGAATTAGTAAATTAATGAATAATGTTTGTATTTATTACTTCCTGACTTAGGCTACACTCTCTCCCTATGGCTCAACATCTCCCATCCCGTAAAAGCCGGAGACCACGTGTACCTGTCGAACGGGGGACAGAGCAGCGACAACCACGGTGTCGCCATGATCTACAACAAGGGATACTTGAAGATGAAGTTCAAGAACAAGTTGGGAAAGGAATGGGTGACTGGAGTTTATGGAGTGTTACCAGGAAACTGGTACCACATAGCAGCCACTTGGGACCAGGGTGCTGGCCTCTACCTGTACGTCGATGGAACCCGAGCGGATTCTTTCGTCGTACCGAGGGAGGAAAGAGCAAAGGATAACCCCGACTACAAGAACTTTCTCGTCGGGAGGCCGAACGATGCTTCCGTGGTTCTGGGCAAGAACAAAATCTGGGTCGACGAGTTCCAGTTTTGGTCTGCTTTCAGGAACGAGACGCAAATCCGAGAAAGTGGTGGGGCTCCGTTGACATAAATGCGTTGCAAAGAAAATATGCGTTTACTGAAAATGAACAAAAATTAAATAAATAATTGTTTTATGATTTCAAATGATATTTTTTAGCATTTCCAATGTCTTAATTTTCTAAGTTTTGGTATACCATATACTGTTCTGTACCAGGTCCTCTGTACTCCATCAAGCTGCCAATGGACAGAGAAGACATGAAGGACGTAAAGGGGGGAGAGGCCAGAATCGTGGGCAATCCCAGGGTGGTGCCTGGCGTGATAAACAATGCCGTCAGTCTGGACAAGTCCAACTTCATTGATGGATGCTTTCAGAGTGATTCGTGCATTGGCAATCTGAGTCTCTGCCTCTATGGCTTAACAGTGGCTTTCTGGTTGAACTTCAAGTCTGTTGAGAATGGAGCCTACATTCTTTCTACTGGTGATGAAGGACTGAGGATATACATTAAAAATGGACAACTTATTGCTGAGGCTGAACAAGGTGGTAGCAGTAATTGTTTGTGGCAGTGATTATGAGTTGTGATAATAATGGTGATGAGGTTAGGTTAAGTATGATGTCACAAACAGTTAGTTAGTTATAACTTATGATATAATTACTTAGATGATATAAATGAAGATAACATCTTCCAATAATACCGCTTGATGTTAAAACGACCTTTTTTATCTTGTGAATTACCCATTAAATCAGGTGCAAAGGTGTGGCACACCACTTGGCCCAGTACCCCGTCCACAAACAGATGGTACTTCATTGAATGCACCTGGGATCTGACAAGAGGACTGTCATTCTTTGTGGATCAGAATCTGGTGAGTCAGTCCGAGGTATTCCAAAGCAGAAGGACGACCACCGGGGGGGACGGCCACCTGTACGTCGGAAGTCCGGGACCGGATCACCCCGAGGGGAGGAAGGCCGACATCTTCATCGATGACCTTGAACTCTGGTATGGAGACAGGGCGAGGCTTATTCGACTTGGATTCATATTAAGAGGTGGTTATCGTTTCAATATCTAAATTATTTAAATGATGTTTATGTTCAGTGTTGATTATTATTTGATTAATAGTGATATTATTTAAATAATATTTAGAACTTCAAGAACTTATTATTAGTTGATTATAAAATTTATTATTACACCTTGAAACATGTTTATAAGTTCAATGACTTTCTACATAAAAAAAAACTTACAATAATGACAAAAAAAATTAATAATGACAATGATACTTTCCAGGCAGACCATGGATGCACTACATCTCCTTTGACCAGTGGACTGATGACAATAAACCTCTGCATTCCATCTTGAACATCGAAGTCTCGGGCACAACAGGTCGTTCATCTGGAAAGTTGGGCGAATCCCTCAAGCTGGACGGAGGTTATGCTTCCCTGGGCAGACAGGAAGACACCTGCTTTGGAAACCTGGATGTCTGCAGACAAGGTGCCCTACTCACCTTCTGGATTAAGCCGATCAGTCTTGAGAATGGGATGGACATTATCTCGACTGGAAGGTGCTGGAATGATTGATTGATTGATCAATGATTGATTGGTTGTTGTGATTAGTACAATCAGTAATGCAGATAATTTATTTTTATTAACTACTGCCATTTTCATCCAATTTCATAGCTTTTAGGCTTGATGAATATAAAGAAAGATTCTGCCAATGGTTTTCTCTTAATTTAACTCTGTTTCAACACCTATTACAACAGCAACGGAATCAAATTGAGGCAGGTAGAGAACGGCAAGACGAGCATCACGGCCAAGACGACGGCTCACGAATGGCACTTGGAAACCAACAAGATCCGATCGAACGAATGGCAGTTCCTGGAAATCGAGTGGCACAAGAGCACCGGCCTCAAGCTCTTCATCGACCAACAGCTGGTTGCCTCCACCAATGCCACCGTCCCCCGTGCCGGCCTCGACGACGCCAACCCGGAGAGGTACAACTTCTACATCGGCAGAGGGGATGGCACTCAGACGGGCTCCCACTACGGATCGTTCTTCGTCGACGAGTTCCGCTATTGGTTCGCCAAAAGGGACTACCTCGGGATCTTCAATTACATTCAAAGAGGTGGGGTTTATTTTACTTTTATTTTTATTAATGTATTTAATTTAATATTATTGTTAATAGTTGCACTAGTAATAATAATAATAATAACAGTATTAACTGTTAGTCATTGCTTTTTAAAAAAGCTAACCTTTCGAATAGAATCATTTCTCATGCCATTTCTCTGTCGTTACTCTAGGAACTCCACAGCGTCTGCAGATCAGCATGGATCAGCTGGACAGAGGAACCATTGGACAGAGCAGACTGGACATGGTTGCCCATAATAACCCCGTCCTTGTTCCTGGAAAACTCAACAAGGCCATACAATTTGACGGGAACAAGCAGTACCTGGATGTTGGAAATTTGGACAACTGCTTCGGAGATTTGACCAAATGTTTTCATGGCTTTACTGGATCGTTCTTCTTCAATTTTAAGGAGCACAAAGATGGCAAGTCCAACTTATTATTTTTATCATTGTTTACTAGCTACACAACATTTATTAATCATTGAATGTTATCATCTAATGTAATTATGTGGATTATTGATTGCATAATATTACTTAACCTTTAACTTTATTTCTTATCTGGTAATTCATAATTATATAATCCACCAGTCATTATTATTTTCAATTTAAAATTTTCCACATCACAATGAAATATTTTAAGATAGGAAATATTTCTTAACCAGGAGTCTATTACTTTTCAAACGGTGGTGGTGTGAGCATGTTCGAAAAGGACAGTCGATTGTTTGTATCCATCGACAGGGGCAACCAACTCTGGGAAGTCTCCATACCCAACCCGGAGAGAAATGTTTGGCACTTTTTTGAGTTCACCTGGCATCCGGACAAGGGTCTGGAGGTAAAATGGCGTTATTATAAATGAACAATACTAAGCAACTAGTTATTAATACTAATTTATTAATTAATGCCAATAATCATGGTAAGTGTGATGTTAACATACAATAATAGATTATAATAATAATAATAATAATAATAATATATGATATACTTATCATTGACCTTTTTTTTTTTACACTTTTTCCTCAGCTATACATGAACAATGAGCTTGTCGGAAGACAGCTAACCCCAGCCAATCTCTCAACCAGGAGGGGTCCAAAAGGCAACTTCATTGTGGGGTATGCAAATGCCAGGGACACCCCCCTTCACAGTGCCAACGGTGCCAATGGTCTTGTAGATCAGTTGGAGGTTTGGCAGAGTCACAGGGATTATCTGATGGCCTTTGATTACATCCTCAGGGGTAATTATTATTATTATTATTATTATTATTATTATTATTATTATTATTATTATTATTATTATTATTATTATTATTATTATCATCATCATTATTATTATCATCATCATCATCATTATAATTTTATTCAAAATCAAACTCAGCTAAAGAGCTGGACAAAATTGCCAAGTCTCATCAAGAGATTAAAAAATCATCATCATCATCAGGCTTTAAAAATAAACAATATCTAAATAAAGAAAAATGTATTATTATTATTATTAATATTATTATCATCATCGTCATAATGATCATCATCATCATCGCCGTCGCCTCAATTATATAATGCAAATTCAAAATTTTTTTCTTTCTCTCAGGTCACATCCAGCATTACAGCTTTCCAATGGAGAAGGAGAAAGGAATCAAGATCCTCCATCCAGACTTTGACATCACCATGCACAACGGGGCTCACCTGGTGCAAGGGAAAGTGGGAAATGCCATCCAGGTTGGAGATGGTCATTACTTGACCTTGGGAGATCAGAGGTCAAACTGCATGGGCGACCTGTCGAGGTGCACTCATGGACTCACGGCGGGCTTTCTCTTCAAGCCCGGCGATAGACCCACCCAGAATGGGTACATTCTTTCGTCCGGTGGTTACTCCTTCTTCTACAAAGATGGACGGGTTGGTTGGGCTTCTTGTTGAGATGATCAGAGAGATCAATTACTCTTATTATTTATTATTAATACTCAGATTTATTATCTAATTGATAATAAGGACTCTCTTAATTTTAATTTAATTTTAAGGGAATTCTTTGTTGTTAACAAGAGTTCATGAATTCTTTTGCTTTTTGAGGTTTCATTCCTGCTCTCATTTTGCTGAATTTCTTTTTCTTCAGTCTTTAGCTTCAACGTATATTGTGATAACATGACAATAATATACACAATAATATATACAAAATTATAAGCCTCGAAAACTTGTTTGCATTTTTCCAGTACGTGACTCGGTTCCAAATGGGGAACGAAGTCTGGGAAGTGACCACGGACAAAATAAAACCTGGGGAGTGGCAGAAGGTGGACCTGTCCTGGGACCAGAGGAAAGGGGTGCAAATTTACGTCAACGGGACAGAGGTCTCCTCGACCACGCACCACACCACGGTACCTACCAAGAGGAGGGATCAAGTGGTGTACCTGGGAAGACCCTCGGACGACATTCCCGACGGACAGTATGGCGAAGGTCTGGTGGATGAGCTGGAATTCTGGTTTGCTGGCAGAGATCACCTGAAAGCCTTTGATTTTATACAGGATGGTAAGTGTTTGTTTATTTGGTGATTTCTCATTTGATGAATATTCAATATTCAATAATCTATTCAAACTCCTCCCACATTTCTCTCTCAGCTTTTGCTTTGTATACCTAGAATAGTCTCTAATACTCCTTATTAAGTGTTTGTTATATAACAAAATATTTTCAATCAATTAATGCACCCGAGGGCTCTTTTTTTTAGACACATCAGTCAGGAATTTGAAGGTTCAGATGGATGAAATAAGAGGCAACCAGCTTCTCAACTCCAACAGGACTGTCTATGTCTACGGGGAGCCCGGTGTCGTCCACGGAATTCACGGGAGGGGCGTCCAGCTCGACGGACGCAACCAGTACGTCGATGTCGGCGGAGAAGCCATCTGCGACGGCGACCTCACCAACTGCCCCAGGGGTTTCACGGGGAGGATAAAAATCCTCCCCCATCAACTTCAGGACAACACTTACTTCATGTCATCACCCTATTTAAATCTCTATCAGCAGGGTGGCCAGTTGGTTGGTGAGGTAAAGACTGATGGACAAGCTTGGAGGACCTACTCAAGCCCTCTGGTGAAGGACATGTGGAACCAGGTGGGTTTGGAGATGAATTTATTAAGTTGCATTAATAAAATTAGTAAAAGGAAATTAACGAATTGACTAATCACAAATGGAAATTATATAATTAATGAATTGACTAATCACAAATGGAAATTATATAATTAACGAATTGACTAATCGCAAATTTAAATTATATAATTATCAAGGTAATTATTTTTCCAATCAGGTTGATCTGTCCTGGCATCCAGCTGATGGACTGACCATGTATGTCAACAATGTCAAGGTCGACGAGAGCCTGATTGCACAAAAGGTTCCGTCCGGAGAATACAACCAGTCGGGTTCCTTCTATGTCGGTCGAGCCGATACGGACATGACCCGAGAAAATTACGCAAATGTGGTTGTGGATGACCTTGAGCTTTATGAAGCTAGGAGAGATTGGCTCATTCCATTCTTGATCAATCCAGGTATGATCATATCAAGCTCCACCAATCAAACTTTTCAAATTTCTGTAATCTTATTTTGTCCTTTCAATTGCATTCTGCATTTTGTGAATTAATTGCTTTAACGAAATATAAAATAGCATGCTTTATGCGATCAATATGATACTGGGTTCAGTTCTATGGTAACATATGTAACATTATCAATAACCATTATGTCCACTATATCCATTAATCAATAATCATTGTGATCATTATATTCATTAATTAATAACTGTTATGCCAATTACATCCCTTAATCAATGACTTAATAATATGCCAAATAGAGGAAGACCAGAGACTCATATCAATGCAAACCATCCGCACCACAACCACTACCACTACCACTCCTCGACCGGGCTACTCGGACAAAAAGTGGACTCTCTTCGATGGAAGATCCTCCATACATTTTGACGGTTCCAATCTCTACGACAACTTCGAAAACACCAACGAGACGATATTCATTCGCTTCCAGACGAACAGGCCGGACGGACTTCTGTGGTACAAGGACGAGCCCGGAAACCAGGGGCATCTGTCTCTGAAGGTAGCATGGAATATTTCCAATTTAGCTGCTCCCTTACAATGCTAATATAATAACTGTAATAACTATTAATAATTAATAATGAAATTATATGAATAATTATTAGTAATGAAATTATAGCGTTGTTTAAAATATCAGAAATTAATGACCTGAAGTTTAGCAGCAGGTTTTGAATTCCAGGACGGACATCTTTATTTCATAACCAACATCACCCAAGGAACTCGCAGAGGACAATCAACATTCAAAATTTCCACCGGTGACGGACTAAATGACGGCAGATGGCACGAACTTCTCATCAATCAGGGAAACGGAATGGTTGGTTTGTTGGCAGACATGGTTGAGTAAAAATGCAGAGATGTGTTTTATTCATTACTTGCTTATTAAGTTCTCATTATTCATCCTGAATCAATGAGTTGAAATTATGATTAGGTGACTATTATTATTATTGTTGTTATCATTATTATTATTATTATCATTATTATTATTATTTTTATCATTGTTATTATTATCGTTATTATTACTTTTTTTTGTTATTGTTGTTGTTGTTATTTTTATTTCAACTGAGGACCAATTAATCTTGTTAAATTCAGAGAAGCATAGTCCTGGACGGTCAGAGGAAGCAGATGGTTTCCGATTCAGACTTCAAGTTCATCTCTGGAGGCGGAGTTTTGCTCGGAGGGGCGCAGAATCCGAGCAGAAACACGTACGGCTTCACGCGGAACAACTTCAACGGGAAAATATCAGATGTTGGTCATTTTTGATTGCATTGTCTATCGGATTTGTTTTTATTTTAGATGTTTATTTTTACTTTAATTATTAATGAGCCATTATAGTTGGGTTTTTTTAGCCGTCGATTTAAGTTCCAGTTACCAGTTTCGATGTTTATCCTCGCAGGCCGTCATAAGCGGCAACAACCTCGGCAACAACAATGTCGACCTCGTCCAGGTGTACGTCAGGAATCCGAACTCTCCCAACATCATCGTCTCCGGCAACGTGACGACCACTTCGGTCAGGCACACCGACGAAACCATCCCGAGGACTGCCTCTCCCGAAGGGGGGGCCACTTTTACCCAGAACTCCGTCATTTGGGTGCCCACTCAGAGAGAGACAAAGGAAGTGGAGTTTGAATTTAAGACTTCTCATCCCAACGGAGTCATGCTGCTCGGGCAAAATAGTCCTGACAACTTCAGGTGGGCCTTGACTGATTTATTATCTATTTGAAAATTTAGGAAAATTCGTTTTTAACCCATTATTAACATTAATGTGTTTACAGTGTGGAGTTGTATGAGGGGAAATTGTACCTGACGATGGGCCCGTCCAGGTATCCGTTCGACACATCGCCTGTCAAACTGAACGACCTTCAGCCGCATCGAGTGAAGGTCGACCTGCCAAACGATCGAACACTGAGACTCGGTCTTGATGGTCAAGAGAAGCTTTACGAGCAACCAAGTCCCCAAAGAAGCTTCCACTTTGGTGACAACCTTCTCGTCGGGGGATATAAAGAGGGCGCAGAACTGCCATGGAAAGTACTGAACAGGGGCTCGGATCTCTTTTACAGGGGGTGCCTGTGGGGCCTGAGGACAAACTCTGACGGGCTGTTCGACCTGGCCGATGTTGCCAGAAGAGCACCCAGAGATATGGGTCTGAGATCTGGCTGTCTTGCTGCAAGCCTCGAGTGCGAGAAATCTCCTTGCAAGCACGGAACCTGCAGAAACCTGTGGAACGATTACTTCTGCGACTGTTCTCAAACCTCGTACCATGGCAGGCAGTGTGAATCGGGCGAGTCGTTTGCATCTGTTCAAAGTTGTGCTTAAAAACATGAAAACTTAAATGATAAGAGTTATTATTGACTCTAACTGTTTGATGTTTTGAAAAGGTCAAAGTTTATTTTTAAGCTCATGTTTTAAGAGTTTTTTATGTTTACTAACAGAGCTACTGTGATGAAGATATTTAGGACTGTAATTAAAACAATCTTTGCATTCCGTCCAATTAATCACACAATCATTGCATTCCAACTGCTACATTTCCATTTTCCACATCTAAATCTTGTCATCTTCCTCTCAGATGCCCAAGTGGCAAACTTCAACGGCGAAGAATACATCTCCCTCAGCTACTCGCCAACTCAAACGACTCACTCTAACGACATCTCCATGAGGTTCAAAACACCCAAGAACAATGGTTTCCTGCTGTCGACGTCGAACGATCAGAATCGAGAGTTTTTGAAGGTACTCATCGAGGATGGTCGAGGGAAGGTGGAGACGAATCTCGGAGGACAGAACAAGGTGACTTTCGTGACCTTGTAACTAGTTTAATAATAATAATAATAATAATAACAACAATAATAATAATAAGTGTTTATTTTCCTCTCATCCAACCATCTAGTATTAATTTTCTTGTAATGGCTCCTAAAATCCTTGGTTTGAAATCATATTCAATTGTATAAATACAAAATAAAACTAATGCTCCATCCGTGGTGATGATGATGATGATGATGATGATGATAAGTGCATTTGTACAATGCCACCGTTTTTTATTCAAATTTTAAAGTTTAATAAAAATTATCTGCTCAGGTGATTTTTATGGACTGCAAGACTCTGAGCGACAACGAGTGGCACACCGTCCAGGTGAAGAGACGAGCAGACGCCATCGAGGCGAGTGTCGACAAGTGCCCCTCGAGTTCAGGTGAGTTGAAGATTTGTTTGACGCTGTTGAAGATTTGTTGACTCAGAGTGTTAATTTATTTTTTTTTAAAAGAACAATTAGAACTTTTTAAAGTATTGGCTTTTCTTACATTAACAAAAACATATTGAGCAAAAATGTAACAGTGGTTATGCAACAATTTTATATTCGTCAAAATTTGGTATTATTATTCTTTTTATATTATTTTGTTTATGTTACTGCTCTTTAATTTATTATTATAAAAATGTTAAATTCCATTTATTTATCTAATACCATCATCTCCTCATTATAAATAAAGTTAAATATTTACTTTTCTCTCACACAAAAAAGTTGAGCTGTCAGGCTCCAACTTCGACCTGAACGTCAACAAAATCTTCATCGGCAAAAGAGCATCGGATGACTATACTCCTTCCTCCAGAGAATCCTTTGCAGGTAGTCTCCAGAACATCGTCATCAACGACCGCAACGTCCTCGATGACCTTCAGTCCGGAGCGACTGGAATCGCTTTCGACTCGAATGTTCAGATCACCAAGTCGGAGCTGGAGAATGCCATCGTGTTTCCTACCACGTTCAGAGAGAACCAGGCTTCGTACCTTGAACTGCCTTCTTTAAAGGTGAGATTACTCAAATTAAATTATTATTATTATTATTATTATTATTATTATTATTATTATTATTACTATCATTATTACTTATGAAAAAATTTTGCAAATATTTTCAACCTCATACATTTTAAAAAGATCTAACTCGTATCAACCACATTTAACCGCCTCTTCCTCCTTCAGAGCATCCATGGAACAGTGATGAAACTCCTGTTCAAAACCTCGGACCCCAACGGTGTGATCCTGTACAACGGCTCACCACCATCTTCACCGTCCGAAGACTACTTTGCACTCGAAATCGTCAACGGGAGCATAATAGTCCTCGTCAACGACAAACCGGTCGTGTTCAAGGGCGACTTTGCAGACGGACACTGGCACTCAGTGGAGTTGAAGCCAGACCCTTCGGCCCAAGACACCCTACAGATCACCCTCGACGGGAGCAGGAAGTTGGCCAAACTCGCCCTGTCGAGGAGTTACTCGGAATTGTACGGGGACTTGTTCGTAGGAGGCGTGCCCGACAATGTGCTGTTGTCGAGGGAGATCGCTTCAAAGAAGAAAGGATACACGGGGTGCATGGCCAGTTATTCTGTCAATGGGAGGGTCTTCGACATGATGGAGGAGTCGAAAAGGAAGACCAACTATGTCACTAATGGCTGCACAGGTTGAGCTTTTATGTGGTTGTTTCATTTTTGTTATTCTCGAAATTGTTGCCAAAGTGGCTGCTAATTAATCACTGATTTAATTGTTTTATTTAATTAATAATTATTTATCCTACCCTGATTATTCCCAGCAGATTTGTTGCAGTTAGCATTAAGATACTTTCAGTTACTGTAAATTTAGTAATTGGTTTTGAATGATGATCTGCTGGGGGCAAACAAATTAGTAGCTTTCAAAATACTTCTCGTGGAGCTCGTTGATGCTTTTGTAACAGAAGTATTGTTTTCAGACACGAAAACCTTCTGCTCTGCGAATGTCTGCCAGCACTTTGGCGTCTGCTCGGAAACTGTCGACAACTTCCACTGTGACTGTAACATGACCTCCTTCATAGGGCACTACTGTGAATCTGGTCAGTGATGAGTTTAAACTCTTCTGGTTCACTTGGTGATAATGACGATCATCATGATGAAGTTACTATCATCATCAGTAATTTCAATTTCATCTTCACTCACAACCCCCATTAACCCAACAGAGTCCGAGGGCTTCAGGTTTGGCATGCAGAGGGGATCGGGAGTGGCCATCCATCGGATCGAACCACCCGTGACCACTTCGGAGGATGAACTGGCATTTGGGTTCATGACCTGGAGAGAGAATGGAACCCTGGTGAGGGTGGATGGAATCAACTCAGAAGACTTCATTGAGGCCAGAATGGTTGGTAAAATTGGTCAAATTTATTGGTTATTGAAATTATTTAACTACGTGTAATAACCTAAAAATGATAATACATAGTAATATTGATTGATGTTGTGGGTAATTTATGCAACATTAATAATAACCACATTTACTTATTATTATTATTATATTATTATTATTATTATTATTATTATTATTATTATTATTATTATGCATTGTAATTAATTTTTTGTTATTACAAATTAACACTAATCGTGTGGTACTAAACAGACATTTAGTTTATGCATTAAACAAACCATTTAGTTTAAAAATCACCTGCTCTTCAATCAAGTATCGTGATTATGATTCCCGCTCAGGATAAGGGAAGTGTGGCAGTGGACTACAACGTTGGCGACGGAGTGAAAACACTGGTGGAGGAGAGGAAACCATTCAACGACGGAGCTTACCATTCTGTGGCTTTTAAGAGGAGCGGTGGATCAGCCACTCTCAGGGTGGATGACTTGTCTACTCAGGATATGACTGGTTGGTTGTTATGAATATTTATGAGGCTGAATGTTTAACTGTGGTAGATGCTTAAATCAATATCAATATCGATAATACAATATCAATAATACTATGCAGTAATAAATTTCAATAATACAATACATTACATGTGGTAGATGTGGTAGGTTATTGTGGTAGATGCTTTGTTTATTGTAATGGTTATATTAATTATTCTAGGTTATAGTTATCATTAGTTATCATAATCATTGCTGGTGTTATTATTATTATTATATTATTATTATTATATTATTATTATTATTATTATTATTTATTATTATTATTATTATTATTATTATTATTATTGTTATTATTATTATTATTTCTTTAGTTCCTGCCTCTGGTTCGAGCAAGTTTGACAACATGAATGTGTTGAAAATTGGTGGAACCACGGAGACGATATCACAGAAGGTCATCAACCCATTCGATGGAATCATTGCAGGTTAACAACTAAACCAGTAAAAATATAAACAAATTTGGAGGGTCTAATTACATACAATATTTTAATAAAATTATTGAATAATTTATTATTAACAATTATTATATCAATGAATTTGCTATAATAAGCTTTACAAACCAGATCACTAAATGAATGGATTGATTTATTACTTGTAATTATTTTTTAAAGGAGTTTATCTGAACTCTCGTCGAATCATCGACGACGGATTGTCAGGAAAGTCGAAAGTTTTGACTCGCGGTGACATCCTGCACGCGAGTCATCCGTTCGTCGTCTCTAAGCCGTAAGTTGATTTACTCGCCTGCCAAAATATCGACCCCATCAATTTGTAGGCGATGTTGCCCTGTAACAATGCAATGCGTCTGATGTTTAAAAACAGGTGCTTGAAAGGGTGGAGGTTTTGTGTTTTTATTTCTTGCCTGCATCTTCAGCGATTCTGCAATTCAGAAAGTTTTAATCATGTGAACTCATTCTATTATCATACATTATGTAAATTTTAATGCTAATCATTTTATTATCATATATTATGTAAATTTTAATACTACTTATTCTAATTCCACCGATGGGACTTAATTAACCATTGTTATCATGCTGCTGGATTTGCTGTGAATTCATTTATTTTATTTTTATTTTTTATTTATTTATTTGATTAAAGTCCATTAAAACATTTAAATGATTAATTTAACGGTACAACTTACCTCAGGGCTGATGACCTGGAATCAAGACCGACCACTGAGTTTGATGATGATGATGAAGAAGATGATGGAGGGGGAGTCATTTGGAGTTCAGAATCCCTCTTTACCGATCTCGAGGACGGAGCGCCCCAGACCGCTGCCGTTTTTGGTGTACCGGTTTCCGTTGTCGGGGACTCTGCGAGTGAACCTCGGGCTGCAGGGGCTGCAGGAGCCATGATTGGATGTTTGATCGCAGTGAGTTCCATCATGTGGGCGGCTTACAAAATCAAACCGGGCTGGTTCAAAGCTGGTTCGAGTGGCGTCCTCAAGATAACTTCGACCTCTAATGCCTACCAACCTGTGGTGACCAAGGACGTGAGCATGACCGGTATGGGTACCGGCGAAGGAGTCGACGGTGGTGGCTACACCATCGAGTCAGCCAACCCTATCAAAACTTCGACCACCTTCAGTAACTCACAGTTCAATTCCAATGTCAAGGTAGAGAGCAAAGTCAAGACGACTTCAGATATGTCGACGACGCAGGGAGCTAAAAACGGTGCCGTAGAGTTCTCCGGAACTATCAACAGAGGAAATCAAACTGACTTTGCTGAATCAGACTTTGGCACTGCAAAATCTGGCAAGACCATGAATATTTACGACACCACCGATGCTTATTCCAACCCGAGTGGCGTTAGGACGTTGCCTGGCAACCATGGTTACAGTTTTGATGAAGGCGGCTTTTCTTACAATCGGTCGGCCAATCAGAGGCTCAGTCCTGCCCCTGTCCATTTCACTGATGGCAGTCAGTACCAGATGAGGAACATGTCACTCAACTACAACAACTACAACCAGTTCAACCAACCACAAGATGTTTTCTTGCCTCCACCAGCGCAACAACAACAGTTCATGACTCAGCAACAGCAGCAGTTCTTGATCCAACAGCGTCAACTACAGCAACAATTACAACAACAGCAGCTTCTTCTTCAGCAACAACAGCAGCAACAACAGCAGCAACAAACCTTTCAGCATAGCTATTCACTCGGTTCTTCTGCAGCCAGTACCATGCAGCAGCCAAACCTCATGTCTCCCGAGGAAATAAGGGTCGATTGCGTTCAACTGACGACCAACGGCAGATACGTGGTCACCGGTTCGATCCACGGACCCCCACAAATTTGGGATATGAAGGTGGGCTGTTTATAAATTATTATAATTATAGATTCAATGATATCGTATTAACTAATAATAACTTTCTGTAAAAGAAATAATAGGATTTTATTGAATAATTGATTAATTATTCACCTAATGAACTGCTCTTCCAGACCGGTGAATTGATTCGCATCATGCAAGGAGACGACATCAGCTCAACTGACCTTCACCTGGCAAATGGCGACACCCTTCTGATTGGCCAGGTTGCCGACCAATCCCTGGGAAGCATGTCGAGAGGCGGATATCCTGCCACACCGCTTCCACCCGGGAACTACAGAAGATTGCAGGTGATTAATTGCAATTACTCCAACAATTTGTTAATTTTGAAATTTGAAAATTATCTATTTTCTGTAAATTTTAATTGTTTGACAAATAAGAAACATGGAAATGCATAATCTTAAATTATCCTGATGCCATCAATTTGATGATTCAACTTTGCCTTTCCACACCATCCTTCCAGATATGGGACTTCAACACCGGCAAGCCGATGGAGATGAGGAACAACGAGTTCTGCACTGCCAGCTGCCTCATGAACGACGGGGACAGAATGGTTCTCGGGAGGACCGAGAAGATGGGCAGAGGGACGACCATCGTAATCTGGGACATCTTGGGCAACGAACCGATCAGGACCATCTCTTGGCCGGCATTTGTCGGATCCTACGACGATCCTCTCTCTTTTATCACTCTCTCTAAGGATAACAGGTGATTATCTGGATGAGACAATTCAGTGCAAAGCAATCATTGTAGGCATGGTCTCTTCATTGTGTTTAAAATAATTTATTATTATTAGTGTCTTCATCTTCATAATTTATTATTATTAGTGTCTTCATCTTCATAATTTATTATTATTAGTGTCATCATCTACGGCACCCCGAGGAAGATGAAGATGTAGATGATGGTGACTCGTCAAAATAGCCCCGTCAAAACAGCACCATCAAAACATAAAACTCATTTCATTTAATCAAATTTGAAATAAGTTATCGGTTAATGTCTTCAACTCATATAAATATTTTTTTATAAAGATACATTGACGGGGATGTTTTTACGGGGCTATTTTGTCGCCGGGCTATTTTGACGAGTCACCATCATCTACATCTTCATCTTCCTGTTAAAGCTTTCAATGTCTCAATATCTACGATGCTTTGATGCTTGTCGATGCCATGGGTGTGGCACTATATAAATGAAACCATTCCTTTACGAAACCCCTGATGGAAACACCATCCTAATCATCTAGCTATGAAATGGATGTTAATCTGTAACAACTTGTAAAAGTAAAATGGTAACATGACTTTTAACCTTAGCTTTAACCTTAAACCAGGTACATCCTGGCTGGAAGTCAGAACTCCTCGGATGGTTCTGCCAACTACGTAACCTTTGACCTCACCGTGACCGATTACGATCGTCTTCCTCCGAACGTGGTCAGCTTCAATGCTCAAGTGGAAGTGACCGCCATGTTGGAAAATCAAGAGGCTGTCACTGGAACGAGAATAGGTTGTTATTGTTGTTCTTGCATTTATTATTCGATGTTCATTTATGATCACGTTCAAATTATAATTTGTTTATAACAACAGTCAAATTATATCTGATTATAATTTGCGACAACATTCCAATTGTAATTAGCTATTTACACTTCATTATTGATTCGATTATTAATTAATAAAAATTATAATTACTAATTTTTTGATTGCTTTTATTCAACATTAGTCGAATTATTTTCATTTATATCATGATCCTTATTACTACTATCCACTTAACTATTCAAAAAGGTGAACTGGTAATCTGGAGTCTTAGGACAGGAAGGGCACTGAGGCAGTTGGTGACTCCGTCGTCTGATTCTGGCGGCAACGTGGTGGAATCTGCCCACAGGGGTGAAGTGACTTGCCTCTGCCTCTCGAAAGACAGTCAGTACCTCGTCTCGTCCTCCGCGGACGGAACTCTGAAAATCTGGAACATGGAGAATGAAAGACTTGTCAGGGCACTTCTGGGACATCAGGATGAGGTGAGGCAGGGATGATGATTATAATGACTGTGACGGTGATGGTAGAGATGATGACGAAGTTGATGATTCATTAACGTGGTAGATAAATTTGTGCGAGGCTGGCTTTTAACATTCGACAATAATCTTGACATCAAGAGGAGATTTCACTAATCCAATCCGTTGAACCCAGGTATGGTGCTGCACCATATCGAACGACAACGAGCTCGTCGTCTCCGGATCGCGCGACAACACCATCAGGCTGTGGAAGGTCGAGGACGGTGGTGCGATGACCTCCATTCAAACGGGGGTGAACGTCTTCCGAGTGCTCCTCAGCAACAACAAGAGGACCGTGGTGGCACTGGCCGATAAGTTTGGATCGAGGAAGCTGGTGATGCTCCAAGTCGTCAGGACGAAGGTCAAGAGCACCTCAGGGTCGAGGGCCACGTCCCCCATGGGGTCGTTTGCATTGGATTCAAATTATAGATATTAAGGACCCAACCATCCAGTATTGGTCAACAATTCGACTTTGCAGATCTGCTGGGATTCAATAGCACTTTGGATTGGTTTGGATTTAAGGACTTTTGATTGCTATTTAAATTATAGAGACTATTTTTTTCATGTTTGTTCTCTTGCAATTTCTTAATCGACCCTTCGTCCCCGAAGAAACTGGAAAGAAAATTGTGATGGCCAGTTTGTATTTAAAGCAAAATCTTTTATTTTAAAATCATTAATTTCAAAATGAAGACAATGAGGCTCAAATTTTTCCATGGCTTCTTTTACCATCTCGTCTCTCCAGGTGATTTTACCATCTCCTTCATCTGATTGGATCGATCATCATCTGATTTTTGTTTTTTTTTTTATCAATTCAGTCCATTTGCAATTATTTTAAATTCTTCAGACTGATTTTGCAATTCATGTTTTTTAGTGCTGCCAATTTTAAGCTCACATTAATGAGAAGTAGTAGTTCATGACATTTATAAGCTCAGATACTAGAATTCCTTTGGTGTGGCTTTCATAGGCAGTGATGCTGTGCTTTGAATTAATCATCTTTTTAATGTTTTATCTCAATATTGCCTAATATCTTTTTAATCAAGGGCCATTCCCAACTCTTAAATGAATTTTCTGTACATTATAAGCTTGCATAGCTGCTTTTGAAGCCCCTAATTGCCGACGAAGACTATCATTGCCGTCCCAATTTATTATTTAGTTTTGAACATGTTTTGCTTCTGATTTTGATTTTGTTCATTGGCTGCCATCACCGCCACTTTTTGAATTGAAAGTAGTTGGGAGACTAGTTTGACCCAGTTTGAAGTTTAGTTTGTTATCTCCTTGTTTTTGTTGTCTGTTAAGTTTCTGTTCTCCCTGAAGATCAAGTGTGCCTTTTGTCAGAAAGTTGTTATTGTTCAAACCATGTTGAAATTTTCCTGGAGCTTATTGTACCTCACCATGTTAGCTTTCCTTGCTTTGTTTGAATCACATTTTCAAGATTCATTTCAAGGTTATGTTCTTTCTATTTTTTATCATTTTGGTGTTATTTGGTGGAAGCTGTCTGGGGTCTAAAGTAAAATTTTGAATCTCCATTTTCAAAAATTATCTTTATTGTTATATGTTATTTCTCTTATTGCTCATTCATTATTATCGTTGTTGCTACTTGGCTTGATTTACGATGCCTTTGATGATGTGGAACTTTGCTTACCATTTTCATAATTCTTATTTATTTAACAGGGGAATTTTGTAAATAACAAAATACCACTGAAGCGTTGCTAAATTAGTGTCGATGAATTGATAAATTCACGAATCAAAACTTGAACAAATGCCTTGAGAAAGTCGTATGACACAATCTCATTTAATTTTAATCTGAGTGCAAGAGTCAATGTCTCTCTTGGGCGCTGAAGTGCTCAGAGCATCCAGACATAGTGTTGTAAAGTTATAAAATAATTTGGGCTCGATACTTGACGTTTTGATTTAACTTTGTTAAGAGAGGATGGTGATTGAGATCGAGTGCGGGGATGGCCCAATGCTGACGATTTGCAGTTTAAAAAATAAACTTGTTTTAACGAAAGCACAATAGTTCAATATAAACAAATACTCTGAATTTCACTTTTTTTATCTTAAGGTAAGAAATATTTAAAAATGAAAAATAATAGGCATAATGAATTTTGACAACTTTTAATTGCCAGCCAGGTAAATAATATATGAACAAGACTACCTCTGACTGCGCGACGCTCGAAATTATATTAGTTTAAACAATGCCAGACAGTCTTTTAACAGAATACAGGAACAAGTTTTTTGAAAGCCTTTCGCAAATTTTAGAAGACGAACGATATTTTGACGTTTACATTTTGTGCAAAAATGATAAAATGCTCGGAGCACACAAAGTTATTATGTGTTCAGCATCTTCGTTCTTTAAGTCGAAATTTGAATATGAAGCTTCCAGTACTACAACTAACACAGTGCTACTGACAAATGTTGACTCCATCATCATGGAGATAATTATCAAATTCATTTACTCGGGTATGCTGCCAACCAAAATATGCTTAAAAAAAGTTATTACTTCAATTAATGAATTTTACTGAATTTGTAGGGATGCTTTCCATAACAGAAGAAGTTGTCCAAGATCTTTTAATAGCAGCAGATTTTATAGGAGTTTCATTTATTGTTTCAGAATGTTGCAAATTCCTTAGGCTAAATTTTGATCCCACCAATATTATTGGTTTGTAAAAGCAATTTACGTTATTTATCTATTGCTTGATTACTTTTTTTACTATCTTATTGTCTTTACAAATGGCTAGGTATTCATGGCTTAGCCAAGCAGATGAATTGCAAGATTTTGGAAGAAAATGCAGATCATTTCAGGAATGTAAAGTTCTTAGAAGTGATAAAAAATGAAGAATTTTTTGAAATGTCTTCAACTTCATTGATGGAATACTTATCGAGCAGCAATCTTCACGTGGAATCTGAGCAGCAAGTATTCGTTCATCTCGTTTAGCCATAGATCAATTGCAACATATGCACTGACAAGTTACAAATAACTTAAATTAAGAATTAATGATAACTCCTTGAAAACATAAATTGTATAAAATCTTATATCAATTAAAATAACCATTGAAACAACTTAGTATCACATAACAATAATCTCACAAAATAATAAATTGACGAGCATTGAATTCAATTCAAAGGTTTTAGAAGCGGCCATAAAATGGATACTGAAAGACACTGGCAGAAGAAGACATTTCACAGACATCATGGATACCATCAGAATCCCATTACTTTCACAAAAGTTCCTTGAAAACTTTATGGAAAATTGCCAAGACAAGTGGCTTAAAATATTTTTAGCTAGATACATATCCAAAGCCTCATTGCCAAAAGGCCATCAGTTGTCGTCGGTGCAAAGGAACATGTTGTCTGAGAAATACGTCTTCAGGAAGTGCATCAAGAAAATGGCTTATGTCATCGGAGGCCACATTCCCGAAATATGGTCGGACAACAGCACCCTCAACGCCATAGCGTACTTCGACTCCAACCAGCTGAAAACCACCGGAAAAATCGGCCTCCAGAGTGCCAAGTTGAACGAGGCGAGGAGCGGACACTGCACGGCCGTGGTGGACAAGAAGGTGTTCGTCTTCGGGGGAGAAGACAATTCTATCATGCTCAACAGCGTCGAAAGTTGGGAAGAAGATGATTCCAGCTGCTGCTACTTGCCTTCCATGACCACTCCGAGAGTCTGGGCTTCGGCGTGCTCCGTGGCAAACCTGATCTACATATTCGGCGGACTCGTCGACGGCGCTACCATAGAGAGAAGGATCGACATATTCGACAGTTGGACCAATACTTGGCAGACTCCTGTGAGCATGCCTGACAACTTCAATGCTTGCTATGCAATGGGAGTTGTCTTTGTCAATGGTGAGATTTCATTCTTTTTATGAAGAGGTACATTGCATTGCGTAACAGAGATTTTTGTATTTATAAGTGGATGAAAAATGCTCTGCGGGACTTAAGCAATTTATGAGAATATATTCAGTAATGAATTAAATTGATGCTCATCTCAGGCCTGATATACATTATCGGAGGCATCAACCAATATTCTAAGACCGAAGACCAGTGCCTTGCATTTAACCCGGTCACGGAAACTTTCGACAGAATCAGCAGCTTGCACGAACCCAGAGCCAAGTTCGGCATCTCGGAGTTGAACAATTCCATTTACGTGGCCGGCGGTGTCCAAGAGATGCCTCTCTCGTCGGTCGAGAAATACTCAATAGACGAGGTATCAGCTTAGGAAATGTGATTGGATCATTAAACAAGTGAACATAAGGTTTCCATATTTCTAGGAAAGGTGGGAACACATCGCCCCGTTGATTCTCCCGAGGTGTGGCTTGGGCATGGTCGCCATGGGCGGAGAACTTTTCGTGCTAGGGGGCGAAAATACGACGAGCACCCTAGGCCATCGTTCTTGTTCCCTAGAGAGTTACAAACCAGAGGAAAACAATTGGGTTAGCTTGAGGTGTGATCTTTGCCAGAGGAAGGACTTTTGCATGACGGTTGTTTGATGACTTTGTTGTATGCTCGTGCATTTCCGCATCATCATCAGTGATGCAATGATCTAGTCAACTTTTTCATATCATTAAATTATGCTTCTCTTGGTATCAAAATTTTGTTTATTCAAAGTGACAGAAAGGCAAAAAAAGCTATTAAAAAGAGCTTCAAAACATAAATTCATCAAATTTTTGAAAAACATTTTCAAAACAGCCCCAAATTAGATTAACAATAGAAAGCTGCTTTGGCATTATATTAAATCAAATACAAAAATCAAATGTACAAATTTAAAAAACACTTGAAATCTGAAAGATGTCATGAAAATCTATGTGGCTGACATCAGAGAGGCAGTTCGTAGAAAGATGAATTCTGGCAGTAGCTAAACATCTGAGGGATTGTTGGAATGGAACTTCAGTCTTGAATGGATTTCATACGTTGCCTGTTAAATTGCAATTTAATGGCATTAGATTCGAAATGGTAGCTCTCTGCAAAGTAGACATTCTAATTATTCTAATATTCCACGCAAGAAAAGTTCAAATAACTTAAATGGTAAGAACATTTAGAGCAATCTGTTGTTCTCTGTCATCTTCAAGTAGATCGATTTCCCAGTGTGGCTCCTCATCGACAGCTTCGAAACTGTACATCGGCATGAGGTGATGCCGAATCCTTTCCATTCTACTGCACAAAATTATTTTTAAATGAAGGAATTGTCTCCATGATGTGAGGATCATAGAAGCGTTAAACAAATGGATCACAGCTTAACAAAATCAATTCAAAATAAGCGAATAAGCACAAAGAACAAAGCAAATCAGACCAATGATTCACTCAAAATGACGTTTAAAGCATGCATTAAGGATACCATGCAGCTGAAAGTAGCATATTCAACTCACTGATTTCTTCTGATAAATATTATTACCTGACAAGGCCGATTGAGCCAAATATTATCAACATTAGTTTGAAAATCATTGTGAAATATGTGAAAATTATACATTCAAAAATTGAAATTCGATACTCTTGATGCAATCAAACTTAAAATAAACTTACCGCTACTGAAACAATCCCCAAGCATACAAATACTCCAAGACCGATCAAAACATAGAGAAAATCGCGCATTGCATCAGAAGTTGGGGTAGCTAAAGTTTGATTAAAATTTGTAAATAGGCTGCCATTCGACATTATATCAACCGTCAGGTGTGACGGTACCGCTTTATCCGCGAGATAAGTTATAGTAGATCTACTTATCTCATTTTGGCTTTCCATCTTCACGCACGGTTACTTTTAAACGCTAGATCGTAAACATGATTAGAAACGTTTTAAAGTGTAATCAATTTTAAATTAATTTAACAATAATATTAAGTTTACAATTAAAAAAATTAAATTTGTTTAAAATTTACAGTTTGCTAAAACATTACTTATCTTTGTTGACAGGGATACCCGAGCGCGAATTTCGATTGACTATTGTTAGGATATTTAAACCTAGCTTGAAAATGCCTTTATTAAAAGTGCTCGTCATTTTGCTTTTAATTGCGACACCCGATGCGTTTGGTTTTTGGTTTTTCGGTGGAAAAAGCTCAGAAGACACAACGAATGATGCCCAGGAAAATACTCTCGAAGCAGTAAATAATGCAAAAGACCCAAAGTTTAAACATGTACCTTTTGAAATCAAGACAGTGGACGAACGTCTTTTGCAAGAGTCGCTTTCTATAAGTCAACTCAGCCAGTTGGACAGTTGCTTCCACATGGTTATTTTGAAATTTGTCATATGATCCACCGAGAATTTGAAGATAATTATTATTATATCAATTAACCACATGAAATGCTTTATTTTTCCAGTATTTTATAGTCACTTGATGCATGGAATTTAGAAAGTATTTTAAAATGAATTGCATCATTTATAATTTATTCTATTAATTTCGTGCAAGCAGTACTAAATTTTTTACTTGAATTATTTTAAACGTAAATAATTGAACTAATAACGCAACTGTTAATTCCTTGCAGGTAATGAGTGAGTTAGAGGGCTCCTGCATATCCATGTCTGAAGAGGAATTGTCGAAACTGTCAGTGAGGCTCATGAATTGCCAGTCAAGAGTGGAAGGACGTAGAACTTACCCGTGCACCTCTGACATGGTGAGTAATAATTTTTCAATGAGTTTCAACGCTTCAAAAAGTAATGTTGATGAAAGTTTATTTTGTAAAAATCTATATAAAACTCATTTAGTTTAACTGGAATTTTTCAACAGGAACTGAAGGAATGCACAAGTGCCATGGATGAAACCGTGTGGAATGCCTATCAAATCATTTCCAACAGAGCGAGAAGCGTCTGCTATCAAATCAGGCATCAGCAGTTTAGACTGAAAACTGAACTGACTGTCAACAGATTGGTTGAATCGTCTGAGGAACAACTGAAGAGTCTCAGAGAAATGGAGGTTTAGACCTTTCATATTTAAGTAATTGTAATTGTAAAAATATGTAACCGTGCTTGCGGCAGCTGGGTTGTGAACATGAGACATTGAACCCTCTCAACTAGCTTGTATATTTTTCTTTATGTTTTTTTTAAAAACTCTTTTGTTGGTTAAATTACTAAAAAAATTCTTATTTCTAAAAAGTTCATCTCAATGTCACCATAAATATTCAGATTGGCCACATAATGCTTCAACGACTGACAGAAGATGTGATGAAGAGAGTGCAGGACGGACAAGCTACTCTTCTTGACAACCAGCTCGAAATGACGAAAGCTCAGCAACAAGTTGAAGCTCAGATCGAGAAGAACAGACAACAGCTTTTCGAGGAACAGAAACTCATTTCCATGGAGAACGTGAAGCTCATGAACATCGCTGAAAAGATCCAAGATAGTCTTGGTAACTTGGCAATTTTTTGTAAAATATTTTAAATTAGAAGCTTGTCTGAATCTTTGAGACATTGTGTTACCATTTTATTTGTTAATGTAAAATCTTGGCTAATTAAATAAACATTAACATTATTAAACAATTAAATCTAACTTCATCCACACATGATAACATTTAACCGTACAATGCTACCATATTCATTTGCATCGACAGACAATGCAACCGAGCAAATCTCGAACCAAGCTCGCGTCCAGTCGGAAATGCACGTCGAACTGATGGACGACATCGGTCACATCGCCTCGGAAACCAAACGAGTCATCGAGACTCTGGACGAAGGAAGTAATCAGGTCAAGGTCTTGAAGGAGCAGACGGATGAGCACTTCGAAGACGTGGTGAAGAATCTCAAGGTCATCAACGGTTCGGTCGTGTACCTGGCGGAATTGATTCGAGACGTTCAGGACTTTTTCCACGAAAAGATGGACATCGTGTCTTTTTACATCAACACGAGCGGTTGGAACATTTACTCTTGTTTGCAAATTACCGTTTACTTATCGTGGCGAGTAGTCGATAGATTATAGTAACGTAATGCAGAGCTGCTTCTATGATATTGATATTATGTATATTTTTTGTTCAATATACTTAAATATTTCACAAAATGATGAACAAAGATCATGTATTTGAAATTGGTCATCAATAATAAAAATATCACTAACTAATAATATTTAAGGTATTACATTAACATATATTTAATAATTTATTAAACAGATAGGGACAGTACTAACTAATGATATTTAAAGGTAATATATATTAATATGTTATTAATAATTAATAAATTGTTAATTAGGTAAGGACATAGAGTTCCTCTTGAAAGTCAGCCTCCACATCCTGTACGCGTTCGGACTTCTCATTTTACTGGCCTTCTTCAACATCCACTCGATGTTCAAGCTTCTGCTGCTACTTCTCGTCTTTTGCAACATTGCTTCGCATACTTATTGCGGACAGTCACTTACATTCTCCAGCCTCACCATGGCTTTGCTCTTCTTCATCGTCGGTGAGTTTCTTATTAAGTTTCTGATGGTGATGTTAGTAATGATTCAGATGATTTTAAGAGTAACAGAATGTGAAGTTAATATGCAAGATTAATAATAGAATATGAAATATAAGAATATTAATATACTAAAATGTGAAATGTAAGATTACTAATATTTACATTCATTTAGAATAATCATTACTCTAATAATAGATTATTTAAATGAATAATTGCATTATTAACAATCCAGCATAATGGACTCTACGTTACAATGAAGTAATCATTTTTCAATTAATTGTTTCAGGCTATTACATAACACCGGTCAGCCATATCAGGAAAAGAACTGAGAGGAAAGATGGCAAGGCCATCCGGGATTATTCGACCGATAACACCGAGTGAGAATTATTTGAATCAATTTGCATCCAATTCATAACATGTGACATTAATCCTTAAACTCTCATTGATAAGCAGAGTCAGGCAGAACACAGATGATGATAAAGTTCAAAGGTATCTGGAGGCTCTGAAGATGCTATCAGAGGAAGGTGAGCGAATGAGTCTGGGTGGATAAAACAATGGGCGGATGAATGAGTTTTTCGGATGCTCTCAGAATATCTGGTCTCCATTAATTTGGAGGATTCATTAAATTACGACTATTATTAACAGTAAATCTCAATACAGGGGCCGTTCGCAAAATCCCTCGCCATGGAACAGAGGATTTTTCCAGCGAAGAGAACGACGATGTGGATCATGGGTTGACTTTCCCAGATGCTCTTGGTGCAAACACCTCTTTTCTTCCCTTAACCCCGAGCAGGCAAAGAAGAAGATCAACCACAAACAGCCCTGCAAGAACTGTGAGTTTTCTTTTGTCTTCATCAATAATCTATTTATTTCAATATTTTATTTTATGACTTTTTAATAGGTCTTTTTAAGTTGACATTCAGTCTGAGATTATTTATTTGACTTTATGGAAGTTTTTTTTTGCGTAGCATGTTTAATCGCGGTCAATTTATTAAACTTTATTTTTATTTTGTCATTTAATTTGTTTAAATTCTGTCTTTAATTAATTTCTTGTCATTCAACAGCCGAAGAGTGTGAAGAGACATTTGTTGAGAGATTTTGATCTGGCAGAGCTTGAGAGCAGAAGCACCAGATCCAGCAGGAATAATTCTCCAGCAAGAACATCAACTCCTAAGAGGAACAAGAGTCCTTCAAGGATGTTAGTTCTTGAACTTCATTGTTGAGAATTTATTTTTTAATTTGTTATTGTTATTTATTTATCTATTATAATAATTAGTTACGATCTCTATTATAACACTAAGTTGCAATTATATATTCTTTTTTTGGTGAATTTTCAATTTTACAGAAATTTTTAAACTAAACAGGAATGAAAGCTTCTTGAACCGCTCCATTCGTCCCCAGTGCAACTCTCTAACCAGGACTGGTTTGCCGTGCAAACTTCCCTGCCAAGAAGGATCCCCGTACTGCCACAAACACATCAATTTGGCCGATGATAGCCATTTGTGATTTTCAGGCGATTGCATTTGACATATTTTTTATTTACTATGTGATTTTGACCAATCTTTGGGTTTGTTTAGAGCCTCTTTGCAGAGTTTAAAGATCTTTTATTTAATTATAAGCGACATCAGCTGCTGATATAGTCTGAATTGAAACATCATTATGAATTTCACCAGTCAGATGGAATCTTAATTTACATGCCTTCATTTACAATTAATAATTGCATGTCTTGTTCAGAGTTGGTATTTATTTAACTAGTGTCGATGTGCTTCATGTTTAACTATTACTTTTTCGTAGCTTCGCACACTACTCTAAATAAAGTTTCCAGCCTAGTTATGTTTGTGAACGTTAACATTTTTGTTGCTTGTCGGGAGTTCTGTTTATTAATTTGAGGAACACCAGTACTGTATGTCACTTCTAGGAAATAGGTCAGATCTGGATAGAGAATTACCTGATCAATCGTTGCTTTGCAGTTAGAGTGAATGACAAGCTTTCTGACCCAGTGAGGGTTGCCAAAGTGGTTTGCCCAAGGTAGTGTGTTAAATACGTGATCAGAGACTCAGGGGGATGTACTTGCAACATTCCAGTGGTCAGCTCAATAACCAATCTGGGAGTGGTTGTAGATGCCAGATTCACATTCATGGAACACATCCTAACCAGCTGGGATGTTGCTGGTAATCATTGCACGACACTTTCGGCATTTATCTGAAGAGGCGTTTGTTTGTCTCTACAAGTCCCTGGTGAGGTCACACTTGGAATATGCTGTGCAAATCTTTACCGACTGGGTCTTATTGCCTAAATAGAAAAAGCTCAGAGACGTGCAACAAAATTAGTCAGATCTTGTAGGAGTTATGAGAATAGGCTGAGAAAACTGAGGCTTCCATCGTTGTCCTATCGAAGAATTAGAGCCAACATGATTATGACATCAGACTTTAAGTGGATGCTTCGGTAACTTCAATTGTCCAGTACTCACGCCATGTTCAGACCAAAGAACCAGAGGTCACCACCGACTCCTTCGAATTGTTGTTGTTTTAAGTTGTTTGACCTGTGTCGAGATTTCTAATAATAATAAAAAAACTAGTAAATATTGCATGTTGAATAAAGTAAGCAAAAAGAACTAATCTCTACTTTTGTCGTCATTTAATTTTGTTGTTGGAGCTGGGCTATAGTAGGGGCTTGGAAGTTTTGCAATTTTTTGAAATATTTTTTTTTAATCCTTAGGATTTTTTTAAAGATATTTTTAAAATAGGAAACAAGTTCATGGCACTTCGTCTTTAGTGTATCGTAGAGTAAATGAGGTTATCCCCACCCAACTGGCGGTTGCGGTGGTATATTTTACGGTTTAGAGTCTGCCAAAGATTGACTAAATCATTCAAGACAAGATATCATAATCGCCATGCAACCATGGGAGAAAGCAAGGTAATAATACAACCTAATGTAATCGCAACTCCGTCATTGGATTTTTTTAGCTATTTAAGAAAAGCCGAGTCTTTTTAAATAGCTATTCAAACTTTTCATAGGCGTTGATAGATGATTTGTTCACCTTGCTTGGAGTCAGGCCTAAGTATCCAAGGTCATTACTGGACCGGAGTCCCATTGACCTAAGACCCACCTTGTATGAGAACCGCACCATAAATCTAAAGACTTGCCACAGGGAAGGAAATTTGGTGAAGACCTCTTTTCTTGGAAGTCAAACTGATGATTTGACTCGTGTACATGAACAAGAAGCATCAGTTAATGGTATGTAAGTTAAATCAGTTAATGCTAAGGATAATGTAGGGATGTGGTAGAAATTGCATGAATTTGACATTTTTAATTGATAAATAATTAAAGGTATTTTTTGTGTTGCAGCTTCCATATTCAAATAGCTCAATTTCAAATGCTTGGAAATGTAAAAATTTGACAGGACTTTGTTTTCAAGGGTTTTAAAATATTGTTGACATTAGCATTCCGTGACATCACTCCGGGGGGATTAGCAAGCATTAATATTATTTTTTACAATTCATCTGATGTGCCAATTGACTCATTGTTGGGGTCGACCGAAGCGGCTTTGCTTCACATCACAGACTTTAACCACATAACCCAGAAGTGAATTGCTCTAAATGTGTGCCAATCTCTTTCAGCAACACCTTCCTTGGACTTCTAGCAGAAACAAAAAAAACGTTGTTTTGCATCAGAAGGAACCATTGCTGACATCTAAATTGTTCACAGCTGAATCACTCTACATTTGGGTTTAACCTGTTTTTGATGTTGCAGTCCATTTCCTCACAAGAATATTTGTGACATCATCTAGACTTAAAAGATCTTGTTTTTCTCCAAAGCTTATTGTTATTATTATTATTAACTTCACTGTCACTTCTACTCATCTCATCATAATTCCTGCGGAGTTGACGAAGAAGTCATTTTCCACAAGGCACGTTTGGCATGATTACCGAGCAGTAAAGGACCCGGAACTTTTCTTAAGAGGTTCTACAAATGACACAAAGAATCGTCAGGTGGCTTATAGAAAGCCATGTTTTCAGCATAGTCCTCAACTGAGAACTTTGTAGTGCATATCTTTTCTGGTGCTAAGCATTATTGAATTGTTGTCATTGTTCTGATAATTATATTAAATTTCATAGCTGTGAAGTTTGATATTGCTGCAAGATGTTATTGCTAGGGGAAATGTTTTGTTAGAGTTGTTCTTGACAACTTCAAAAGTTTATTCCATCGACTAAAACGAATTGGGGACTCATTTCGGCTTTTTCACGAGGGTCAATGAAGTTTCTGAATGAGATTCCATCAATTGCTATCATGTTTTTGTGCCTTCGATTTGAACTTTTGAACTTTTACCTGATAGTAGTTCGAATGCTTGTGTTCATTTCTAGTTATAATTAAGTTATAGTTAATTATATTTAATTTTTTATATTTTTCTATTTCGCTTTTGTCGCCTGCAGGTTTGTTTGCAAAGAAAAGTCAAAATCACACAACTTTCGTTTTCGTTTTTGTCTAAGTTAATTTTTATAAATTGTTATGAATGCGAGATGATCTTGACGACTGTTTTTTTTTTGGGTATCCACTTTCATTCACATATATCTTTCTGAATATCTTGTGCTTTATTGTTGTTCCTAAGAGTAATTATTTTGGAATTCACTTTGGTTTAATATTATTTTGTCTATGTTAAATTACAGAGCACTAAGCTAATTACATGTTATTATTATTATTATTTTGCTTGGGTGAAATTAAAGCTTTCAATAAGATTGACCTACTATCGCACTAATTCTCTCTGTAGGTGGACGTGTGGATTAGTTATGAGTTTTTAGTCCAATGATTTTTGAGATTATCATTACTCTAATTTTGTGGCCAAGTAAAATGACTAAATAATTGTTTCATCACTTCCTCATTTCTTTCTGAGCATCATCATGTCATGATGTAATGTGCATTAAAACAAATGAATCGGCACCTTTTACCATCGTCTGGGTTAACTGCCTTGAACATCACCTGCAATCATTTGCTTTTGAGATTCCGTCGTTTGTTCTGAATCGCTGTGTTTGTTTCAAGGAAGCAACCATTTAGGTGCCTTTTGTCATTTTCACCATTTGGATTTCATACTTTAGTGAATATGTAATTATTAGTTGAAATGCATTTTGTATGATTTGTCTTCATTCCCCATGAGCACAATGCTTTGAAGACCGCTATTGTTTTCCTCACATGAACCTGTAAGTGCCTAGAAGTATTGCATGTTACATTGCTTTATTTGTGTCTTACTTCAAGATTGTGTGGTCATACAGTTGTCTGGTGAGAAATTTTGTGGGAGGGAAGAAATAAAAATTGTACAAATCGATCTGATTGTTTGGTGAAATGAAGTCACTACTGCTTGAAGTCGTCGCTGAACTTGATGATAGATGTCGAGGGTCCGTGACGCTGTTTAGGCTTGGAGATCGTTGCGAATTAGTGGGGTGGTTCGTTACTAACTTGGGTTTGGGTCATCCAAACAAAGAACATCCATTTTTCACTTGTTCCCCCTACCCGAGGAGGCCATTTCAGCTTTTTCCAAAGGAGGGCTAACCTTTATAAAACATGAGAGGACCTTTTATTGAATCTGCTCTTTCCCACACATCCCCACCAAAATTACCTCCCCTTTGCAGGGAAATCGGCAATTTGTCATCAATTTTCTAATACATTTGGTCGGACATCGTCTTAAACCCTTCTCAGTATTTTGGGTAAGAGTTTGTTTGCAGTGATGTCGTAAATCCAGCCAGGACCCTGGAAAAACATGGAAAACAAGGAGAAAAAACCTCAGAAAAGGGAGGCTTGTATCGACTTTCCTATCTTGAATATGGAATTAGAATTTATTGCTGTGCAAATGCGATCGAACACAATGTTTATTATCGCAGACGTTGCGAGAGATTTCTACTCTACCTTGGGGATGTCGTTTTATTAATCACATGAAATTAATTATATAATGTTTTTTAATTAATGCTCGAAATTTGTTATATTAATTGAAAAAGTTAATAAATGCTAAAGATTTATTAGCGGTTTATTAAGCTTATTGAAATTTATGCTATAATTTCAAATAGCCTTTAGAATGATTTACTGGGCTAGCAGAAGTTATCAATCAGCCCCTTATCGACCAACCGAAAACAATCAGATCAATCACTCCATCCTTTTAATCTCGTGTTCCAATGTTCCAATCTTTTAGCCTTCACTGAAAGCCTTTCTTTTACTTGAAGGCTTTCTTCCGCAGTTCATGTCCTGCTTGTAATTCTGACAAATTGCTTCTAGAAATGGCATCTGTGTCTTTTTGATTAAAAATCTGACAATTTATTTTTATTGTATTCATTATCTTTCGCTATCAAAGTTGAGGACTTTATTCTGTAAAATATATCACACATGTTATGCTTGGATTTCTAAGATAATCTCAGAAAAATGTAAAAAAAAGTGCTCTGAAATCCCGGGATTTCATTCCTGATGCATGAGACGAGCAGGAATTAAGAGGTTTTTATCACGAGATTCTCGTCATAAGATGTCACCAGCGTTGAGGCTAAAAATTTCTCCTCAGACAATTTCGGGCCAAGAAAAAAAAACTGCTGGAAATGAAATTTGTGCGCCGAAAATTCTCAGGAGAAGCGTTAGAAATTTCAAGATTCAAAGTAGTTGCGACGAAATTAAATCTTTTAGACAAAGGGAACGCAAACTCTACGGAGATTTATACGTTCTGCGATCGCCGGTAATAAAAATTAACTGCAGAAAATAAATGTTAATATAAAAAATATTAAGATTTACGTGAATTAATTAATTGACAAATGATGAAATGAAAGGCGCGTAAGAATCTGGCAGTAGATTTCAATTAATGAAATTCTAAATAAAAACTTGCTAAAATCTTCAAAATGGAGCCCCGAGATAATGAAGTTATAGCATATGATTTTGGATATTCGCGTTTCATCGTTAAATAATAGGATTTATTTCATGAGGATGTATAGTTGGCAGCTAATTAGTTTTATTTTTAGACTCTTATCTTTAAAAATAAAAAAACAACGGAATTAAAATCAAGTACTTTCTGCGAGACTGTGTAGTCTGCCAAGAATCGACTACTTCAAAACATTGCAAAGTACTTTCACTAGATTAATTTAAAAAATGCAATTGCTAATTTTATTTTTTCCATAAAAATAAATAAATTCAAGCGTCATCAGGAGTAAACCTCCGTAATCAGACAATTTCGAAATGGAAGAATTTCGATCTGGCAATGTCAAAAGTCCCTGACCTCAAGGTCATCAAGTTGAACCCTGTGTGAACTCACTTAATAAAAAGAGACCAAGGCTTAGTTGCGATAAGTGACCAGTTTCGTGTAACATTTGTGTAACGTGAAGTCTGCTTATAAAGTAACTAAATATGTTAATAAATTATTTGATAAATTCTGTAAGTTCGTCTTAATTTAAGAATTAATTTTGAAATTCCGAAGTTCTTCCAATCATTCGTGGGAGCTTGAATATTTGATTAAAGCATTAAAAAGGACTGTTCTTATTCATAAGAGTTCCTTGATAAGGTATTCAACAACCTTTAAATATTTTAAAACCTTTTTGACTTTCTTTAAAATCAAACCCTAGCATAATTTTAAAATTTAGTGACGTCATTAATCTTATACGTTATCCCATAATTTCCATTTCAAAATTATATAAACCCAATTAATTGCAACGGCTTAAGAAACCCAATCAGTCCCGAATGGCCAATTTCATTTCATTGCATTGAACGAGAGAATCATTGAGAGGGAAGAATGAATGAAATAAAATTAAAAATTTCAAATTAGTCACCAGGAAATAAATCCAAATTCTTGCTCCTGATCAGGATGGATGTGGAGCGTGTGACGCTGGAGCGATCGTCGGAAGAAAGGAATGCAGTGAAAAGATGAGAAAGATTTTCATCATCAACTGGATTCGGTTTCAACGGACAACCGAGTAATTATCTAAAGCACTCTACAAAAGAGATTCGTTCGAGAACTGCCGAAACCTCTTTCCACATTAAAGTGCTTCCCTTTGATTTGAGAATTCTCCGCTGAAACAAACGAAGATGCATGTTCCTCCACGCTGGGAATTTAACGACATTTCAGTGTTTTAAAATACAAAGTAAAGCTTTCTTCTGTTTTGTTGTTGTTGTTGTTGTTGTTGATCAGCAACAACTTTGCTGTTTGTTGTTGCTGTTCATCTTCGTCGAGGAAACAAGTCGATATTTTCTTCCCCTTCAATGAACTTTAATTTCATTCACCATTTGGCAATCGATCTCTCGATCTTGGTTAAGCAGTGATACTTAACCTGATGAGTTAATTAACACTGGTTAACGTTTACCACTAAATGACATTATTTTTACTTTAAAAGTAATTACCGCACGGACGTTTGCCTGCCTAAAACGTTGCAAATTAATGAAAAGAAATTAAATTAAGTTCAGTTAAGTTAAATGTTAAATTAAGTTATTAATCAAACCATTACCTATTATTAGTGACTTTCACAAAGAATGACACAAGTCAAATCAATGTTTTGTTTCGTTGTGTTGTTGCTGTTTGTTTGTTTGTTTTGTTGAGTCGGTGACAAAAAAATCGTCGACAGCGAATCTTCAGCGGAAAGGTCATCCCGTGAACTCATTAGTGAGTGTTTGAGGACATTTTGAGAAATGC